>JAPPVO010000059.1:149775611-150165629 GCA_030407325.1 Camellia japonica
CCCCATGATGAGTTGTACGGGGACGGTAACCTAATGACCAAGAATTCCACGTCCACCCTTCTGGAGCCAGCTCGAACGGGTAGACTGATCTTTCCCAATGGGTACTCTGGGTTGGCGTTGAAGCTGAATAGTGGATAAGGAGCGGGAGTCAGATCCGAATCGTTGAACCCGAGTTTGACGAAGGTTTTATAGTACATAACCTCCGAAGTGCTTCCCTGGTCGATAAGGACGCGTTCGACGGTGAATCTGTTTACGCGCAGCGCGACAACCAGAGGATCTACGTGGGGAGTGTTATGCCGCTCAAATCAGAGTCGTCGAAGGTGATGCTTGGCGCTTCTCGAAGTCGGGGTCGCTTTGTTTGTGTGAGCTGATGCTGGGGCCTGGAAGTGACTGGATTGCATGTACAGTCGGGGCTATCGGCAGGCTGTATATCATATGTACAGTGTCAAGCGGGACGTCTTTTAGGCGACGTGAATCCTCTGTCACCGCGTCAAGGTGATCGGTTAAGGCGCGGTGACCTCGAGGTCGTTGAGGGCCTGCCCTTGGGGATCGCTCAGGAACTTTGAGCCTTGCCCGCTCGGACTTTGCTTTTTCTAAGGCCAAATCGCGGCGAAGGCGTTCGTTCTCAGCGATGATGTTGTCCAAACTCTGTTGGATCTTCTGGCTTGTTCTACGTCGCTTGCATCATTTCCTTCGTTGGAGTCGTTGGTGAGTTAGAGCTCGAGACGCGTCGCTGCGCGACAGTTTTCCTTTCCGAGCATATTTGCCGGAGCGAAGTTGTCTCTCTGTGCAGTTTCGTCGGTGGCCATCGGAGGATCGTCAGTCACGTCTTTCATAGATATATTTGAGTATTCCCACAGACGGCACCAATTGTGGGGAAGTGGATTGGAAATACTCTTCGGATCCTGAGAGACGCTAATGATCCTCTGCTAGTCACCTGCAAGGACACAAATACTCCGGTCGGGGGTGCCGGAATTAGCACTCTGACGGACAAGTCAGTTTTCCTCAAGAAAGCTTGTTTACTAAGTTTTTTAGAAGTGATTCTTACCTCCACAGATCCGAAGCTCTTGTATTTATATCCATTTTTCGGCCTCGGGGCCAGAGTCTACTTTTTTTAATATTCTTCCTTTTGTCCTGATATGCCTTCTCAGGTATATTCGGCCTTAAATTCGTAGTCGGCATCTCAGTTGAGCCGAATGGAGCCGTTCAATTCCTGGCTCCCCGGGTATATCAGATTTCGTTTCCCTATGAATTCGGCTCCCACACCAGTCAATTGTTGACTTAGCCTGTCCAGCTATGTTAGCTTCTGATATTATGGCCCGGCCTAGCACTCCAATATAGGTTTCCAGCGTCAAGACATTCACCCTTTTTAAAATGTCGCTTCAAAGCCCACCTTCAAAATGCCTCATTTTTTTTGGTCAATATCGATCACATGTGGTGCAAACCTGGCCAATTCAGTGAATTTGGCCTCATACTCAGCCACTGTTATGCTGTCTTGTTTAAGTTCCATGAACTCTGATACTTTCCTATCGCGGACACATTGAGGGAAGTACTTATCATAGAAAACTTCTAGAAATTTGGCCCAATCAACGTCTTTATGATTTTCACGCATTAACATCCACCATCTTCTTGCTTCGTTTTCTAGCATAAAGGTGGCTAGAAGCACTTTCTGTGTCTCCGAATAAGGGAACACCTCAAATAGCTTTTCGATGCCAAGGACCCATGCTTCGGCTTTCAACGGATCTAATCCACCATGGAACTGTGGTGGTTTCATTTTCTTAAACTCCTTGGTGAGAGCTATTATTCGATCATCATTATGTAAGTCTGGCACAGGAGGCACCGGAGGTGGAGGTGGAGGATGTGGTTGCTGCCACTGTTGTTGTCACTCTTGTTGTTGCCTCAACGTTTCTGCCATTTCCTGAATCAATCTTTCCATTGTATCCATTCTGGCTGTAGAGGACTCCTCTATCTCATCACCTCTTGTTCTCACCATCTGATTAGACTTGCATTATACTTTATACAAAAGATTCACAGGTATGCATATACTAAAGAGCATACATATTCAAATAATTTGCAATGCAAGTAAATCACGACTTATAACACATACTCATTCACATTAAAACATTTAAGCGTATTCTCGATGCTTTCAGATTCATACTTATCACATGAATGCAACCTAGATCTTTTCTAGACATTTATCGCTCATTTGGACAAGTGTGTGAGTTATTAACTCGTGCTCTGATACCACTCTGTCATGATCCGAACTTGCCCCCATGGGTTAAGGGCATAACCGGCCAGTAATCAAGAGATTACCTACGGCCTCAAATCAATCCAGACATAACTCATCAGAGTAAAGGGGCCAAATGGAAGCAAATTTAAAACTTTGTCCATAGAGCTGTGCTTACATGGCACGTCATAACAATCCATATACATACATGTTAATAACTCACGTCAAAATAAGTAATAACACATAGTTCTATACATACAGGACCATTCAAGTTTAAGTCAGTCAAACCCAAAGTCTATATACAAAAGTAATTCGATGTTTTTGCCAACATAACCAAACTATATCAAAAGGACAAAAGAGGCGAAGATAAGTCTCGTTCGTGAGATGTTTGGGCTGACTCTCCAAAAACCTTGACTGTTTCTCACTAACTTCACTGAGGCTGGGTTTGGACCTCCCTTGGCTCACCTACAGACACATGAATGAGCGTGAGCGAAAGCCCAGTGAATAATATCAAATAAAGAAGATGCACGAATAGTATTTAGAATGACATGCACCAAACGGCCTTGGGCCCAATTCATATTGCTATCTAGTATATATATACAGGTCAAGTAACTGCGGTTCCAAACACATCAGACAACCTCGGGCCCAATCCATTCATGTCAAACGGCCTTTGGCCCATTTATCCTTTATTCATGTCAAACGGCCTTCGGCCCATCCATTCTTTCGTTCATGTCAAACTGGCCTCTGGTCCATTCATTCTTTCATTCATGTCAAACTGGCCTCTGGCCCATTCATACTTTCATTCATGTCAAACTGGCCTCTGGCCCATTCATACTTTCATTCATGTCAAACTGGCCTTTGGCTCATTCATACTTTCATTCATGTCAAACTGGCCTTCGTCCCATTCATTCGAATTAACGAACTTATAAAACTTACATACAAGTAAGTAATTGGACAAATAACATACTTTATATATCTTTATTAAGATATTACTCATAGTGATCGGCTGGATGATTTGCCCTGGAGCTCGACCGTACACATTCCATGAACGCAATGGATCACAAACAATTCAATCCGTTCCTAATTCACATATTCCTCTTTAGGCTTCATTCTTATCCTTTTAACTCATTTACAATGCTTAATGCATGCCTAAGAGTACTTAAAAGTGAAAGAGAACAGAAAATGAAACACAGAGCACATTTACAAAATTTCAGAAACAGGGGTCCCCGCTTGAGCGTGGACTCACCCACTCAAGCGGACCCATTAGGTATGCGAAAGTACTAGTTGCCTCGTTTTTACGCTCAAGCGTGAACTCGGACGCTTGACCTGAAGGTCATTATACATAGCTCCCCGCTCGAGCGTGAACTTTCCCGCTCAAGCGGACATCATGTCTGCAAAAAGTTCTGGGAGCTCGTATTTCCCGCTCGAGCGGCGCATTCCCCGCTCGAGCGGACATGCCAAATTCTGGAAAATCCAGAATTGTTCTTGAGCTTCAAACTTGCATTCAAATCAACATATCGTGCATATTATGACTCAAACTTCACATATACATTTACTAACATGATCCAACACCAAATTCATTACATTACGAAGCTCAATTTCATGAATTAATCACATGCATGTCCCAAATTACACCAAACTTATTTCCAACATAACAATTTCATGTATTCAAAACTCATACTCCTTTGAATTGTAGATGCATGTGAGATATAGCTCTCATTCTCAATTTAAAGGATGAAGAGGTGATCAAAAACATGAACTTCAATCAAAGATTCAACATGGATCATGTATTTCAAACTCAAACACACAAATTCATGGCAATTTCCTACATGCATGTGTACATTGACTTCCAATTCATCAAAACCAACTCAATTCATGTTCTTTATTATCATTCAACTTTGAATTCACAAAGTTATAAACTAAAATCCATGAATTTACTCACCTAGAGGCTCAAATCTTCCAAAGTATGGTTAATTCTCGAGTTCAACCTCCAATTCTCAAGCCTTGAGCCAAACTTGCACAATTCTTCCTCTTTCCCTCTCTAGCCGACCCTCTCTCTCTCTCCTTAGAGTAATTTCAGCCAAAATGAATAAAAAGAGAGGAGTTGAGTGTATAGTGCTCCTTTTATATAAGTTCCCTTAGTTACATTTATTAATATTAAATAATTGAGCACTATATCATTAATTTAATCTAATTAATCTGATCTGAATCAACTTTCAATCAAATTTCACCGTAGGCTCTAAAAATTACGCTAATCACAATGGCGTAATCAATTTCGGGTTTTGTGGCCGATAAGGCCTTCAATTTTCAGTTTATAACAATAAGTTGAACAAATATTCCTACGGCGAATAGATAGAAATTCAAAACCACATATATTCACATAAATGGCACACAAAGTCATATCGAACGCATGATCACAATCATAATTAAGCTTAATTAGTTTAATTTTTGTCCTCTATTTCTCTTCTTTGGAGATGTTGTAAAGCTCTCTTCTAGTTCCATGTTTGTAGCATGGAAATGGATATTCCACCCATGTTCCATGAGTAGGAAGATGAGCTTACAACCATCTCTTCATAGCTTTCATTTTCAGCTCTTACTTAGTCTTGTTCTAACTTTTCTTTGAAGCTACATAAGAGCCCTTTCATCGTAATCATTAGGGACTCTCTTCTAGATCCTTTTGTAGCATTGAAATGGATTTCAATCAATGGTCCATGAGTAGGAAGAAAAGTCTCATTGTTCTCCTCAATGTTGAAATCTTTCGTCTATAAGCTTTGTCTTAAAAAATGGTTCATTCTAAACCTATTCTCTCTAAAACTTGAGTACTCACTTGCTCTTGTTTTCCATGAGATTTAGTAGGTTTTTAGCCATCTCTTTGATTGTTTGTTTCATAATTACCCTTAGTCAGTTTTCTATCCATTGATTTTCGTCCTGTTGCTTCACTAATCATCATCTAAATACCCTTGGTATGTTTGATGATTTGTGAAGTAAACCTACTCTCTCCTTGAAAATCTTCATGACAGGAGAGAGCATGAAGGATGAACATCCTTCAGAAACCTTCTATTTTGCTCTGTTTCATTGCAAGTATTTCCCTAGAACTAGTGGCCAGCTGACCATTATTTTGTACGGTTGACCAGTCCACGAGGCCGGCCGGCCACCGCTTTTGTACGGCAGTGGTAGTATTTCAATGAAATAGAGCAAATCTTGAGGCCCAAGATAGAGCTCTTTTCAAACTGTAAACAGAGCAGCTTCTAGAAGTGAGCAGAGGGGCTTTCCGGAGGACGTTCTTTCCCGTGCACACGTGATTCCCTGCCTTTCCTTAAATTCCTTTAGATTAGCCGCTTTGATTCATATTTGTAATTAATTAGTCGCTTTCATTCGGATTTGTAATAATTAATTAGTTAGTTCATTTGGGTTTGTAATAATTAGTTAAGTAGGGCATTTGGACTCTCTTGTAAAGAAAGCAAATATGTAACACTTGATGTATGTCTTCCAACCACCATTTCTTTCTCCCTTTTATTTAAACGCTTACCATAATCGTATAGCATCATCATTTCTTTAATCATTTCCATGACTTGCATCCACTTTTGCATGCATTAAAAGGTTCAGTTCATCATACTTGAATATCATTGTCATTTCTTACTTACTACATGCGTTACTGCATGCTTTGAGTCAATACATATGACACGTTAATAAACCGAGCCTAGTAGTTTCATTTTGTATTTGTTGCATCAGTCATGTACATTGTTCGGGTCATGCATTTTCCTAATTGTTTTCTTTTCTTTGGCTTGCCTCAGAGTACTAGGTGAGCATTTTTTGCTTTAGCATGTCATGTGTGTGATTATTATCATGATGAGCATACTACCATGAGGCTATGTGCTTACTTGAATAAACTATTTGAATGCCTGTGGATAGAGGTTATTTTGCTTACATTGGAGATGGTTTTGATCATTGTATATATGAGCTCATTTTTTCCCCCTTGAGTTGTGTATATTTAAAACCCTTTCAAAAATGCATAAGATCAAAGCATTTGCAAAGTGAGCAACATAGTCTGTACTTGTTTTGACTCACATAGTAATGATAGCATAAATAAATTAGAACATGAGCATATAACGTCCATAAAATTCACATCATGATTTCGTAGAGGTTGATCTTTGATCGAGTGAGTGGGGTGCTCATTTCATGACCTTCCTCTCCTATACCTAAGTTCCTGAACCGTGGCACTTTGGTTATGATGGACAAGTGGCCTTTGGCACGAGTAACGGGTTTCCTAACTTTCCCAAAAATATTTAGGTGGCAACTCTGAAATCTAGTAATGTAGTTTATTTTTGGCATCTTTGATATTAATGGATTTTCTAGGATTTGTTGGATTTTGGCTATCATTTATTTTTCAGTGTCACATTGCACTTATGAAACTAGGATTCAGAACGACAGGAGTCCTAATTGTAGGGCAATCACATCCGAGGAAACTAAACCCTCCAAGGAGCGCGAAAAACCAATTACAGGTTCTGGCGACTTTGCTGGGGATATTAGAGAACTTTACTTGAACTTCATGTTGTGAACTTTTATCTACATATATATGCTCTTTGCATTGCATTGCATTTGCAAGGTGCTTTTAAGTCATTGTGTTTACCATATGATATCCTGGATAGCTTGCTGGAGGCTTACCAAAAGGCTGGTAAGACTTAGGCAATGTCATGTTGGGAACACAACCCTGGATCTGGGTTACCGCCGTACCGTTTGATCTTCCTTTCACTTTTTGGTGTTAGGTGTGAGAGATATATTAGGTAATCTTGTTGAGGTACCTTTCTTGACCAATTGACATAGTGCATGTAGTAAGCTCTAGTGACCTTTCAAATTAAGACATGATGCTCTCCCATATTCAACATGTTGTGATACCACTTGTTTGAATAGTAAAGCTGTAGATCACTCCAAAGCTAGAACAGGGAAATCTTAACCTCTCATAGGGGTGTTTTGAATGCCTTTTGTGCAGAATGCGAAATCTTTAGAAATATGTGATGTAATCCTTGGAGAGTCTTAATCTTGAGGTGATTCCTTTCAAACTTGAGGGTCATATTAGAGTCAGAATTTGGGTCAAAATCCAAGGGTTTGTGTTTTAATATTGTGGGAAAAATATCAAAACCTGAGGATTGTATCTGAATGGGTGAATTTTCAGCAAGACCAGAACCAAGGCCAAAGATTGTATCTTGCTCTTTTTTGACCGGCATACCCGGTACCTTGATCTGATGGGACATTTGTTTTAAAATGCTAGGTTTGTCTAAGCGAAAAGAGTTTGATCCTACATTTTTGGCAGGTCGCCAAGAAGAAGTAATACCCAATTCAGAAAAGGCCCAGCCCAATCCAACCCGGAAGAGCTTAACCCATCACTGTCCATCCAATCCCAAAAAAACCACTCAGCAACGGTCCGGTCTATCCAATCCCAAAAGTTCCATCCTGAAAGGCCCAATCAAGTAAAATCCATCTTTCCAATTCAGATACATCAAGCATAACCGGTTCAAAATCCTTTTTAGTCATCTCTCAAGTTACATCAATCCATTTCCGCAATTACCAACTCAGCAGACCCATGATGACACATAGTCCATAAGAAGTTATGGCCATGATGACGGCCTTTCGAAAAGCCATAGAGACACTGAACAACAGAATCGCTGCTTAGAAGGAGACCATTGCTAAAATGCGACGCCCATCTGGGCATCTACCATACATCCTGTCCCGGCTACCTAGCAAAACCTTGATCCATTGACGCTAGGGGAAGATTTGCAGGGTCCAGATCCTTGAGAAGGGTTGGCTCAAACTCAAGTTTTCAGACCCCTAGTGCAACCTAATGAGGGATTTTTTTGCCTTGATATTAATGATCTCGACTCAGCCTGGGTAAAAATTACCCAACTTGAGAAGCAGTTCAAAAGGGCACAGGGGATCAACTTCATTCTTAACATTGAGGATGGGTACACAGAGGCTGCCGTAAGGCTCCCATATAGATTCAAAATGCAGCGCATTGACCATTTCGATGAGTCTGGAGATCATGTGGTACATATCTAGCTTTTCTCGGACGTCTTGAAACCAATGGGTTTGACTAGTCCTTAGAAACTCTCTCTGTATGGAAAAACCCTATCGAGTATAGGAACCACTTGGTGCGCCAAGTTAGAGGATAAACTGAAGCAGAACTGGGAATACTTGGCTGAGGCATTTGTCAATCAGTATTCTTATAACACACAAATTGAAATAACAACCCGAGAGCATGAAGCAACCCACCAAAATCTGAAAGAACCTTTTGCGGAATTTGTTGCAAGGTGAAGACCAAAGGCAGCACAAATGACAGATCGACCTTCTAAAAGGGACCAAGTTCGGATGGTGGTACAAAACCTTGAGCCTGATATGTTACAAAAGTTAATAGTCGCTCCAATGTTCATATTCAAAGATTTGCATCAATTAGGGGTTCGGATTAAGAGCGCATTTAACAAAGAGATTATTCCTAGAACGAACGAACCGACAAGGAGCGTGTTTTTCCAGAGTACCAATGCTAGTAGTAGCACTATTCCCAAACCCACTGAAATCAATATCGTCGCCACCAATACCAAGATAATAGACCTCTTTGCTAATACCAGTCCACAAACAACTAGCCCGACTTGAGCTTAAGGCAGAACCTTCAACTTCCTCCATATGAGCCTAACCCGTGCACTAAAAGTCCTGATAGAAAAAAGGGTACCTCAAACTTCTTGACCCCCAACCTCTTCCTGAACCGCTCCCTGCTAGACATAACCCCACCAAAAACTGTGTGTACCATCAGCAGCACGGTCATGACACCGATCATTGCTATCGCCTTCGTCATGAGGTTCAAAATCTCATCGACAACTAGACGATACCTCCACCTCAAGAACCCAATACTACCACTAACCCACTTCCCATCCATAACCAAGTACCTCCTTCTCACCTTAACCTCATCCATATACTACCTCCTACCTTCGACCCCAATACATACATCACTCCATCCCATCTGCCCAGGTTAGTGGTGTTCATTTTTGAAAACACAAATTTGTGCATGGTGGATACCCCTAATTCGGTTTGGATACACCAAGAGCGCCAAATGGCTGGACCCACTACTGTTGAGATGTTGAGAATGATTGAAGACCTTCAAGAAATAGTGGCAAATTTAACATTTCGGGTATCGATCCCATCAAAGAATTCTCTAATCTTGTGACAAGCTGAAAGAAGAATGGGCTAACCCAAAATCGAAACTGAAATGAAGGCTGCTGGTGACAATGGAAGGGTAGCCCAGTTGGATACAATGTTCAACCCAGATATAGTTGTCCGACTCTTTGAGAAGGCTAAAGCAAGCTGTAAGAATGAGTCTGGGGTGACTATTGACCCTTGTGCACATCTCCGATGGGTTATCGAAGCTCTGAAGACCAAAGGCCTGAACAAATGGCAAGTCCTTGCAATTGTTGAAAAGGTTGTGGATGAAAGTTTTGCCACTCAACACACTTTAGACACCCCATTTTTGACCGTCCTCAAGACTTGGATGTTCTTGCAGGTACATCCAGTGACGAGTTTGATTGCTCACTCAGCACTTGAAATTCGCGGCGGAATGCCACAGGTTTGAGCTTTCCAAATCCTGTATGCTTTCTGCCCCATTTTTTGACCATGTTTAGGTCCTTTCAACTTGTTATTTTGGATGCACTACCAGCCATGATTGGGCACTGCCGGCCATGAATTTATGCCTACCGGCCATTGATGGGGCTTGCAGGCCATCACTGATGGCCGGCCGGCCACAAGTGCTTCAGTAGATATTTTTGCAGATATTTTGACAGCTGTTTGCACAGATGAGCCCATCTGCTTGCACATGGGTGGTTGGATCTCTTCAAAGGGATTTTTGTATCTCCTATATATCGAGCACATCCATATGCATGCAAAAGGTTACAAGAAATTGGCTGAGCTATATTTCTCTCTCTCTTTCACTCTAGAATCCTCTCTCTCTACATTTTGTGCCTAAAAGTGTGCTTTCTCTACACATTTGTGCTAGCACCCGTAGCCTAACACCTTCAACTTAGAGTTGGGGTTCTTGGAGGCCTTGTTTGAGCTCCTTGAAGTGGTTTTGACTCAGAAGTTTGGCTATTTTCTTGCTGTTTTAGTGTTGTGCTTCAAGGGTAAGAATCTACCTCTTTTAAGCTTTGTTCTAGTTCATTGCTTGGCCACCTTTGTATGTTGATTTGAAGCTGGTTTTAGCCACTTAAAAGTTCTGTTTTTAAGGTCTCAAAATGATGGTTTAAGCCTTGTGTGGTTAGGGGTGGTTTCCCCCATTGGCTCTTTGGCTAGTAAAGCCTTTTTAGCCACCTTTCTAAACTTTTGAAACACCCTTTGTTTGGCCTTTCTACAACTGAAACTCAGAGGTTTTTCAGTGGTAGAAACTTGGTTTTGAGGTCTCAAATAGGAGGGGGTGGCCTTCCATCTTTGTATCTTGTTTGTATGTGTAGATGGCCTAACATGTGAGCATGTTTTTCTACCCTTTTGTAGCTTAGTTCAAGCATGTTTTAGGCTTTATTTTAACATGTTTAAACACTATTTTTGGCTGGTTGGGTCACTTGTTGCTTGCATCTTGCACTTGTAGTGCAATCTTGCTTACTAGCCTAGCATGTCTAAGGAGTTAGCTTATCATTCTAGCTTGTTTTAGCTCAACTCCAGCACATTTTTGCTAATGTTTTAGCATGCTTAAACTCTGTTTTGAGTGGTCTTGGTCCGTTGGGACTTGCTTTGTATAGCTATAGTGCAGTTAGCTTCACTAGCTTTGTGTTTTGAGGCCCTTAGCATGCTTTGCTTGTGATGTTTGCATGATATATCATCATTTAGCAAGTGATTTTAGAGCATATTCCTTTGTCACACTCTCACATATGTCACTTCTTCATTGTGTTTGAGAGTTGTGCCTTTGCCTTGCTTGTGAGCCAATGAGTGTGCATGTTTCCCTAGTCTTTTAAGCTTCAATCTCAACATGATTTAGCCTTTCTTTTGGCATGCTTTGACTTTGTTTTGAATTGGTTTGGCCCTTTGAGGCTTGTGTTGTAAGGTTGTGGTGCAACCCCTTTCATTGGCTTAATGAGTTAAGCCTTTACACATGCATTACATGGGTTGTTTGCATGATTTTAAGTCATTTAGCATGTTATTTCAGCACTGAAATATATGTCATTGCAGTCCATTGTTTCAATCTTTCATTCGTTTTGAAAGTGGTCTTGAGCCTCTTGTTGGTTTGAGCATGAATTTGAGGCATTCATGCCAAATGGTTTTAATCCTCCCTTGAGGTTTCTACTAACCAACGGTATGATACCTCTTTCCTACTCAAGGCACTTGAAGCTTAGGCTATCTTTCCAATTAGAGGACAATCATTGGATTTAACCAACTAATGAATGGTTTGGTAATGTTAAAATGTGTAAACAAGAATTGGACAAGTAAAACATGACCAAGATAAGAATGTTTTATGTGCATTGTAATGTGTTCAATCAGACGTTATATTGAACACAAGGAAGATTGGTCCATTTCATACTCAAAGTGATGAAATGAGCCAATCTCCTTTGTCTCCATTGCCCTTGATCATGCATGATAGGGTGATGGTACCTAGAGTCTTGTTTTTGTGCATTTATTGAATATGTACAAGTTGGATCTTTGGCCATCATGCATTGAGATGCTTGATTGGTGGTTTTGGATCCAATTGTGCCACTCCTTTGATGTTTTGAGATGATGAGGAGGGGTATAGTACAAACATACCCTTGGGAGACCCTCCATTTTCTTCTGTTTGTGGTCTGTTGCTGAATGGTGGTCCAGCACACCAGTGGCCGGCAGTGCCTCACTGATGGCCGGCACTGCTTCATCCTTGGCCGACAGAACACATCTTTGGCCGGCGGATGGTCGGCAGCAAGCATCCATGGCCAGCAGGCCACTGGTGCATTCCCCAACAGTTATTTGGTAAGGTTCAGTAGGAAGTTCTTGGAGTTACCCTGCAAACAGAGCCTCTCGAGAGCAAACCAGAGAGCTTTTCGGGGCGAAAAACCGAGCATGCATCTTCAACTTCTTGAAGCAGAGCTGAGGCTGTATACTTTAATGCTTTACTTGTTAGTTAGCATGAATTTGTAATTTAATTAATTAGTTAAAGTGTTGTAATAATTAGTAAGTAGTTTACTAGTTGTTCGTTTTGTTGTGTAATAATTAGTCTAATTAGTTTAATTAGATTAGCTTGATTAGCTTAGCTTAGATTAGCTTAGCTTATTCATCGGATCCTCCTTCGCGATGGCGTAATGTTGTAATAAGTATGCGTGCGTGTGTGAATGTTTTCCAAGCCCACGTCTTTCTCCCTTTTACTTATCCGCTTTCAGTGGTTAGATTAGGGCACGTTTTGATTAGCATACCTACTGCTTGCATGTTTGCATCATTTATTTGTCTTGCATGCACCGAGCTCGGCGTATCATTCAAACTGCATTGTATTTCAATACTTATGTGAATACATGTATCAATTGTTGCATTCATATGCTATCTTAGATAGCCGAGCCTATCTAGTTGCGCTATTGCATGTGTTGCATTAGGTATTTTGTATAGTTAGGATCATGCATATTTCTAACTAGCTTCTGTTTTGGTTCGGAGTACAATGTAAGTTTTACGCTTCAGCATAATTGCATGAGTGTGAGTGTTGCCATGATTAGTATGCTTGCCATGAGGCTATTTGCTTATTTGCTTAACTACATGAATGCCTGTGGATGAAGGCTTTATTACTTGAATTGGAACAATTCATCAAATCTGAGTTTTAAGCCCACTTTGCGAAGTGGCACATCGTGTTTTAAGCCCACTTGAGGGTGGCAAATCCGCACTTTAGCCCACTGTGACGGTGGCATTTGCAAACCATTTTTCGAAAACAAACATGAATTGTTTTGTTCCAATTCTAGCGATTTAGTCTATACTTGTATGATGTGTGCATCACATAGTAAGATAGCTAATAACCGGAATAAGAACACATGTGTTTATAAAATAACATATCATGCTTAGTAGAGGCCGATCCTTTGATCGGGCGAGTGGGGGTGCTCATTTCAGGACCTTCCCCTCTCGTACCCAAGTTCTTGAGCCGAGGCAACTTTGGTGATGACGGACGCGTGGCCTTTGGCACGAGTCAGGGTTTCCTATATTTCCCCAAAATAAAATATTTAGGTGGCGACTCTGTAATCTGGCAAAGCAATCCAATTTTGGCATTATTTGATTGAAAATCGATTTTCCAAAATGATTTGCTGGATTTGACTCTTTGGTGATTTATCAGTCTTACATTGCACTTTGTGAGATTAGATTCAGAACTGTGACAGGAGTCCGAACTGTAGAAGACCAATTCGCGCCTTCTCCGAAAGAGGGGCGCGCGATGACAGTCGAGCGTTCTACAGTTTCTGGCGACTCTACTGGGGATTTAGAGAACTTGACTTGAACTCATGATATGTTGTTTTATCTACATTATGTGATTATTTGCATTGTATTTGCATTGGTGCGCCTAAGTCATAGTGTTTGCCATCTGTTATTCCTGAACGGTTTGCCGGAGGCGTGCTTGGAAAAGCGTGCCATAAGGCTTACCGGTCGCGGGCTCTACCATGATGGGAACACAAACCTCGGATCGGGCTCACCACCGAGGCACCCTTTTTGACCAATCGACCTAGTTGCATATCGGAAGCCATAGAGACCATTCCAAACTAGGACAGGTTGCTCGCCTGAATATAGGTTGCTTGAAACCGTTTGCTTGCGTAGCGAACTTCTAGTTCCTGACGAAATAAGGATAGGGAAACCCTACCCCACTATAGGGGTATTTTGGCTCTCACTTGCTTGATATGTGCTTTTTGGAGTGTGTCTCTACAAGAATGTATGTATCAGTTGCAAGTTTGGGTATTAGTCTGAGGACAACAGTGTTTGGGGGTATCAGTTTTGAGCTAGAAATTTGGGGACAGAAATCAGTGTTTGAGAACAGACTATTCAGCTTATGATTTCAACTGTGTGTTGTCGCCATCTAAGACAAAATGTTGTCCATTTCCTGATTAATGTTTATTTTCTTTTTGCTTTATTTTCTTTTTGCAAGGTAGTATATCACAATTGCTTCCAAAAAGGCAGACACCCCCTGAGCACTCTGGACTAGAGGAAGGAGACTTTCCTGATCTGAGGATCTAATTGGAGGACAACCAGTATTTGCTTCGTTACCCCCAGTTACTAGACGGAGGTCAGCCAGGCACAGATTATCGGTACAATAGTCTCCAGTTCAGCGGTCATTATCTACCTCACCTGTGTGCAGTTGGGCTCAGATTCTCGCATCTACCTCAGAAAGAGATAAACATCGGAACAGATAGATCAGCCCCCTTTAGGCAGTATGAGTATGGAAGACATGATGCGTCAATTCAACCTGACCATTGAGGCCATGCAGCGGGATGCTGCCCGTCAAGCTGAGGTTACCACCCACCAAGTAGAGGTCGAAGCCCAGCAGTTTGAGCTTATTGCCAAGCTTCAACAGCAATAGCTGCAACAACCGCAACAGGCAACAGCTTCTGCATGTCACCCCCTCCAGTAGAAATTCCTGCACCCAGGGCTCCTGCCCCTACAGCTAATGTCCAAGAGAATATGGACATTCCAATGGATCCAATTCCACCTCAAACTTCCAAAGCACACCCTACCCAATTGAGGCCCCTTTCGAGTTCTAAGTCGACCCGACTGCGTTAAAAGTGAGCAAGCTTGAAAAGTTGTTCAAGAGGGCTCAGGGCGTTAACTCCATCCCAGATATCGAGGACGGTTACACTGACTCGGCAGTCACATTGCCAAACAGGTTCAAGATACCACACATAGACCGTTTTGACAGTTCGGGAGATCCCATAGTACATCTGCGGTTGTTCTCGGATATCCTATGGCCGATGGGCCTCTCCAGACTACAAAAGCTTTCCTCTTCGGTCGGACCCTGTCGGGTGTTGCGGTCATCTGGTGTGCTAAGTCGGAAGACTCTGTAAAAAGCAGTTGGGAAGAGATGGCCGAGGCCTTTGTTGTCCAATATTCATACAACACGCAAATCGAGGTCACAACTTGTGATCTTGAGGCAACTCGGCAAGAGCCGAAAGAGGGCTTCTCTGACTTTGTAACCCGTTGGAGGGCCAAAGCTTCTATGATGACAACCTGGCCGGCTGAGAAGGACCAAATCAGGATGGTCGTTAGAAATCTGCAACCGAAGTTGATGTAGAAGATGATTGTCTTACCCCTCCCAACCTTTGTTGATCTCCATGAGATTGGGGTATAGATAGAAGATGCTATGAAACAAGGTCTGATTGACCACGGCAAGGAGCAGCCCAAGGGGGCCTTTTCGTGCAGTTCGAATGCAGCTACAAGTAGCAATGCAGCTGCGAGAACCTCTGATGTGGGCATGGTCACCACCACCACACCAAAAATGGCCACCCCATTCACCGGTGCATCCGGAACCAGCTCACAACCTGCCAAATACCCACCTCGGGGCCAGAGGGTGTTCACCCCACTGTACATGTCTCTATCAGCGGCCCTGAAGGTCCTAATCAGAAAGGGAAATCTAAAGCCCCTAGAGCCGCAGCCATTACCGAATAACCTTCCTCCCTCGCATAACCCAGCTAAATACTGCGCTTTCCACCAGCAGCACCGTCACGACACTGACCTCTGCTTCAGACTTCATCGTGAGATCCAAGATCTCATTGACAATAAAGTAATAGCGCCTTAAGAAAAACCAAATGTCACTACCAACCCCGTCCCACCACATAATCAAAACCCTCCACCTAGGCATGTAAACTTCATCCAAACAACAGCCAACCCATTTAATCCTAGCATATACATCACTCCCTCCCACCTACCCAAGCCGATGTTGTTCGTCCCAGATAGCATAAACTTGTGCATGATGAGCACGTCAACATCCCAACCTGAACCCGTGGTGGTGGTCGGGGTAGAAGAAGGCATGCCTGGGGGCGCCGTGAGTATAATTGAGGAAGCATACAACCCTTGCCGCTTTATTGCGCCAGCGAGCCAGGCTAAGCCGAGGGTGGAATTGCCGTTGGGAATGGATGTAAATGTTGTTCGGGAGGATGGGTCGAGTCAGGGGCTAGATAATGTAATAACCCGACCCTCGTACATGTTCTCTATTATATTTTCGGATTCTATTTTGTGATTTTGAATGCTTACTGTGAAATCCTATGAGAAATTAAAAGTTAAGTAAGTAAACTCCATGTTTAAGGCATGTTTAAGGGAGTCTATCTGTTTAACAAGACAAGTATCTGTTATGTGAGAATGTTTAAATCATGAATTGGAAGCCTTAGTGGCTTAATTATCCGAAATTGAGTTCATATGTGATCAGCATAATTTTTAGGTAATATTAAGTGTTTTTGTGAAATTTCAATTTGGGATGCTTAAACGATTGATTTTCGTCCTTATTCAAACTTTACATGTGCTTATCTATAAGAGCCTTATTGAACCTTAGACTTAGGAAGTTTCTCATCACATATTCCCTGGGAGAAGAGAAGAGAGGTTAGAGACAAGGAAGAATTGAGAGAGATTGAAGTTTAAGGTAAGCTTATTTCCATAGTTCAACCCTCTTCTTTAATTTGAAGTTGAAATGCCTTGATGTTGTATGATCTAGTGTTGTCATGAAGTTTTGGAGTGTAAATGATGAATAATGGATAGGATGGCCTCATCACTTGATTATATTGTCTAACTTGAGCCATATAGTAAGAAATATATTTTTGTCTTCTTCATTACCAAGTTTGTAATCATTTTTATGAGCACAACCTTGTGTATCTATGTTATGTGTGCATGTGAAGATAAGAATCTCAAGAAATGGAATTGTGTTCATGAATTCCAATTCATGGGTATGTAATCATTCTTATGTGTGTATGTAATACCTTGAATTACATGTTTTGAACCTTAATTTAGCAATGAAAGAATCCACCTTTAAGCCCTGAAAACATTCCCTAAAAGATGAGCTTTTGTTGCAAATTTCGAACCCAAACAGGTCAATCGCCGCACGTGCGGGGATCACTGCCGCACGTACGGCAAATGCTGAATTTTTGAGGTTTGGTTCTGCCAAAAAGGCATGTGCGGGACCACAGGGCCGCACGTGCGGGGCCAACTGCCACACGTGCGGGGCTCACAGCCGCACGTGCGGCTCATGCTGAAAATCACTGTTTGCTCCGTTTTGCATGTAGAATCCTCTAATATTGTTGAAATATGTATTTGATGTTTTTTTTAATAGTGATACACGCCTTTGAAGTGAAGTGAAACAGAAAAGTGATGAGAAAACAGTGAACTAAAGTGTAAGTTGTGAATGTGTGCAGGTCACACTCCGGGAGGAACAAGCACGTCATCTCAACGCTGTGAGTAGTAGTATCATTATCCGCTTTACATATGGCTAATAATTCTCATTAGCATTTTGTTTACGCACACACGATATGCAACTATGTTAATGTTAATGTTTCAAGTATGCAATTATACTAATGTTCCAAGTGTGTATGTCAACGTTTCAAGAATGCTTCAAGTATGTAAAGAAAGAAATGGGAAAGATGAAATACCTTCCTTCTATAAGATTCTGGGCCTATGGCCACTCAAAATAAGTTGTTATGTTATGAAACAAAGTGCTACACGGAACTAAGTGCTACGACGTGAGCCACCTCTAGAATCCGTGTGAGACACCGCTTGAGTTCATACAAGTATGTTTCAAGGGCTTCATGCCATCTGCTTAAGGGCTTTTAGCCACCATGTTTCAAGGGCTTCGTGCCATTATACGCAAGGGCTTTTAGCCATCATGATTATGTTATAAGATTGGACCTAAGGCCGTTATGTACTTAGCACAGAATCATACTAACTATGTGAATTCTGTACTTTCCCTATGCATGACTCTATTGAGTTTCAAGTTAAGCATCATTTTATTTAAGTATTACTATTCACTGAGCTTGGCTTACTCTGTGTTATGTTTGTTTCTGTAGGTAACCTACCAGGTGGTGAGTCCTAACCATGATACCCGTCTCCTTTTGTCAACCCTCATATGTACAGGCACCTTGCAAGGCCATCTATTTTGTGGCGTCTATTAAGTTGACTGGCCTATTTTGATTGCCAATCTAGGGATTAAATGTATATAACGCCAATGGTTTCTTTTTGTTAACGCCTGATGTTAGGGTTGGGACTGTATATGTGTATATGTATGTGTATGTGTATGTGTATGTGTATGTCAGCTTTGTATTTTTTGGGACTTTATCTATTCTATACGGTGCATATGATGTGTAAGATTCTGGCATATTAGAAGCAACTCAATGGAGTTTGTTAGGTTCAACATTCTTTTATAATTCTATGCTTCCGATAAGGCCCTTATATGTTATAATTGCAGGGTTATATGTCCTTTTCTGAATGGGTCATGCCCGAACTTCTAGGGGGCGAGTTTGGGGTCTTGACAGATAATCTGCTCGAGCTTGAGAAGGATATCGGCAACCTGTAGTTCTTTGATGAACAGGATTTAGGGGATGTGCATTTCAGTTGGTTTGATGCGAACAGACCAACAGCTAATACAAGGTGGCTTAGTGACGAGCTGGATATTGATAAGGGTCTCAGCCAACATAGGGACAGTTAGAAACAGGAACATCTGCAACGGCCAGAATGGTCGAGAACATGGAGGAATTGCCGAAGAGCACCGGTACAAAGAATTTTGCTCAAGAATTGGGTAGTTTGTGTACAGTTGACACAGAGCAGGAAGCCGCATTGAAGCGTTTTAAACAAGAGAAAATCGAGAATGATGATAGGGCTAGACAGGCCGAAGGCCCTGCGGGGGCAGAATGTGCCGTAAGCACAAGAACAGCTACAATGGAACCAGACAGTTGTATGTCGGTTGCCGAGTGGATGTGGTGGGAAGAGGACGATTTGTGTCTTGCCTATATAGATGAGGACTGGGGACAAGCTCTGCTAGATAATACATGGTACACCGAGGAGGTCGACCATATGACCCGGAGTGGGCGGTACTTCAAGCCCCCACAGTTGGACCAGCCTGAGGCTTCAGGGAAAGACAAGGAAGCTGAGAAATAGAAAGAGAAACAGCTGGTGGGAGAGGCAGTGTTGAAACAACTGAAGAAAATTCAAGCAGACATCTCCATCTAGGGTCTTCTTATGGCTACCCGAGTACATCGACAGGCTGTATTGTCAGCGATGAACAAAGCTAAATTGTCCATTGACACCACCCCTGAACAGCTTGTGGGATTGGTCTTCCCAGGTGGCGCCAGCCCAGCCCTAACCTTTTCTGACAAAGAACTACCACCAGAAGCTCAGCACGTAACAAACCCTTGTCCATATCTGTTGAGTGCAGAGAAAAATTGGTACCAGTGGTGTTGGTAGACACTGGTTCGGCTATCAATGTCTGTCCGTCTCGCACAGCTTATGCCATTGGCCTGAAACTAGCAGATTTCATACCTACAGCCCAAGTAATTCGTGCATATGATAACACAAGTAGGGAAGTGATGGGCACAGTACAAATTCGAGTTCAGGTTGGCCCAGCTCAACAAGACATCGAGTTTCATGTCCTAGACGTCCCGGCCACCTTCAACTTACTGCTAGGAAGACCATGGCTGCACCTTCTGAAAGCAGTCTCTTCTACTCTCCACCAAATGCTGAAATACCCTCATGGGAACGGGGTAGCAATTATCTTCGAGAATTCATCCATCCATCTGCCACTAGAAGTAACCACACCAGTGTTGGAAATTGATCATGGCGAGGAAGATGTATTTCTCTCAGGGTTTAGTCTGGCTGAGGCCCGAGTAGTGCAAGCCATCTTAGCAGTAGATGAGGGCTTGTATGTCAGTGTGCAATCAGTTTACCTCATGAATAAGCTTCAACACATGCCTGGAATGGGATTAGGGAGAAGTGACCAGAAGGGCGTCGTAGCGTTAGCCAAATTGCCACACATCCCATATACCTTTGGTTTAGGTTACACGCCTACCAGAGAGGATTGGGCAAGGAAAGGAAGGGAAATGGCTAGAAGGGCCAAGGCTAAGCAAGCCGGGAAGCACTATGAGTTAGTGCATAGACCTATTCGAGGGACCTTGAACGGACGCTTTGTCCGAGAGGAGGAAGATTTCCCATTTTGCGATTTTCTGAAGCCATAGCTGAATTCAGAGAAGCAGCGTTTGCCCAGCTTCGAGATCTTCTTCGACCTTCAGTTATCAGGGGATGAAGTTGTCGAAGAGCAGACTAGCATAACAGCTGTGGCTGAACAATGCAAAGAAGACGAGTCCAATGGCACAGAACTTGAGATGGGGGTAGCACTGGCTTATCTCCTCTCAAATCCTCAGATCACACCAGAAAGCTTGGGGGGTGACTTCTCTGTTTTCGTGATTGGAGATCAAATGGCTGTAGCCCCTTCTTCTGGCATTCTAGATGTGTCCATCGCACCCTTCCCCGTTTGGCAATACGAGGAGGGCTTTTTGTCTTGTAGTTCTAGATCAGGTGGTGAACCAGAATCTGATTCTACAGAGTCTGTGGAGTCAGAATCAGATTCTAGTTCTTCTGAGTCAGAGTCTGATATTCCTAGGGTTAATAACCTCGATGTCGTTGTCTTGTCCAGGTTGTCTTTTTCTTTTTCTTTCGAGTCTGTTGTACCCGAAGGATCAGACGAACTGGATGTTGTTTATGAGAATAGTACCGCTGTGGCTTTTGAGTACTTTTCTGTGCCTCTTGTTTATTGCATTAATCAGGACTTTCAAAACTTTGATGAAAACGACGAGGAGGAAATTCCTCCGATTTTAAAGCATTTGATTGATCGAGAGGAAGAGAGGTTTGTAAAACCTTTGGTTGATGAAATCACTTCAATTCGTGGGTACTAAGAAGGATCCGCGTCTAGTCCAGATCGGGTCCACGTTGTCTTCGGAGGAACGCGAGCTCTTAGTCGCTTTATTAAAAGATTTCAAAGATGTTTTCGCATGGTCCTACGAAGACATGCCTGGAATCGATCTTGAGATTGTACAGCACCAGATCCCCCTTGACCCAGAGGCCCGACTTGTTAAGAAGAAGCTCCGAAGGATCCGCCCGGATGGGCTCTGAAAATCAAGGAAGAGGTCACCAAGCAGATTAATGCAGGGTTTCTGTTAGTATCTGAATATCCGACTTGGTTGGTCAATATCGTTCCGGTGCCGAAGAAAGACGGGAGAATTATGTTATGCGTGGATTTCTGAGATCTGAATAAAGCCTGTCTGAAGAACGACTTTCCTCTGCCACATATCGATGAATTAGTGGACTTTACTACAGGGCATGCGTTACTCTCCTTCATGGATGGGTTTTCTGGGTACAACCAGATCTTAATGGCACCCGAAGATAGAGAAAAGACTACTTTCAGCACCCTGTGGGGAACCTACTACTATAGGCTGATGCCGTTCGGTTTGAAGAATGCTAGGGCTACTTATCAACGGGCTGCGAGTACGATTTTGCACGACATGACCCACAAAGAGGTTGAGGTGTACATGGACGACATGATTGTCAAGTCCAAGGAAAGAGAGGGCCACTACACCGCCTTGAAGAAATTTTTCCAACGGATTAGAGAGTATCAATTGCGGCTGAATCCTCAGAAATGTACTTTTCGTGTTACAGTAGGGAAAATGCTGGGGTTCTTGATTACACAGAGGGGCATTCAGGTTGATCCTTCCAAGATTAAGGCCATCTTAGAAATGCCACCACCAAGGACTGAAAACGAGGTGTGAGGCTTTCTGGGTAAAGTGCAATTCGTAAGACGGTTTATTGCAAAATTAACCTTAACTTGGGAACCACTGTTTTGTCTCCTGAAGAAAGGAAAGAAATTCCAATGGGATGACCGATGTCAAGTTGCTTTCAACCAGATCAAGCAATATCTACAGAATCCACCCGTGTTGTCACCGCCAGAGCCAGGGAAACCGTTGATTTTGTATCTGTCAGTAACTGACGCGACAATGGGCTGCATGCTTGCACAGGAATCTGAGGATAAAGTGGAGAAGGCTATCTACTACCTGAGCAAGAAAATGCTAGAATATGAGACCCGATACACGCCGCTGGAAAAGGATTGTTTAGCTTTGGTATGAGCCACCCGGAAGTTGAGGCACTACCTGTTAGCTCACACTGTAATTCTGGTTTCAGGATTAGATCCCATCAAATATCTCTTCGAGAAACCAACGCTTATGGGTAGGCTAGCCCGTTGGTTGCTTCTTCTCTCCGAATTCGATTTGAAGTATATGACTCGCAAGTCTGTGAAAGGGAGAGCGGTAGCGGAGTTCCTCGCCGATCACCCAGTGGAGGGAGACGAAGCAGTAGAATATTTGTTCCCAGATGAGGCCATTCTGCATGTTGAAGAAGAAACTTGGACTATATATTTTGACAGAGCATCAAACTAGTACGGATATGGGATATGGGTGTTGCTGATAGCACCCGACAATTCCTGCATACCCTTAGCTTTCAAACTTTAGTTCAAGGTATCAAATAATGAAGCAGAATACGAGGCATGTATTGCTGGACTAGAAGCTGCCCTGGAACTAGGGGCAAAGCGGTTGGACGTCATCGGAGACTCAAACCTGGTTGTATCTCAAGCTAAAGGAGATTGGAAGGTTCAAGAAGAAAGGATGAAAATCTATCAGCAGTCCTTGGACGTTCTGATTCCTCGGTTTGAAAAGCTGAATTTCGCCCATCTGTTAAGCGAGAACAACAGGTTCGCCGATTCTTTAGCAACTCTATCTTGCATGATAGACATCCCTTTTGGAGTCCAGATGCGTCCGATCATTATTGAACAGAGATATGTGTCCGCCTACGAGTTGATTGCCGCAATAGATGAAGTACAAGATCAGAACCCCTAGTATTATGATGTCTGGAACTTCTTAGAAAATGAGGCTTATCCACCAGGGGCAAATGCCAAAGATAAGAGGGAAATACGGTGAATGGCTGCTCAGTTTATCATCTGTGAGGGTAAATTGTACAAACGGGGCCATCTAGGAATGCACAAGCTATGTGTTGATGCTGAAGAGTCGAAGCACCTAATGGAGGCCATCCATGGAGGAGAGTGCCGATCGCACATAAGCAAAGTGATGCTAGCTCGGAAGATTCTCAGACAGAGTTATTACTGGTCAACCATAGAGGTCGATTGTATCAGTTTTGTTTGGTGATGCCCCAAATGTCATCCATGCAAACCGCATGAACATCCCGCCGTCAATGCTATACAACATGACTTCTTCGTGGCTGTTTTCAGTCTGGGGGATTGATGTTATTGGGGCAGTTACTCCAAAGGGGTTGAACGGACATTAGTATATCCTGGTAGCAATAGACTACTTTACAAAGTGGGTCGAGGCCCAATCCTATGCATTGTTGAAAGCATCACATGTAGCCACATTTATCAGGAATAACATTATCTGTCGCTACGGGGTCCCGAATGAGATTATTTCGGATTACGGTTCCCACTTCAAGAAGGAAGTGATCGACTTGTTCGAGAAGTACAACGTGGCTTTTCATAAGTCATCCACATATCGGCCGCAAACCAACGGAGCTGTTGAAGCTGCCAACAAGGACATCAAACACATTCTGCAGAAGATGGTGGAAACCTATAGGGATTGGCCAGATAAGTTACCGTTTGCTCTTTGGGGCTACAGAACATCGATTCAGACATCTACTGGGGCAACTTTGTATTCTCTGGTTTATGGGATGGAGGCTGTTCTGTCGATTGAGATTAAGGTACCGTCACTGCGGGTTATGGCTGAGTGCCAGACAGCGGAAGTAGATTGGCAGCAAAGTAGGTTTGAGGAACTCATGCTATTTGACGAGAGAAGGCTAAAAGCACTGCATTACGTCCAAGGTTATCAACGAAGGATTGCCCGGGCTTTCAACAAGAAAATTAAGTCCAGGAATCTGAAAGAAGGAGATTTGGTGCTCAAAGACAACTGAGCTCCCACTCACGACCCTAGGGGCAAGTTCAGACCCAATTGGACTGGTCCTTATATCATCAAGTCTATTTGGTCGGGGTGGAGCTGTCGCTCTTATGGACCTGGATGGCCTTGAATTCTCCCAACCAATCAACATGGACAAGTTAAAGAAATACTATCCCTGAGTGGCTCGCTAGGCCGAAAACCCGAAAGGGTGACCTAGGCAAAAGTTAGAGCACAAAAAATTGGAAATAGAAAAAAACTAAGCTCGCAAGGTTGAAAACCAAAAAAGGGCGGCCTTGACAAAAGTTAGAGCGCAAAAGGAGAGTGTTAATACTCCAGTGAACCCGAACCGAACTACGTAAGGCTTGATTCCTATCTTGGGGATATGTAGGCAACTTCATTCTAAAGTCCAGCCATAAACACTTCCAAATCAACTATGTCCATGGGATTGTCTTGGTCGTCTTTGTCTTCTCTGTTCTGAAAGTTCGATTGTGATTGTCACTTTGAGGACTGATTACAGTGTACTGCGGTGCCAGTCAGACAAGGGGCAACTTTCTGTTGCCGTGCAATGCCATTTAGACAAGGGGCAACTTTCCAGTTGCTATATCCGGGGTTGTATATCTCAGTGATAGATCTTGGGTGTGTGCAGTGGTGATTCATATCGAAAATGGTTTTGGAAAGTTTCAATAAAAGTTGATTTTGTTCAAATTAATCATTTACAACTTAGACCATTTTTGGACCGTAATGGAAAATTTTCAGTACCCACAATTTTTAATTTCATTGATTTCAACACAAAGTTCTCTGACTCTTCATACAAACTGAAGTTGCTTTTTTTATTATATTCAAAAGAAAACTTGAAAGCACAGATCAAAGCAATAAACTCGAGGCATAGTTAAGTCAAGTGTTCCTGCGCCCCCTCCTAGAGCTTGTGGAAGCTTCGAATGCTAAAGTAGGCCTTGTTTGCGCCTCATCTTCAAGCCATGATACGCACTCATCAGAAAGGGTACAACTGAAATTGGGAGCGGCGGCCAGAAGCTCTCTTGTCCTCCAAGCAGTGGGATATCGAGCTGGATGTGAGCCTTTGATCGGATATGAAGTCGGGTATTCCACTCCCTCTCCTGGGCAAGTCTGGACGTGTCCGAACTGACGCCGGAACCGGAATAGAAAGTAGAAGACACAGTGTGTCAGGCCAATCAGCTGAATGCCAAGCTGCCAGGACATGCTGTAGCTCATCTCTGGCAGATCCAGCCAGGGGTAGCGCCAAGTAATGTCAACTGTAGACTGGCTGCATATCCATTCACACCACCATCCCTTATCTGGGGCATCAACTAGCCGTTGGCGAAAGAAATGGCCGCGTGCTGAATATGCAGGGTATGAGTCCACTACTTTCAATTTATCCATAAGCCATATCTGGGGAGGGATGAAAAATAAGAGAGATTAAAGAATAGAAATGTGTACGTGGAGAGAAAAGCAAGAAAAGGTTTTGAGAGAAAAAACAGAGCCTGAGGGCCAAGTGATGTGAGAAATACACATGTGAGAAGGGTGGGAAACATTCCTGTAAGAGTAGTGGACTTCCTACAAATCTGGTTGTCTCCAGCGATAGAAAGCATCCAAACCCATCAAGGTTTCGGCTAATGTCAAGCCAATGCAACTCTTGCCTTCTTTCAAGCCTTGGGCAACTTCTATCAAACAAATGCTAGGCCCTCCAAAGCCAGGGCAAGCAGAAAATGAGACAACATGCACAAGCAAAGGGTATGTCGCCGAAAACTTTGCCAAAGATGGTCACCGTGGTCACCGGTGTCCGAAAACCGATGAATCAAGCTGGGAATATCCAACGCCCTGTTCTGAATCAGAGATCCAGCATCATGCAAAGTAAGCCCGCACATCCTTCCTAAAGCTTGGATGTGACCAAAACGGGACTGAGGCAAGATTTCCTCGTCGCGCTGGGATTCCATCAAAGCTTGCAATTCTTCAAAAGTGGGGCACATCTCTTGTCACCCGGACCTGAAAACATGCGTGATTGGATTCCAACATCTAGCTGCAGCATGGAGAAACAGAAAAAGCAGCGGGGTACGACTCAACATGAATAGTGCATTTATCCCGAAACCCTAGAAATTCAGCTTTTCCAAGCCATCTAAGGTTTCAATCCAATCAGAGAGTCTTTCAGTGAAGAACGGCTCCATTTGGGGCAAAAATGGAGTTGAAATGAAGGAAACACGAAGCTGGAACTTTAATAAAAGATAAGGCAGTGAGTGGAGGCCAGGTGTCAACATTTCGAAGGTTCTGCTCATCGATGGCTGGCAGGGGCTCATCAGTGGCCGGTAGGGGTACATTAATGGCCAACAAAGGAGAAGTGATGGCCGACAGGCCATCCTCTATGGCCGGCAGCCTTTCTCCCATACTCACTAACCTTCTGTGTGAAGATTTAGTTGTTTGCTACAGTGGAATTCTGTTGTTTGTGCCTTTTAAGGTCTTCTTTTGGTCCTTTTCGGTTTAAACATGTTTGTTTAAATCGAAATTGTCTAGTCTTGTTTATTAAGTTGTACTCATGTTGTTTATTAAGTTCTTGTCTTACTTATCGAGTTGTATTTTCATTTTGATTAGCTTATCAAGTCCTTATGTTGTTTATCGAGTTGTTGTGTTTCTTTCAGTTGTTTGGTTGGTTCAGCACCTGATTAAGACAATGCATTGTGAATGCACAATTTTCTAACAAAGATCAATCTCATTTTCATGTTGTGCGATGTTATACGATGCTCGGAATACAAAATACAACACCTTTTGATCAAAAAGCTGAGTTTTCATTCCAGTCATGGTCACTTTTTGCAAAAGAGTACAAGTTTTTAAAGAAAAATAAAACTGCCTAAGGTAGTACAATGTGCTAACACTACTAGCAAAAAGAAAACAAAAACAAAAAGCATCTACATTGGTGCCAAGTATCTCAAGCTCGAAAGGCCCTCTTCGTCCTCTTCCTCAGCGGAGCAGACTCTAGAGCACTGTCGCCATCAGCACCACTATATGAGTCTGAATCAGAGCCTGAACCGGAGCCCTCCTCAGTCTCTCCAACCTCACCACTAGCAGAATCCGAGCAGGCGTCGTCGTCTCCATCATCAGATGACCCTAACTGTGGACTCGCTGCGTCGCCCTCCTCCTCGGTCGTCTCATCATCATCATCGTCCAGAATGGGCTCGGAAGGGCCACTCTCACTACGGATGCCCCTGACTCTGCCTCGGCTGTGTGTCAGAGCCTATCTCCCTATTTTCTCTACTGGTGGAGGAGGTACTGAAGGTCCTGCCTCTGCTCTTGCTGGGGCATCCGATGGGGTCGGCATCTGGAAAGGAATCTAAGAAAGCAATTTGCCAAAGTGCATTTGTTGTGGGAAATATCAGATGCAAAGGATGATGTGCTGTGAGCAGTGAATGATTGCAGTGTATGTGTGCCGCGAGCAGTGAATGATTGCAGTGTATGTGTGCTGCGAGCAGTATATGGCAACAGTGTATCGATGCAGTGTCTTAGTGCAACGTATCAGATCAGTGAACTATGGAATAATTGAAGTGCTGATGTGTCAGCGGAAAGTTCATGGCATGAAGTGCAGACTAAAGGAAATTACCGGAATCCTGTAGAGGCTGAGCAGATCCAGGCTTGTCTCTACCATCTCTGTCAAGGAGGCCACTAGATCAATGGCATGCCCTGTGTACTCTATGGGTGCCTGCAAGCGCATTAAGAGATCAGTATTCTACAAGGCATAATTGAAATAAAGTAAATACGCAGAATGTAAAGCTTGGTACATACCGGAGTCGGGCCTCGAACCTCGGCAAGTGCACGCCGAGCTGATGCAGGCTCAATGGGGATCTGTCAAGTCTCCCCAGAACGTCTCCGATAAGTCAGCGAGGCAGGCAGCTCTCGCCATCCTGTCCCCTGTCTCGCTCCGGGATCTCTCCTACCCCGAGCCTTGGCTGCTCTGGTCCCTCTGTCTCTCTCCCTCGCAGCAGGAGCTCTCGTTCCCTCGCCTCTGCAGACGCCGGATAGAGGTGGCATCAGATGAGTTTGAATGAATGTTGCGTAGTCGCCCTCTACGCGGAAGTACTCTGCCTCCAGTCCCACTATAAACTGGATCACCTCCTCAACAGAGAGTCTGTGTGTCTCTCTCATAGCTACTAGAGGCACCATCGGTATGAATGGGGCTGGCAAGCTCAAGGTCTGGTGCACAAAGCGTTCACCTAAGAACTAGGCGCGGCAGATCGGTCCCTCCAGGAGAATATGGTGGTGAGCAACGACCTTAGCTATCTCATATGGAAATCTGAGCCTCGATAGCATCACGTCCCATGGCTGCCACATGATCTGAAATAAGAGAACGAACAGATGATCAGTCGTTGTCAATTGGCTAATATGTGCATTAAATTGATTGAAAAGTGGAATCACTTTGTTTTGGGTTACCTTATGCGCCACCACCGTGTCGAAGTACTATCAGAAAAACATGAAGTTTTCCCGGGTCCTGCGACCGAGCTGGCGGTCGTATACCCGAGAAAATGGGATCGTCGCTGGGGTCTCCTCTATAGGCTCTTGAGCAAGAGTTGGAAAGTATGCGTACACGCACAACTGCAGTGAATGATTACCGTCCGTGAGCAAGAAGATACAAAAAAATATAAAGCAACAAGCATACAGTGTATGAGCAGATACAGAAAATGCAAAGCAAAAAGCATACAGTGTATGAGCGAGTACAGAGAATGCAGAGCAGAAAAGTAAATGTGTCGAAAAGGTGTAAAGCAAGGAATGCTAAGCAGAAGATGTAAAGCGAAAGGGAGAACTAAGCTGTGTACCTCCCAGGCCCGCCAGTAGCCGCCGATCAAGGTCGAGCTCATCCGAGAGGTCGAGCTCATGTATCCATCCAGAGTGGTGAGGTTGGCTCCACCCAGTCGTAGAACTGAACCCGGTGGAGTACTACTAGTGCACTCAGTAAGTACAAGCCCACGATATTCCACATGTTTGAAAATAGGGTGGTACCGAATAGGAACATGAGGAAGCCCCTGGCATATTGCTCTGTATCCTCGGTTGTCTCGAGCTCAAACCTTTAAACTACTCCTCGAACCAACTCTATCGGAGCATGCCTGCCCGAAGCATCGGCAGGCATGCCCCAAGTAGTGCGGTCCATACAGCCTTCCACTCTCCCATGTCAGGATCGACAAGGATCGGATCACCCCCTACTTGTAAGCCAGTGATCATGGCAAAGTCACAGGGAGTCATCGTCATCTCCCTTGTTTTGGAGAAGTGGAAAGAGTTGGTGGTGTCCCACCACCTTTCCACTAAAGCCCCTAAAACGGGAAGGCTCGCCGTGTCCCGCGTCAGACTGGAGCAGAACAAACCAAAGCCTATTGTAGACACCTCATTTTTGACCGCCCTCAAGACTTGGACGTCATCGTTTGAACACTCGATGATCATCCATGTTCGTGTTCGTTTTGAGTTCCCGGAGGTCTCGGCCGCGCGCCTTGCCTCAAGATCTCTTAACTTTCCTGTTATGTGCTTGGTTGTGGACCAAGAACTTGTTTGTTTTTGCTTTTGAGGGTAGAGAATGGTTTGTTGGTCATCCCCACACCTCATCGGCCTTGGCTTGAGGCCACCGGCCCTGTTTTGTTGCTACCAGCCATTGGTGATGGCCGGTCGGCATTGTTTTTGGTCAGCCGGCCGTTTGTTTGGTCAGTCGGCCATATTTTCTGGCAGGGACTTCTTTTTTTGCCTTTTTAGGCATTGTGCATGCCAGTTGTGCCAGCTGGAGCACACAGACCTGTCCTTCATACACGTGTATGGAGGATTTGCACCCTTTGCACCCCTTTGTTCTAGCTTCTTGAAGAAGCTTGACCCCTTTGTCTTAGCTTCTCCAAGAAGCTTAGGCCCTTGTTTTGTTCCATAAAAGAGGGCCTCCCTTCTCCTTTACAGGGGTTGAGCAAATCAGAGATATATATCAGAGATATATATCACATATATCACTCCCTCTCTATATCTTCCTCTCTCTCTACATTTGTGTGTGGAATAGTGTTCAAAGGTGTGCTTTTGTTCTTAGTTTTCCACTAAAACACCTAGTGTTACACTATACTTCGGTTACTAAGGTGTTGAGGGACTGGTTTCAGAGTTTTTAAGTTGGTTTTGATCAGAAGAAGGGGCTGGGGTTGGTGTTCTTGAAGTGTTCTTCAAGGGTGAGCACTATTGCTTTATATTCCCCATTTTTGTACAAGCTTTTAACCTATCTTGCATGATGTTTTGAGCTTTATGTATAGCTGATAAAAGTTCTAATTTTTCATGTTTAAGATGTTTCATTAAGGTCTCTTTTGTGTTTGGGGTTTTCCACCCCCTCTTAGGCTTTATTTAGCCTATTTTTTGTGCCTTTCTCTTTGGCTTTGGGACCCCTTTATTTCGACCTTCTCACCACTGAAATCCAGAGGATTTTCAGTGGTGGAGAAGTGGTTTTGAGGTCATGCATAGGAGAGGGACACCCCTCTCCCTTTGTGTCTCCTTTGCTTGTGTTGTTGGCTCATAAAGGTAGCATGCATGCTTAGTCGATTTTGGCTCCATCTCAGTGGGTATTTCGAGATATTTTGTCATGTTATACCTCTATTTTAAGTTGGTTTAATGGCCTTTGCATGCATCGTATGCTTGTCTTGTAATCCCATGTTTTGGCCTAACATGCATCATGTTGTAAGGTGGCATTTTTAGCATGATTTTGGTTTGGTTCCAAGAACATTTTAGCTCTATTTTGCCATGCTTAGGTTTGTTTGGTGTCCTTTTGGTCATGCTTACATCGCTTTGTATAGCCACCATGATTTTAGTTTGTTAGCCTCGGGTGTGTGAGTCATTAGCATGCATTACTTTGACCTTTCTCATGATTTGGCATCACCTGAGATCATATTTCAGTCCATGCTTCATGCTCTATGCTTGCATTCGCTAACCGTTTCAATGCTTTGAATAATTGTTGTCTTATGCTCCATGTTTAGGCCATTGCGCATGCCTCCATGTTTAGATTATTTAACGGTCGTATCAGTAGGTTTTGGGGGTTATTTGGTCATGCTTGACCTCTGATTTTGGTCCCCTTCCCCCTTTGGAACTTGCCTCATGTGGTCATGGCTTGAGCCCCTTGGTTAGTCTCAAGTTTTGGGCTTCTTGTGTGCCTTACTTGCATGATTTGAGTGGCTTGGCATCATCCTTTTGCATGTTTTTCAGAGTGTTAACATGATTGTCTAATGTCCATGTTTGTCATCTTTTAAGTGTCCTTGAAAGTTGCCCCTGCCCCTCCCATGCTTAGGTGGTAGGGCCCATTGGTATGCTTGTTTGTGTGCACATTTACCCCATCATTTCCTTCACTGCCTTGGCCACTGTTTTGGGATTGGCTGAGGTCTTCCATTTCGGTTTAAGCCCATCTTTGCATATAGTTGCATGTTTGACATGTTGCATTTGTGTGTTGTTGCATGCTTGCATTATACCATGTTTGCGTGTTTATTATATTGCATGTCATTTAGCTAGTTGCATCACATAACCATGTTGCATACTTGGTGTGTTTGTGTTACATTAGCTTAGCTTGCATGTTAGGTCGCATTGCATTGCATCTTGCATGCTTAGCACATTGTACATTTGCATGTTTAGGTTGCATTGCATTTTGCATGCTTTGCTGACTTAGCCTCATATTACATACATGAGCCATTTTGCATATTTGAGCCATATTGCATACATGCATTGCATTGTGTTTGGTTTGGGGTGTCAAACCAACATGAGGAATGAGGTGTGTTCGTACTTAAAGTGACGAAACACGCCTCAATCCTCGGTCGCCGACCGCACTCTTGATCCCAACATGATAGAGTGTGTAGCATTCATTTGTTTTTCGTTGCATTCATTTTACATTGATTTGCAAACTTGGTACCTTTGGCCATCATGCATCGAAATGCGTGATTGGTGGCCCGAGGACCGAGAGCCATGCCCCCTTGAGTTCATTGCATGATAGGGAGAGTGGCTATGCACACATTGCCTTGAAAATGCCTTGTCATGCACTGTCTGTCCTCTGCTGTAGCAAAACCAGTGTTCTGCAGGAAAGAATGGCCGGTCGGCCACTTTCAGTGCCAGCCGGCTACCAAAGTCTAGCCGATGGTCCCACTTTTGGTTGATAACTGTATCCCAGTGGCCGGTGGACTTGCATTATGGCTGGTGACATCCCACAGTGCTATGGGAGTGTTCCAGAAGCATCACAAGTATTTTCACAGTTCTCAGAGGTGCATAACAGTGCTAACAGAGGCAACCGTGGCATGGCGACGGGTTTCCGAGCGAGGCGAATCGAGCATACATCATCCAAGCATTCCGAGGCGGGGCTGCAGCGGCCTCCCTTTGTAACTAATTTGTTAATTAATTTAGGGTTTTGTAATATTTAATTAGCTAGAGTAGTTAATTATTTATTCGGTCTGTATTATTTATTCGGATCCTCTGAGAGAGGGCAATGTTGTAAATAAGTGTGCGTGCGTGTGTGAATGTCTTCCAACCCCACGTCTTTCTCCCTTTTATTTACTAGCTTATGATGGTTAGTTTTAGGGCACGTTTCAATTAGCATACTTATGCTCGCATGTTTGTATCCATTCATCTGTCTTGCATGCACCGAGCTCGGCGCATCATACTAACTGCATTGTATTTCAATTCTGAGTTGAATACGTGCATCATTTGTTGCATTTCATATGCCATTTTAGAGTAGCCGAGCCTATTGTAGTTGCATTTTTGCATGTGTTGCATTAGGCATCTCAGCATAGCTAGGATTCATGCATGTTTTCTAATTAGCTTCTTTCTTTGGCTCGGAGTACTTGGTAAGTGTTTATGCTTTAGCATCCTTGCATGTGTGTGAGTGACTGCCATGATAGCATGCTTACCATGAGGCTGCGTGCTTACGTGATATAACTGCCTGAATGCCTGTGGGTGAAGGTTGGGTTGTTTGAATTGGAATAATTCGTCAAAACCCGTGTTTTAGCCTACTTGCGAGTAGCAAAACTTCAATCCATTTTCAAAACAAACGGATATGCGATGCTTTGTTCCAACTTAGGCAATCCAGTCTATACTTGTATGCTGTGCGCATCACATAGTAATTCTAGGCTAATAAACCAGAATAAGAGCATATAATGTGTTCAAAACTCGATATCATGGTTAGTAGAGGCCGATCTTTGATCGGGCGAGCGGGGGTGCTCACAAAGTGACCTTTCCCAATCGTATCCAAGTTCCCGAGCCGAGGCAACTTTGGTGATGACGGACACGTGGCCTTAGGCAACGAGTCAGGGTTTCCTAAATTCCCCCAAAATAAATATTTAGGTGGCGACTCTGTATCTGGTAAAACAGTCCATGTTTGGCACTTCTTTCTAAAAATCTATTTTTCAAAAATGATTTGCCAGATTTGGACTCTTTGATGATTCATCGGTCTTGCATTGCATTCTGTGAGATTAGATACAGGACTGTGACATTAAGTCCTGAACTGTAGTGAGCCCCATTAAACGAAATGGGATTCCCTCTCGGGATGTTTGGGGACGTCCACAGTTTCTGGCGACTCTACTGGGGAGTTAGAGAACTTGACTCGAACTCATGATATCTTGTTTTGACTACACTTATGTGTTTCTTTGCATTGCATTTGCATTGGTGCGCCTAGGACACCGTGTTTGCCATCTGCTATTCCTGAACGGTTTGCCGGAGGCTGTGTGCCATAAGGCTGACCGGTTACGGGCTCTGCCACGATGGGAACACAAACCCCGATTTTTATCGGGGCACCCTTTTTGACCATTTGACCTAGTGCATATTCAGAATCCATAATGACTATTCCAAGCTAGGACAGGTTGCTTACCCGATAATATAGTTTGTTTGAAACCGCTTGCGTGCGTAGTGAAACCCTAGCTCCTGACAAAATAGGACAGGGAAACCCTATCCCAACGTAGGGGTGTTTTGGCTCTCACTTGTTTGCTATGTGCTTTTAGAGTGTGCCTCTACAGGAATGCATGTATCAGTTTACAAGTTTGGGCATCAGGCCTGCGGGCACCAGTTCAGTATTTTGGGGAATCAGTTATCTGCGGGTATCAGATTCAGTTTTGGGGGCAGTGATTTGGGAACGACGATCAGTGTTTGAGAATAGTTTATTCAATTTATCAACTGCGTGTTGTGATGCCCAACTGTGTGTTGTGTGTTTATTTAAGCCGTTATGCTGTCCGCTTTTCTGGTTATTTATTTCTTTATTATTGCTTTATTTATCTTTTTGCTAGGTAGTTTAGCACAATTGCTTCAGACCAAGCAGATATTCCCCAAGCACTCTGGACTAGAGGTCGCAGACTCCATCGATCTGAGGATCTGTTAGACGGACAACCAGTGTTTCATTCTCTACCCCCGGTTACTAGACGAAGGGCAGTTAGGCAGAGGATATCAATTCAACAGTCAGTTCAGAGGGCTTTGTCTACCCCACCTAAGTATAGTAGGGATCAGAGTCCTGTTTCTCCCGCAGAGAGGGAACATATACCGGCAGTACAACTAGATCAGGGCAATATGGCAGGAATCGAAGAAATGATGCGCCAGCTCCAGGAGAGCATGAGAATCATGCAGGAGAATGCTGTTCGTCAAGCAGAATTTTCCAAACAGCAGGTCGTCGTCATGGTCCAACAAGCAGAACTAATTACCTGGCTACAGCAGCAAGCCGGAGTATCAGCTTCACACCAAGCTCCTCTCCCACCAAGGGTCCCACCACCCGAGGAGGCGGCAAATGTCCAGAATGTCCAAGAGGATACAGACATCCCAATGGGGCTGGCTCCGCCCCCGATTCTACCTCAACTATCCAAGGCACCTACGCCCACCAATCAACCAGACTCTCCCTTTGAGTTCGAGGTGGACCCTACAGCGTTGAAGTTGAACAAGCTTGAGAAGTTGTTCAAGAAATCCCAAGGGGTAAAGTCCATCCCAGACATTGAGGACGGATATACCGACGCAGCTGTGATGCTGCCAGACCGGTTCAAGATGCCACAGATCGATTGCTTCAACGGGTCCGGGGATCCCATGGTACATCTACGTTTGTTTTCGGACATACTAAGGCCGATGGGCCTCACCAGACTACAGAAGCTTTCATTGTTTGGCCGGACCCTGTCGGGTGTGGCGGCCATCTGGTACGCAAAATTGGAAGACGATGTCAAGCGGAACTGGGATGGGATGGCCGAGGCTTTCATTGCACAGTACTCCTATAACACGCAAATCGAGATTACCACCCATGATCTCGAGACAACAAGGCAGGAGCCTAAGGAGAGTTTCTCTGAATTCGTAACCCGCTGGAGGGCCAAGGCCTCAATGATGACCAATAGGCCCACTGACAAGGATCAGATTCGGATGATTGTGCGCAATCTCCAACCCAAACTGATACAGAAAATGATCGTGCTCCCTTTCCCTACCTTTTCAGATTTACATGAGATGGGGTTACAAATTGAGGATGCGATGAAACAGGGTCTGATTGACCAAGACAAAGAGCAACCCAGGAGAACCTTCAACCGCAACACCAATACAGGCACAAGCAGTGCCGCAACTACCAGAGCTTTAGAAGTAAGCATGGTCACCACCAATCCCCCAAGAAACCTTGCAGCTATGCCATTCACCGGTGCGTACGGTAGTAGTTCGTAAACAGCCAGACACCCACCCAAAAACCAAAGAACTTTCACTCCACTATATATGTCCTTGTCCAAGGCTTTAGGAGTTTTGATTAGGAAAGGGCATTTAAAGCCCCTAGAGCCGCGGCCGTTACCAGAAAAACTCCCCCCTCCCATAATCCAGCCAAGTACTGCACTTTCCACCAACAGCACGGTCATGACACCGATCAATGCTTCCGATTACATCATGAGATTCAAGATCTCATTGATAATAGGGTGATTGTGCCTCTAGAGAAACCCAATGTCACAACCAACCCTCTCCCACCACACAACCAAGCTCCACCTCCCAAACGCATCAACTTTATCCAGACCGGGGTCATGTCATACGACCCCAGCATATATATCACCCTCACCTACCCCCAAGCTGGAGGTGTTCCTTCCCGACAGCATTGACTTGTGCATGTTGGACATCTCCTAAGCCCAATCTGAATCAATGGTGGTGACCATCGAAGATGGAGCAGGGATGATTTCGGAGGAAAGTGGCGTTGCTGATTCGAGGTCTGAGGAAATTGGGGACTTTGCTGCGGAAGTGTACAATCCGAGAGGCTACATTGTGTCAGCGGGTCAGATTAGACTAGATGTGGAATTGCCGGTGGGGGCAGAAATCTGTGTGCTACGGGGGGACGGATTTGATCAGAGGATAGATGATTTAGCAGTTTTGGAAGGGGACATCGCTGACCTCCAGATTTTCAACGAACAAGATCTGGGGGACATGACAGTCAATTGGTTCGATTTTGAGGAGTCGGCAGAGGTCACAGGGTGGCTTGACGACCAACCAGATATTGTTGAAGAATCTCAGCTGGAAAAGGGTCTGTCAGGGGCAAGGACATCAGTTGTGGCCGGAAGGGCCGGGGATCAGAATACATTGCCGGAGAGCGCCGGTGCCAAGAATTTCGCTCGGGATTTGGGCATTTTGAGTACAGGGAATGATGAACAGCAAATTGTACTGACACAGTTGGAACAAGAAGGAATCGAAGACTCTGAGAGAGCCAGAAAAGCCAAGGCCCCTGTGGGGACTGAAAGTGCCGTGTGCACAAAGATAGAGGATGCTGCGAGCACGTGGACATAAGGTACCGTGAGTACAAGGACAGTGGTAACGGAGCTAGATAGGTGTCTGTCAGCTGTCGATGGAATGTGGTGGGAAGAAGATGATCTATGTCTTGCCCACACGGATGAGGACTGGGGAAGCAATCAACCGGATGATACCTAGTACATTGGTGAAGTTGACCATATGACTAGGAGTGGGCGGTATTTCAAGCCCCCACACCTAGATCAGCCAGAAGCATCCGGAAAGGACAGGGAGTCGGAGAGACAGAAAGAGAAGCTACTTGAAGAAGAGGCCATGCTGAAACAGTTGAAAAATATACAAGCAGACATCTCCATCTGGGGACTGCTTATGGCTTCACGTGTTCACAGACAGGCTGTTCTATCGGCCATGGACAAGGCTAAGCTCTCAATAGACACCACGCCTGAACAGCTGGTTGGATTGGTCTTTCCGGGAGGAGGTTCCCCGACGTTGACCTTTTCTGACAAAGAACTGCCGTCTGAGGGCGCGAATCATAACAAACTGCTCTATATCTCTGTGGAATGTAGAAGCAAATGGATACCGGTGGTTCTTGTCGACACGGGATCCGCCATTAATGTATGCCCGTCAAGGACGGCATATGCAATTGGGTTAAAGCCCGCAGACTTCGTGCCCACAGCCCAGGTGATAAGGGCATATGATAACACAAGCAGGGAGGTGATGGGGATCGTGAAAATTCAGACCCAGGTTGGTCCGGGATAACACGAGATTGACTTTCATGTCCTGGACATTCCCGCAACCTTCAATCTACTTTTGGGGCGGCCGTGGTTGCACCAGGTAAAAGTAGTCTCTTCCACCTTACACCAGATGTTGAAATACCCCCACGGGAAGGGGGTGGCTATTGTTTTTGGGAATTCGTCCATCATCCATCCGCCGCCAGAAGTGTCTACACCAGTCTTGGAAATCGAGCACGGCATGGAGGATGTGTTCTTATCGGGGTTTACTCTGGCTAAGGCTCGAGTCGTGCGAAACATCTTGGCTGTTGATGAAGGGGTGTATGTTAGCGCGCAATCAATATACCTCATGAACAAGCTTCAACACATCCCCGGGATGGGATTGGGGAAGAATGGCCGGAAGGGCCTTGCAGTATCGGCCGAAGTGCCGCACAACCCACATACCTTTGGCTTGGGTTATCTGCCCACCAAAGAGGATTGGGTGAGAAAAGGCAAGGAAATGGCTGGGAGAGCCAGAGCAAAGCGGGCGGGGAAGCCTTTTGAGTTAATGCACCGACCCATCCAGGGTACCCTAAACGGACGCTTCGTCCGGGAGGGGGAGGACTTTCCATTTTGTGGCTTCCCAGAGCCATGGCTGAATGCCGAGAGAAGGCGCCTGCCAGGGTTTGAGATCTTCTTTGACCTACAGTTATCCGGGGATGATGTCGCCGAGGTGCAGACAGACCCATCAGTTGAGGTTGAGCAGCATAAAAATGTGGATTCCGAGAGCGCTGAAATTAAAATGGGGGTAGCACTGGCTTGTCTGCTTTCAGATCCTCCGATCGTACAGAAGTGCTTGGGGGATAACTTCTCGGTGTCCATGATCGGGAATGAAACGACTGCGGGCCTACCATCAAATATTTTGGATGCATCCATCGCACCCTCCCTCATCTGGCAATACGAGGAGGGATTTTTGTCAAGCAGCACCGGGTCAGGTAGTGAGCCAGAATCTGATTCCTCCGAATCTGTTGAGTCGGAATCAGGTTCCAGCTCGACTGAGTCTGAGTCCGGTATTCCTGGGGGCGATAAGTCGGATGCCACAGTCCTGTCCAGGTCATCTTTTTCTTTCTCTTTTGAGTCTGTTGTAACAGAACAATCAGACGATTTGGAAATGCTTAATGAGAATGGAATGAATGTGGTTTCTGAGTACTTTTTTGTGCCCTTGATTTATTGCATTAATCAGGACTTTCAAAATTTTGACGAAAATGACGGGGAAGAAATTCCTCCGGTTTTGCAACGCTTAATTGATCAAGAGCAGGAAAGATTTGTTAAACCTTTAGTTGATGAAATCACTACTGCTAATGTTGGTACTAAGGAGGACCCGCGGCTGGTCCAGATCGGGTCCACGTTGTCTTCGGAGGAACGTGAGCGCTTAGTCGCTTTATTAAAAGATTTCAAAGATGTTTTCGCGTGGTCCTATGAAGACATGCCTGGGATCGATCCTGAGATTGTACAGTACCGGATCCCTCTTGACCCCAAGGCCCGACCCGTTAAATAGAAACTCAGAAGGATCCGCCCGGACTGGGCCCTCAAGATTAAGGAAGAGGTCACCAAGCAAATTGACGCAGGGTTCCTGCTGGTATCCGAATACCCAACTTGGTTGGCCAACATCGTTCCGGTGCCGAAAAAGGATGGCAGGGTCCGGGTATGCATGGATTTCAGGGATTTGAACAGAGCCAGTCCGAAGGACGACTTTCCCTTGCCGCATATTGATGAGTTAGTGGACTTCATAGCGGGGCATGCTTTGCTTTCGTTCATGGATGGATTCTCGGGCTATAATCAGATAGTGATGGCACCTGAAGACCGGGAGAAGACTGCTTTCACCACCCCGTGGGGGACTTACTGTTACAGGGTGATGCCATTTGGGTTGAAGAATGCTGGAGCTACATATCAACGGGCCGCAACCACGATATTACACGACATGATCCACAAAGAGGTTAAGGTGTACATGGATGACATGATTGTCAAGTCCAAAGATAGAGAGGGCCACTACACCGCCTTGCAAAAGTTCTTCCAAAGGATCAGAGAATTTCGGTTGCGGCTGAATCCTCAGAAGTGTACGTTCAGTGTTACAGCAGGGAAAATGCTGGGGTTTCTGATTACACAGAGAGGTATCGAAGTCGACCCTTCCAAAATCAAGGCCATCTTAGAAATGCCACCACCAAGGACTGAAAAGGAGGTGAGAGGCTTTCTGGGTAAAGTGCAATTCATAAGACGATTTATTTCAAAATTAACCTTGACTTGTGAACCACTTTTTGGTCTCCTAAAGAAAGGAGAGAAGTTCCAATGGGACGGCCGATGCCAAGCTGCTTTTGAACAGATCAAGGAATACTTACAGAACCCACCCGTTTTGTCACCACCTGATTCGGGAAAACCGTTGATTTTGTACCTTTCAGTAACTGAAACTACAATGGGCTGTATGCTTGTGCAGGAGTCTGAGGACAAGGTGGAGAGAGCTATCTACTACCTGAGCAAGAAGATGTTGGAATACGAGATCCGCTATACTCCACTCGAGAACGCTTGTTTGGCCTTGGTATGGGCTACCAGGAAGCTGCGGCACTACTTGTTAGCTCACTTCGTAATGTTGGTTTCAAGATTAGATCCCATCAAATATCTCTTCTAAAAACCAACACTTACAGGTAGGCTAGCTCGTTGGTTGCTGTTGCTTTCCGAATTCGATCTGAAATATGTGACGCGCAAGTCAGTCAAGGAAAGAGCAGTAGTGGAGTTCTTAGCCAATCATCCAGTGGAAGGAGGTGAAGCAGTTGAGTACTTATTCCCAGACGAGGCCATTTTGCATATCCACGATGAGTTTTGGACGATGTATTTTGACGAAGCATCAAACCAGTACGGGTATGGGGTAGGAGTGTTGCTGATAGCACCAGACAAGTCCCGCATCCCTCTAGCATTTAAACTTCGGTTCAAAGTCTCGAACAACGAAGCAGAGTATGAAGCATGCATTGCTGGTTTAGAAGCCGCCCTAGAACTAGGGGAAAAACGGTTGGACGTCATCGGGGACTCGAACCTTGTTGTATCTCAAGCTAAAGGAGATTGGAAAGTCAAAGAAGAAAAGATAATAATGTACCACCAAACCTTGGACCTGCTGATTCCTCGGTTTGAGAAGCTGAACTTCACTCATTTATTAAGAGAGAACAACAGGTTCGCAGATGCACTAGCAACTCTATCTTCCATGATAGACATTCATTTTGGAGTACGGATGCGTCCGATCATCATTGACCAGAAGTTTGTGCCGGCTTATGAGTTAATTGCTGCCATAGAAGAGGTTCAAGATAAGAACCCCTGGTATTACGATGTCTGGAACTTCTTGGAGAAAGAAGCGTATCCACTAGGGGCAAATGCCAAGGATAAGAGGGCAATCAGAAGAATGGTTGTTTAGTTTATCATCTGTGGAGATAAATTGTACAGGAGAGGTCATCTGGGAATGCATAAGCTGTGTGTTAATGCCGAAGAATCGAAGCGCCTAATGGAGGCCATCCATGGAGGAAAGTGCGGAGCTCACGTGAACGAGGTGATGTTAGCTCGAAAGATCCTCAGACAGGGTTACTACTGGTCCACCATGGAAGAGGATTGTATCGGCTTTGTTCGGCGATGCCACAAATGTCAGATCCATGTAAACCGCATGAACATCCCGCCGTCGAAGCTGTATAATATGACTTCGCCATGGCCATTTTCAGTTTGGGGAATCGATGTGATCGGGGCTGTCACTCCGAAGGGGTCTAATGGGCATGAGTTCATCCTGGTCGCGATAGATTACTTCACAAAGTGGGTTGAGGCCCAATCTTATGCGGTGTTGAAGGCTTCACATGTTGTGAAGTTCATCAAAAACAACATCATCTGTCGCTATGGAGTCACGAACGAGATTATCTCAAATAATGGTTCCCACTTCAAGAAGGAACTGATTGACTTGTTGGAAAAATACAATGTGGCTTTTCATAAGTCATCCACATATCGGCCGCAGACCAATGGAGCAGTCGAGGCCGCCAACAAGAACATCAAACACATTTTGCAGAAGATGGTGGAAACCTATCGGGACTGGCCAGATAAGTTGCCATTTGCTCTGTGGGGCTACCGGACTTCAATTAAAACTTCTACTAGGCCGACTCCGTATTCATTAGTTTATGCGATGGAGGTTGTTCTACCTATTGAAATTGAGGTTCCGTCATTGAGAGTGCTGGCTGAGTGTCAGATAGCCGAAGCAGATTGGCAACAGAGCAGATTTGAGGAACTCATGCTCTTTGACGAAAGAAGACTGAAAGCACTATACCATGTTCAAGGTTATCAGCGCAGAATTGCCAGGGCTTTCAACATGAAGGTTAAGTCCCGAAATTTGAAGGAAGGAGATTTGGTGCTCAAAGACAACCGAGCTCTCATCCATGACCCTAGGGGCAAGTTCAGACCCAATTGGACTGATCCTTACATCATCAAGTCTATTTGGTCGGGTGGAGCTGTCATTCTAATGGACCTAGATGGCCTAGAGTTCTCACAGCCGATCAACATAGACAAGTTGAAGAAATATTACCCCTGAGAGGCTCGCTAGGCCGAAAACCAGAAAGGGCGACCTAGGCAAAAGTTAGAGCATGAAAAATTTGAAATTACAAAAACTGAGCTCACAAGGTTGAAAACCCGCAAAGGGCGGCCTTGGCAAAAGTTAGAGCGTAAAAGGTGAGGGTTAATACACGAGTGAACCTGAGCCTGAACTATATAAGGCTTGATTCCCATCTTTGGGATACGTAGGCAACTTCATCCTGAAGTTCAGCCATAAACTCTTCCCCGATCAACTTTGTCCATTTGATCATCTCTGTCATCTTTGTGTATTCAGCATTCAAGAGTTCGGTTGTCATCTCCGGTACAGTGCTATTCAGACTAGGGGCAACTTTCCAATTGCTAGAATCCGGGGTTGTGCATCTCAGTGACAGATCTCAAGCGTGTCCAGTTCTGATCCATGTTGAAAATGGTTTTGAAAAGTTTTAGTAAAAGTTGATTTTGCTCAAATTAATCTTTTTACAACTTAGACCATTTTTGGACCAAAGTGGAAAATTTTCAGTACCCACAACCTTCAATTTTATTGATTTCAATACAGAGTCCTCCTGCTCTTGCATACAAATTGAAGTTGCTTTTAGTTACATTCATAAAGAAAAACTTGAAAGTACTAATTAAAGCAATAAATCCGGGGCATAGATGAGTCAGGTGTTCCTGCGCCCCCTCCCAGAGCTGGTCGAAGCTTCTGACGCCAAAGTGGGCCCAATTTGTGCCTCTTCATTGAGCCAATCTATGCACTCACCAGACAAAGTGCAACTGAAAGTGGGAGCGGGGGCCAGGAGTTCTCTCGTCCTCCATGCTGTGGCATACCGGGCAAGCTGCGCGCCTCGCACTGGGAATGCAGCTGGGTATTCTATCCCCTCTGCCGGGCAAATCTGACCATGGCCGAACTGGCGCTGGAACCGGAAAGGAAGTAGAACATGCAGTGTGTCAGGCCAATCAACTGAATCCCAGTCTGTCGGGACATGCTGTAGCTCATTGCTGGTAGATTGAGCCAAGGACAACGCCAAGCAATACGGTCTGTGGACAAGCTGCACATCCAGTCGAACCACCATCCCTCATCAAGGGCATCGACCAGACATTGTCGGAAGAAATAGCCGCGAGCTGAGTATGCCGGGCAAGAGTCCACAACCTGCAACTTATCCATCAACCACACCTGAGAGGGGATGAAAAATGAGAGATTAAAGAATAGAGAGATGTACGATGAGAGAAAAGTGAGTAAAGGGCTTTGTGAGAAAAAACGAGCTTAAGGGCCGAGCGATGTGAGCAATATATATATGTGAGATGGGGTGGGAAACATTACCTGCAGCAGTAGTGGACTCCCCGCAAATCTGGTCGTCTCTCGGCGATGAAAAGCATCCAAGCCCATCAATGTCTCGGCCAATGACATGGCAATATAGCTTTTGCCTTCCCTTAAGCCTTGGACAACCTCGATCAACCGGATGCTAGATCCTCCGGAGCCTGAGGCAAGCAAGAAATGAGATAGCATGCACAAACAAAGGGAATGTCGCCGAAAACCTTGCCAATGATGGTCACCACGGTCGCCGGCATCGGAAAACCGACACATCAAACTCAGAATATCCAGCATTCCGTCATAGATCAAGGATCGAGCGTCATGCATAGTCAGCCCACACATTCGTCCTAAGGCTTGGGCGTGGTCGAAGCAGAGCTGGGGCAAAATTTCTTCGTTACACTCGGATTCCATCAGAGCTTGAAAGTCTTCAAAGGTAGGACATTTCTCTTGCCCGCCAAAGTTAAAGACATGTGTTACCGGATTCCAAAACCTTGCCGCGACATTGAGGAATGGAAGATGTAGCAGAGTGCGACTCAGTGTGAATAGTGCATTTATGTCTAAACCTCAGAAATTCAGCTTTTCCGAGCCATCCAAGTTGGCAATCCAATTTGCAAGATTTTGGGCAAGAAACTCTTCCATTTGGTGCAAACCAGTGTTGAAATGAGGAAAACCACGAAGCCGGGGATTTTGTAGAAGATAAGATGTGAGTGGGAGACAGGTGGCAGCATTCTGGTGGTCCTTGTCATTTTTGGCCGGTCGACCAAAAATAATGCCGGTCGACCACCATTTTTGCCAGTCGGCTTGTTATTATGGCCGATGGCCTCCCCTCTTATCCTCAGGACTGCCTGTTTGCTAAGTATGCCGAAAAATTATGACTGGTTCCATTACCGGTGCCTCGGGTGATGATTTTGCGAAGTCACACCTGTTTACTTATCGAGTTGTTGTACATTTGTTTATTGAGTTTTATTTCATCCTCTTTAAGTCTTTGTTTTGCTTATCGAGTTTTATTTACACTTGATTAACTTGTTAAGGTTTTCATTTTGCTTATTGAGTTGTTTTGTCGTTAGTCGGTTCACTACCGGATTATTACGGTGCAAGTGCTTAAATTTCAAAACAAAGTTCAATCTCATTTACATTGTTATGTAATTTGATGCGATGTGATACGATGTATAGAATGTACAAATGCAAAACTTTTTCAACAAAAGCTTGTTTCATTCCATCATCTTTTCAAGTACATAGTTCTGAGAAAACAAAAACCTACCTAAGGCAGTGCAATGTGCTCAAACTACCAGTAAAAAGAAAAGTAAAACAAAAAAGGAAAAGAGGAAGAAAAGCAGCGGATGTCTGAATCGGCATCAATCATCTCAAGCACAAGGATCCGTCCGAATCCTCTTCCTGGACGAAAGAGTGGTTGAATGAGCGCACTAGAATAAGCGCACTCGCTACGCATCTTTCTTTGAACAATGCCTCGTCTTGTCTTGGTTGCATCTCAATGTCGCGAATAGCATGCCTTCACCATACTTATGCTAAACATTATTTATTCCTTGCTATACACATTGCATGCGTTGTCGCGTTATGCTTTACTTATATGTGTTCAAGTTCCTATACACATTGTACATGTTGTCGCATGTGCTTTACTTATATGTGTTCAAGTTCCTATACACATTGTACATGTTGTCGCATGTGCTTTACTTACATGTGTTCAAGTTCCTTTTATTTCACACATTGTACACGTTGTCGCGTGTGCTTTACTTACATGTGTTCAAGTTCCTTTTTCACACATTGTATGCGTTGTCGCATATGCTCTACTTATATGTGTTTGTGCCTACCTATCATTGTTACGCTTGTTTCAAATCGCATTGTTATGCGTCTTAATTGGCTTGCATTGTCGCGCATGCCCTCCTTGCATTGTTTTGCGTCCATCCGCATTGTTATGCGTCATCGTTGGGTCGCGTTGTCTTGCATCCCTTCACCTGCGTTGTCTTGCACGTCACTTGCATTGTTATGCACACTTCGCCTGCATTGTCACGCACTTCTCACTTGCATTGCTATGCATGTTTTCTAACGATGTTGTACCTGTTAAGTTTTCTTTCTTCTTCAGGCACGATATTGTATGTACGGCTCATTTGAAGCTGGCACGACTAGACGAGCCGGACAGTATTGTATTCTCCGTGTGAGACGTAGCAAGAATTGAATGATTCTCATACATCCTCTCTGCATTGTAGTGTAGCTTGGTATATGCTAGCTTAAAACTATCGCATGTTATGCTTCGTTACAGCTTTCTTTGCATGATCATAGGTTATGCCCGGCTTTGTGCATTGTTCTTGCATCTTGCCCCTGCCTACGGGCACATATCTTGCTAGCTTGTATGCTTTGTCTAAGTCTTCAGCCTTGTCAAAAATGGGTCGTCTCGGGGCTTTGACATTCACTCCCGTCATTATTATGACTTCGAGTTCTGTCAAAGAGGGGCAACTGTAGAAACCCCATTTTTGACCGCCCTCAAGACTTGGACATCATCGTTTGAACACTCGATGATCATCCATGTTCGTGTTCATTTTGAGTTCTCGGAGGTCTTGGCCGCGCGCCTTGCCTCAGGATCTCTTAACTTGCCTATTCTGTGCTTGGTTGTGGACCAAGAACTTGTTTGTTTTTGCTTCTGAGGGCAGAGAATGGCTTGTTGGTCATCCCCACACCTCACCGGCCTTGGCTTGAGGCCACCGGCCCTGTTTTGTTGCTACTGGCCATTGGTGATGGCCGGTCGGCATTGTTTTTGGTCGGCCGGACGTTTGTTTGGTCAGTCGGCCATATTTTCTGGCCGGGACTTCTTTTTTTGCCTTTTTAGGCATTGTGCATGCCAGCTGTGCCAGCTAGAGCACACAGACCTGCCCTCCATACATGTGTATGGAGGATTTGCACCCTTTGCACCCTTTTGCTCTGGCTTCTTGAGGAAGCTTGAACCCTTTGCTCAAGCTTCCTCAAGAAGTTTGCGCCTTTGTCTTAGCTTCCCCAAGAAGCTTAAACCTTTGTTCTAGCTTCTTGAGGAAGCTTGACCCCTTTGTCTTAGCTTCTCCAAGAAGCTTAGGCCCTTGTTTTGTTCTATAAAAGAGGGCCTCCCTTCTCATTTAGAGGGTTGAGCAAATCAGAGATATACATTAGATATATATATCACATATATCACTCCCTCTCTATATCTTCCTCTCTCTCTACATTTGTGTGTGGAATAGTGTTCAAAGGTGTGCTTTTGTTCTTAGTTTTGCACTAAAACACCTAGTGTTACACTATACTTTGGTTACTAAGGTGTTGAGGGACTGGTTTCAGAGTTTTTAAGTTGGTTTTGATCAGAAGAAGGGGCTGGGGTTGGTGTTCTTGAAGTGTTCTTCAAGGGTGAGCACTATTGCTTTATATTCCCCATTTTTTGTACAAGCTTTTAACCTATTTTGCATGCTTTTTTGAGCTTTATGTATAACTGATAAAAGTTCTGATTTTTCATGTTTAAGATGTTTCATTAAGGTCTCTTTTGTGTTTGGGGTTGTCCACCCCCTCTTAGGCTTTGTTTGGCCTATTTTTTGTGCGTTTCTCTTTGAGCTTTGGGACCCCTTTATTTTGACCTTCTCATCACTGAAATCCAAAGGATTTTTAGTGGTGGAGAAGTGGTTTTGAGGTCATGCATAGGGGAGGGACACCCCTCTCTCCTTTGTGTCTCCTTTGCTTGTGTTGTTGGCTCATAAAGGTAGCATGCATGCTTAGTCGATTTTGGCTCCATGTCAGTGGGTATTTAGTGATATTTTGTCATGTTATACCTCTATTTTAAGTTGGTTTAATGGCCTCTTGCATGCATCGTATGCTTGTCTTGTAATCCCATGTTTTGGCCTAACATGCATCATGTTGTAAGGTGGCATTTTAGCATGATTTTCGTTTGGTTCCAAGAACATTTTAGCTCTGTTTTGCCATGCTTAAGGTCTGTTTGGTGTCCTTTTGGTCATGCTTACATCGCTTTGTATAGCCACCATGCATTCTAGTTTGTTAGCCTCGGGTGTGTGAGTCATTAGCATGCATTACTTTGACCTTTCTCATGATTTGGCATCACCTGAGATCATATTTCAGTCCATGCTTCATGCTCGTATGCTTGCATTCGCTACCGTTTCAATGCTTTGAATAATTATTGTCTTATGCTCCATGTTTAGGCCATTGTGCATGCCTCCATGTTTAGATTATTTAGCTGCCATATCAGTAGGTTTTGGGGGTTATTTGGTCATGCTTGACCTCTGATTTTGGTCCCCTTCCCCCTTTGGAACTTGCCTCATGTGGTCATGGCTTGAGCCCCTTTATAGCGACCCCGGTCTTTTCCCTTTTGATTATTGTATCCGGACTTATGTTCCGTAGATTCCATTGTTGTATTATTGTTGTTGTTGTCCTTTAATTCCTTTATTTTGAGTTATAGGATATGTTGGGCAGATTATGTTACAGGTTGGTTGGGTTTGAAACCAAGAGTTGCTGCCCAGTTTTTGGGTTGGTCGCTCGAGCGAGCACTTCTTCGCTCGAGCGAGGTCATTGTTTTTGTTTCTTCGCTCGAGCCAGGGTTCCTTCGCTCGAGCAAGCTTTACGTCCAGTACATAGACCTGAGAGATGTGTTTCTTGGCTCGAGCGAGCTTCCTTCGCTCGAGCAAGCGAGTTGTATGTTTTCGAGTTCTTCGCTCGAGCGAGCTTTCCTTCGCTCGAGCGAGCTTCCGGGTTGCAGACCTGAAGCATCGAGTTTTTGGCTCGAGCGAGCTTTTCTTCGCTCGAGCGAGTATTTCTTGTGTCTGGTCGCTCGAGCGACCAGGTCTTCGCTCGAGCGAGCCTGTCCAGTTTAAATACGCAGCAACAGTTTTAAAACGTTTTTTTTTACAACTTTTTGATCCAGAAACCCTAGTTACGAGTTTTCTCTCTCCCAACTCACCTTCTCTCCTAGGTTTGATCTAGTTAGGGTGTGTTTTTACCCTAGTTGCTTTACAAATAAGATAGAGGAGAGTGAGGGCTTTCATTTAATCTGAGCAATTGTTGGTTTGGAGCACTTTTGAGTTTGGGGCTTCATCTTCGTCTTCTCTTTTTGAGTTATTTCTTCGAGGTAGGGATTTCCTACTCCATTTATACGCTTTAATCCTAAGTGTTGGTATTTTGGTATGTGGGGGTAGTTTGGTAATTTTGGGAGAAATCTTAGGGTTTTGGCTTAGATTAATTTGTATAATTAATTTAAGGGAAAAATGTGGAATTGGGTTTAATTCATGAAGTTGGGGAAATTATGAGATTAATGATATAGTTGGGTAGTTTAAATACTTACCTATGAGAATGTTAATTTTACATTCATTGTTGTATTTATTTCTTGTTTAGAAATAACTGCTTTGGGCTATCGGTGGAGGATAGTCGTGATTGTTGTAGACCTTGCATGTGGCTTAGGTAAAACTGGAATTAAGTCACTTATGTTGACTGTTAAATTAATACAGAACATTACTTGTATTGATTATGTGTTGTATATAGCAATTGTGTGTCTCATTGCATATGCATGTTGTTTGGAGAAGATAGGGGATGAACTCCACGGTTTAGGGGAAGATAGGGGATGTACCTCTAAACCGGATTTGTTGGGAGGAGATAGGGGATGGACTCCAGTAGCATCATTCATATGTGTGCTTATTGATAATAGCAATATTGCTATTTGTTGTTGATATGATACATCATTATAATGTGTATCAGTTGGAAGTATGGAAGTGTTGTTGTTTGAGCTTTAAGTCTCATTTATTTTTGTGACATCTGGATCACTATTATAGTTGGCCAGGTTCTGAGCCATAATGATATAATTGGAAAGTTGAATAAATAATAGAAAGTGAAAGGTGTCATAGACAATATGTCATAGACAATGTAGACATTCGTGTCATGAAATTGGAAATTGATTATCTTGTGTTAATCATGTATCGAATGCTAATGCTTTAGTTAATCCTTATGCTTGGTTTAGTATTTTTCTACTGGGCTGTGGCTCACCCTATATGGGAACTTCATTTTCAGGTTCAGGTGGTTCACTACCTCCAAGGACCTAGCTTGTGAGGATTTGGACTCGAAGACTTGCTTTATTTTATTTGTTTTATTTGAACAACTTGTAAACTTTCAAGCCTAGGGCTTTATTTGTTTTTGAGTTAGAACTCATGGAATTGTGTCCAAGTGTTGGCTTGGCAAGATGTAAGCCCATAGGGCATTTATTTTGATGTTTTTATTTCATGGTACTCTGATGAATGGAATAAGATACTTTATTTCCTTATAATTCCGCATGTTAATATTATGTATTATGGGTTTATTTTTGAGGGCGTTACACCCTTTGTTAGTCTCAAGTTTTGGGCTTCTTTGTGTGCCTTACTTGCATGATTTGAGTGGCTTGGCATCATCCTTTTGCATGTTTTTCAGAGTTTAACATGATTGTCTAATGTCCATGTTTGTCATCTTTTAAGTGTCCTTGAAAGTTGCCCCTCCCATGCTTAGGTGATAGGCCCATTGGTATGCTTGTTTGTGTGCACATTTACCCATCATTTCCATTGCACTTTGGCCATTATTTTGGGATTGGCTGAGGTCTTCCCATTTCGGTTTAAGCCCATCTTTGCATATAGTTGCATGTTTGACATGTTGCATTTGTGTGTTGTTGCATGCTTGCATTATACCATGTTTGCGTGTTTATTATATTGCATGTCATTTAGCTAGTTGCATCACATAACCTTGTTGCATACTTGGTGTGTTTGTGTTACATTAGCTTAGCTGGCATGTTAGGTCGCATTGCATTGCATCTTGCATGCTTAGCACATTGTACATTTGCATGTTTAGGTTGCATTGCATTTCGCATGCTTTGCTGACTTAGCCTCATATTACATACATGAGCCATTTTGCATATTTGAGCCATATTGCATACATGCATTGCATTGTGTTTGCTTTGGGGTGTCAAACCAAACATGAGGAATGAGGTGTGTTCGTACTTAAAGTGACGAAACACGTCTCAATCCTCGGTCGCCGACACTCTTGATCCCAACATGATAGCGTGTGTAGCATTCATTTGTTTTCGTTGCATTCATTTTACATTGATTTGCAAACTTGGCACCTTTGGCCATCATGCATCGAAATGCGTGATTGGTGGCCCGAGGATCGAGAGCTATGCTCCCTTGAGTTCATTGGATGATAGGGAGAGTGGCTATGCACACATTGCCTTGAAAATGCCTGGTCAAGCACTGTCTGTCCTCTGCTACAGCAAAACCAGTGTTCTGCAAGAAAGAATGGCCGGTCGGCCACTTTCAGTGCCGGCCGGCTACCAAAGTCTAGCCGGTGGTCCCACTTTTGGTCGATAACTGTATCCCAGTGGCCGGTGGACTTGCATTATGGCCGGTGACATCCCACAGTGCTATAGGAGTGTTCCAGAAGCGTCACAAGTATTTTCACAGTTCTCAGAGGTGCATAACAGTGCTAACAGAGGCAACTGTGGCATGGCGACGGGTTTCCGAGCGAGGCGAATCGAGTATACATCATCCAAGCATTCCGAGACGGGGCTGCAGCGGCCTCCCTTTGTAACTAATTTGTTAATTAATTTAGGGTTTTGTAATATTTAATTAGCTAGAGTAGTTAATTATTTATTCAGTCTGTATTATTTATTCGGATCCTCTGAGAGAGGGCGATGTTGTAAATAAGTGTGCGTGCGTGTGTGAATGTCTTCCAACCCCACGTCTTTCTCCCTTTTATTTACTAGCTTATGATGGTTAGTTTTAGGGCACGTTACAATTAGCATACTTATGCTCGCATGTTTGCATCCATTCATCTGTCTTGCATGCACCGGGCTCGGCGCATCATACTAACTGCATTGTATTTCAATTCCGAGTTGAATACGTGTATCATTTGTTGCATTTCATATGCCATTTTAGAATAGCTGAGCCTATTGTAGTTACATTTTTGCATGTGTTGCATTAGGCATCTCAGCATAGCTAGGATTCATGCATATTTTCTAATTAGCTTCTTTCTTTGGCTCGGAGTACTCGGTAAGTGTTTATGCTTTAGCTTCCTTGCATGTGTGTGAGTGACTACCATGATAGCATGCTTACCATGAGGCTACGTGCTTACATGATATAACTGCCTGAATGCCTGTGGGTGAACGTTGGGTTGTTTGAATTGGAATAATTCGTCGAAACCCGTGTTTTAGCCTACTTGTGAGTAGCAAAACTTCAATCCATTTTCAAAACAAACGGATATGCGATGCTTTGTTCCAACTTAGGCAATCCAGTTTATACTTGTATGATGTGCGCGTGACATAGTAATTCTAGGCTAATAAACCAGAATAAGAGCATATAATGTGTTCAAAACTCGATATCATAGTTAGTAGAGGCCGATCTTTGATCAGGCGAGCGGGGGTGCTCACGAAGTGACCTTCCGCAATCGTACCCAAGTTCTCCAGCCGAGGCAACTTTGGTGATGATGGACACGTGGCCTTAGGCAACGAGTCAGGGTTTCCTAAATTCCCCCAAAATAAATATTTAGGTGGCGACTTTGTATCTGGCAAAGCAGTCCATGTTTGGCACTTCTTTCTAAAAATCTATTTTTCAAAAACGATTTGCCAGATTTGGACTCTTTGATGATTCATCGGTCTTGCAGTGCACTCTGCGAGATTAGAAACAGGACCGTGACATTGAGTCCTGAACTGTAGTGAGCCCCAATGAACGAAACAGGATTCCCTCCCGGGATGTTCGGGGACGTCCACACCTGTCCCGTCGATGATATCGCGGACCCTAGCCGGGAGCTCGCCATACCAGTCCCGAGCTATCGTCATACCGTAAGCTCTGAAAGAGCGGGATCCATCTTGTTATAATGCATCAAATGCGATTAGATAAGGAGATGATACTACAGTTGGATTAGACCAATGCATGTGATGCAATCAGATCGAACAGATGAAAGTACAGTGAATGCGAAGCAGTAATATATGAGATACAGTTAGATCCAGGCAATCAATGCAATCAGATTAAAACAGTGCAAGAAATGCGAACAGTTAACGGTAGTACTGTGGAAAAGGGCAAAGTTCTTATCTCTACGGCCACCGTTGACAAATGGGACGTTGGCTCTCTCAATAAAAGGTCATCTGGTGCGTCCTCAGCGAAGTCAGTGAAGGCCTTGATGCCTCCTGCAACAGGTACTACATGTGTCTCGGGGTGGTACCTCGTCGGATCAAAGGGGCGTATGCTCGGTGGTAGTGGCTCAGACGCAGCCTCCGGCTCGACCGCAAAGTCTATCTCAAAGTCTATTAGAGGAAGCGAGGAGAGGCCCCTGTCATATGGGATATCATCTGCCATCTGGAATAGATGCAAGAGAAGCAAAATGAGCAAAAATGAAGAAAAAGGGTGAAACTTTGAAAAAATCAACCCTAGGAAAGAGGAAAAAGTCAAAGAAAGTCAAAGTCGGGAAAAGTGCACTAACCTTGGGAGAAACTCGAGGGGAATGAACCAAGAATGGTGGAAATGACGAAAGAGGCGTCAGAATCCAATTCTGATCGGTTCAAAGTGAAGAAAACAAGACGGTTTTGGCGAATAAAGTTTGTTTAGGGTGTTGGAAAACGCGTAGAATGCACGGATCTAGAGAGAAAGAGCACCTACAGAGCAAGGAAGGGCAATTTCGTGCAAGGGATTTTAAGGAAATGAAGTGTCTTTGCTTGTATTTAAAGACCTATGGCTTAAAAGACCAAATTGCCCTGATCTGCCATCGATGGCCGGCAGTGGCACATCGATGGCCGGCACTGTTTCATTGGTGGCCGACAGCTGCCACCGATGGCTGGCAGGTGGCTGGTGGCCTTCCCCCATGGCCGGCATGGTCCCATCACCTTCCTATGCCTTTTGGATCTTGATATGTGTCCTTAGATTCCAAAAAATGCTAGAGATGTGCAAAATTTGATTCAAAGTGCCTTCACGGAAGCTCAGAATTGCGTTCATGGTGCGCGATGGTCATCGCTCATCAACACATGCAAGGTGTATCCTTTTTAACATGTTGTAACTCTCCGAGAGGTAAATCGGAAGCTACTGTTGAGTTGCCTCTATGATACGCGCTTCGGTCGCTGCATAGGGTATACATTGCTTTGTTGTTACATTGAATGTGCGTTTTGAATTGTCGCATGAAAACATGCATCACAATTATTGCATAGAATATGCATTCTGCATTGAATAATGCACTGTTGACATTCTGCATAGAATGCGTATACTGTGTTACATTGTACTACACTTGTTCTTATTGTTGCGTTTTGAGTTGTTGCATCGAATATGCATTATCATGTTATGCATGTCGCATTGAATATGCATCGTTGATCATCTTCAATAGAATATGGTTTTATTTTGTTTCTTGCATGTTGTGTATTGAGCATGCTTTGAACGTCGTCTTATGGTGGTTCGTCTCGCGTGAGACATGCATTGTATTGCATTGTGCCTATCAAGTTTCTTTCTTATACATGCATGATATATGTATGTATGTTTCATTTAGAAGAATCCTGGGTAAAACCTTTCCTTTCCTTCATCTTCGTTGGTTAGAAACATTCAGGTATGCCTAATGTTTACACCGACACCCTCCAGTGTTTGCGCTGCGGCTTTTCCCTCTTGTGTGTGATACGCTAAGAGGTGCTTCCTTTTTCCTCTCGCGTGTGATACGCTAAGAGGTGCTTCCTTTTCCCTCTCGCATGTGATATGCTAAGAGGTGCTTCCTTTTCCCTCTAACAGGTGCTTCCTTTTCCCTCTCGCGTGTGATACGCTAAGAGGTGCTTCCTTTTCCCTCTCGCGTATGATACGCTAAGAGGTACTTCCTTTCCCTCTCGCGTGTGATACGCTAAAAGGTGCTTCCTTTTCCCTCTCACGTGTGATACGCTAAGAGGTGCTTCCTTTCCCTCTCGCGTGTGATACGCTAAGAGGTGTTTTCTTTACCCCTCTTGCGTGTGATATACTAAGAGGTCTTTCGTTTGAGATTTCGGGTATTCCCGATAGTAGATTTTAGCCTTTTTTGCATGAGGCGCAGTGAAGATTGCATAATTTTCTTACATCCATTCTAGATGAAATGTGGTTTGACTTGTGAGCCTCGCGCGTGGCGTGCTTGTGTGTTGTTTTTCTCATGTGTGAGACTGCTGTAACATGTCGGTTTGCTTAAAATGTTGTATTTATTTTGCATAAATGCTTCATTACAGTCCTCTTTGCATGATCATAAGTTATGCCCTTGCATCATGCATGTCATTTGCATTTTGCCCCAGCCTGCGGGCGCATCTATATTGTTATCTTGAATGGTTGTCTAAGTCTTCGGCCTTGTCAAAAATGGGTCGTCTCTGGGCTTTGACATTCACTCCCGTCATTTCATGACTTCCTAGTTCTGTCAAAGAGGGGCAACTGTAGACACCCCATTTTTAACCGTCCTCAAGACTTGGATGTTCTTGCAGGTACATCTAGTGACGAGTTTGATTGCTCGCTCAGCACTCGAAATTCACGGTGGAACGCCACAGGTTTAAGCTTTCCAAACCCTCTATACTTTCTGCCCCATTTTTGGACCATGTTTAGGTCCTTTCAACTCGTTATTTTGGATGCACTGTCGGCCATGATTGGGCACTGCCAGTAAGGAATTTATGCCTGCCGGCCATCATGGATGGCCATCCACTAGTGCTTCAATAGATATTTTTGCAGATATTTTGACAGTTGTTTGCACAGATGAGCCCATCTGCTTGCACGTGGATCGTTGAATGTCTTCAAGGGGCTTTTTGTATCTCCCATATATAGAGCTCATCTATATGCATGCAAAGGGTTACAAAAAATTGGCTGAGCTATATTTCTCTCTCACACACTCTAGAATCCTCTCTCTCTACATTTTGTGCTTAAAAGTGTGCTTTCTCTACACATTTGCACTAGCACCCTTAGCCTAACACCTTCACCTTAGAGTTGGGATTCTTGGAGGCCATGTTTGAGCTCTTTGAAGTGGTTTTGGCTCAGAAGTTTGGCTATTTTCTTGCTGTTTTAGTGCTGTTCTTCATGGGTAAGAATCTACCTCTTTTAAGCTTTGTTCTAGTTCATTGCTTGGCCACCTTTGTATGCTGCTTTGAAGCTGGTTTTAGCCACTAAAAAGTTCTGTTTTTAAGGTCTCAAAATGATGGTTTAAGCCTTGTGTGGTTAGGGGCTGGTTTCCCCCCTTGGCTTTTTGGCTTGTAAAGCCTTTTTAGCCACCTTTCTAAACTTTTGAAACACCCTTTGTTTGGCCTTTCTACCACTGAAATACAGAGGTTTTTCAGTGGTAGAAACTTGGTTTTGAGGTCTCAAATAGGAGGCGGTGGCCTCCCCTCTTTGTATCTTGTTTGTATGTGTAGATGGCCAAACATGTGAGCATGTTTTTCTACCTTTTTGTAGCTTAGTTCAAGCATGTTTTAGGCTTTATTTTAACATGTTTAAACTCTGTTTTTGGCTGGTTGGGTCACTTGTTGCTTGCATCTTGCACTTGCAGTGCAATCTTGCTTACTAGCCTAGCATGTCTAATGAGTTAGCATATCATTCTAGTTTGTTTTAGCTCAACTCCAGCACATTTTTGCTAATGTTTCAGCATGCTTAAACTCTATTTTGAGTGGTCTTGGTCCTTTGGGACTTGCTTTGTATAGCTATAGTGTAGTTAGCTTCACTAGCTTTGTGTTTTGAGGCCCTTAGCGTGCTTTGCTTGTGATGTTTGCATGATATATCATCATTTAGCATGTGATTTCAAAGCATATTCCTTTGTCACACTCTCACATATGTCACTTCTCCATTGTGTTTGAGAGTTGTGCCTTTGCCTTGCTTGTGAGCCAATGAGTGTGCATGTTTCCCTAGTCTTTTAAGCTTCAATCTCAGCATGATTTAGCCTTTCTTTTGGCATGCTTTGACTCTGTTTTGAATTGGTTTGGCCCTTTGAGGCTTGTGTTGTAAGGTTGTGGTGCAACCCCTTTCATTAGCTTAATGAGTTAAGCCTTTACACATGCATTACATGGGTTGTTTGCATGATTTTAAGTCATTTAGCATGTTATTTCAGTGCTGAATATATGTCATTACACTCCATTGTTTCAATCTTTCATTCATTTTGAAAGTGGTCTTGAGCCTCTTGTTGGCTTGAGCATGAATTTGAGGTATTCATGCGAAATGGTTTTAATCCTCCCTTGAGGGTTTCTACTAACCAACGGCATGATACCCCTTTCATGCTCAAGGCACTTGAAGCTTAGGCTATCTTTCCAATTTGAGGACAATCATTGGATTTAACCAACTAATGAATGGTTTGGTAATGTTAAAATGTGTAAACAAGAATTGGAGAAGTAAAACATGACCAAGATAAGCATGTTTTATGTGCATTGCATTGTGTTCAATCGGACGTTATATTGAACACAGGGAAGATTGGTCCATTTCATACTCAAAATGATGAAATGAGCCAATCTCCTTTGTCTCCATTGCCCTTGATCATGCATGATAGGGTGATGTTACTTAGAGTCTTGTTTTTGTGCATTTATTGAATATGTACAAGTTGGATCTTTGGCCATCATGCATTGAGATGCTTGATTGGTGGTTTTGGATCCAATTGTGCCACTCCTTTGATGCTTTGAGATGATGAGGAGGCGTACAGTACAAACATACCATTGGGAGACCCTCCATTTTCCTCTGTTTGTGGTCTGTTGCAGAATGGTGGTCCAGCACACTAGTGGCCGGCAATGCCTCACTGATGGCCGACACTGCTTCATCCTTGGTCGGCAGAACACATCTTTCGCTAGCATGTTTTGGCTTACTTCCACGCATGTTCTAGACTCATTTTGACATGTTCTAGGACTGTTTTGGGTTGCCTTTGCCATATGCTTCATGTTTTGTATAGTTGTAGTGCAAGTGCTCTTGCTAGCTTTAAGCTTTGGGTACCATAGTATGCTTCATTTGTGTGGTGCACATGATTTGGCATCATTTAATACTTTATTTCAGAGCTTATAGCATTGCCATGTTCCCACTTCATTCACTCTTTAAGTGCTCTTGAAAGTTGCACCTTAGTGTCTTAATTGGTGAGCCAATTGGCATGCATGTTTGCATGTCTTCGGTGCCTTCATTCACTACAACAAAAAAAGCCTTTGGTGACAGACTGATTTTGTCTCCAAACATCAAAATTTCGTCACTAAAGTGATCTGTGACGAAAAAAATTTGTCACCACGTTCGTGGCCTATACGTCGTCACAAAAAGTACCTGGTGACAAAAAACAGTTTCGTCACCTATTTTTCATTTTTGGTGACGAAATGTTTCGTCTCCAAATGTTGAATTTTTCGTCCTCTAAAACACCAATTTCGTCACCAAAACTAAATAATATTTTAATTTAATTGTTTTTTGCAACGAAATATTTCGTCACCAAATATATTTTAGTGACAAAAGTTTTCCTCACCAATGATATGGATTAAGGTGACAAAAAATTCGTCACTAAAATGAGCAAAAAAGAAAATTATTCAATGACAAAAAATATTGTCACCAAATATTTCAATTTAGCAACGAAATATTCAGCAAATGTGACGAAATTATTTATTTCGTACTATATCATTAGTGACAAAATTATTCGTCATGGTTTTTGAAAACTAATAGCGACATTTTTTTATTTCGTCACTAATAAAAATTAAAAATTTTGAAAATGGAAATACTATTTTCTTCCGAAATTTTTTCTTTTCAGTAACAATTCCCTGTGCATTTCAATAACCTGTTCAATAAAATATCTATTACAAATCAATACAAAAATCTGTTCATTTTCATAAACATCACAATCGAATTTTAGCACTATCGACAAAAATACAATATGAACTGCATACGGATTATAAACATGTCTTCTAATATCCACAAAAAACGTCTACTAATATCCACAAAAATATAATATCAACCGTATGCAGATTACCAAACACATCTCCTAATATCCAACAAAAAATATGTCTACTAATATCAACAAAAATAAAATATCAAGGGCGGATTACCAAACATGCCCCGTAATACTAACAAAAATATAAAATTTACAACACAACCAAAATACATGTAAGGTAATATGAACAAAAACACAAAATGAGCTACCATCGGCCATCCAAATTACCAAACACGTCCATATCAAATTTCGAATCTGCAAAAAAATGAAACAAAAAAAATATATATATATATATGTCAGACAATTATTATCTTATCCATAACATATACAATTTAACATGCATTTTTGGACTTAGTTTTCAAAGCGAAAGTCCCGTGCTAGTTCTGTAAGTTTCCACAACTCATATTAGCCCATCCCAAGGTGTTTGAGGTGTTTCCCGGGCCGTCTCGTGGCTGTTACACGATTTTGGCCCCCGAAGGCCTATTTTCAAGCTTAAGTGTGAAAAAATGCATTTTTGGACTTAGTTTTCAAACCGGGAGTCCCGTGCTAGTTCCGTAAGTTTCCACAACTCACATTGGTCCATCCCGAGGTGTTTGGGGTGTTTCCCGGGCCGTCTCGTGGCTGTTGCACGATTTTGGCCCCCGAAGGCCTATTTTTAAACTTAAGTGTAAAAAAGTGCATTTTTGGACTTAGTTTTCAAACCGGGAGTCCCGTGCTAGTTCCGTTAGTTTCCACAACTCACATTGGTCCCTCCCGAGGTGTTTGAGGTGTTCCCCGGGCTGTCTCATGGCTGTTGCACGATTTTGGCCCCCGAAGGCCTATTTTCAAGCTTAAGTGTGGGAAAGTGCATTTTTGGACTTAGTTTTCAAACCGAGAGTCCCGTGCTAGTTCCGTAAATTTCCACAACTCACATTTGCCCATCCCGAGGTGTTTGAGATGTTTCACAGGCCGTCTCGTGGCTTTTGCACGATTTTGGCCCCTGAAAGCCTATTTTCAAGCTTAAGTGTGGAAAAGTGCATTTTTGGACTTAGTTTTCAAACCGGGAGTCCTGTGCTATTTCCATAAGTTTCCACAACTCACATTGGTCCATCCCGAGGTGTTTCCCGGGCCGTCTCGTGACTGTTGCACGATTTTGGCCCCCGAAGGCCTATTTTCAAGCTTAAGTGTGGAAAAGTGCCTTTTTGACTTAGTTTTCAAACCGAGTCCCGTGCTAGTTCCGTAAGTTTTCACAACTCACATTGGTCCATTCCGAGGTGTTTGAGGTTTTCCCCGGGCCGTCTCGTGGTTGTTGCACGATTTTGGCCCCCGAAGGCCTGTTTTCAAGCTTAAATGTGGAAAAGTGCATTTTTTGACTTAGTTTTCAAACCGGGAGTCCCGTGCTAGTTCCGTAAGTTTCCACAACTCACATTGGTCCATCCTGAGGTGTTTGAGGTGTTCCCCGGACCGTCTCGTGGCTGTTGCACGATTTTGGCCCCCGAAGGCCTATTTTCAAGCTTAAGTGTGGAAAAGTGCATTTTTTGACTTAGTTTTCAAACCGAGAGTCCCGTGCTAGTTCCGTAAGTTTCCACAACTCACATTGGTCCATTTCGAGGTGTTTGAGGTTTTCCCCAGGCCGTCTCGTGGCTGTTGCACGATTTTGGCCCCCGAAGGCCTATTTTCAAGCTTAAGTGTGAAAAAGTACATTTTTTGACTTAATTTTCAAATCGGGAGTCCCGTGCATTTTTTTATCCGTAAATTTTCACAACTCACATTGGTTATGTAAAGCATGACCTATTCATCTTTAAACCTACGTCTTCAACCTAAATCTTAAGACTCTTTTCAAAACGTTGTCCTAAGTTGATCAACATTCTTTTAGAGGCACTAACAATGCAATTATAAAAGCCTGATAATGTATTTGGCAAACTAATAAAATAAATTTTCAGCATTTTGTAACATAAAGGGAATGGAAGGCTATACTTTAAAATAATAATAATAATAACCAAATAAATATTTACAAAAAACATCTATTTGCTCCCTTTCATGAAAATTAAAAAGCATAGAAGTACCTGGGTAAGAAAACCTCCTAGAGCTGGGCCAATAATCAATCCTATGCCCCATGCTGTACTAACCTGACATAAAAATTCAACTTTCCAAATTTCCATAACTAGGGAAAAAGTAGGCCAACTCACACATCTTAACACATTGTCAAGAACTAAGAGTATATAAAGACCATAAACCTTACCGTTGATAGTCCTAAAGCTTGGTATTCCTTGTTGAAAATTTCACATGCATATGCCTAGTCATTGAAAAAGGCTCAGGAAACTTATTATCACATATAGAACAAAAGCAGCAGCAGCAGCTGAAAACCGTAACATACCAGTTAAGTTTAAACTGCATAAGAACAATCAAATAATATTGATAAAAGGATACCTTTATTGGCCCAAGTAAACCATTAAAACTTCCAAGAAGAAACCTTGTACAGATGGCCATCCAATAGTTTACACTAAGACCAAAGAGTGTTGAAAATAACCCTACAACCAAATAAATATCAAAAGCATTGTGAAAAAATAGATAGTACACAGATTCTGATATAAAATAGAGAAATTTAATAGCAACATAATTCAGGAAATAACAACTACTAACACTGTGAAAATGCCTATAATAATAATTGGTTTACGACCATATCGATCAGCCACTAATCCCCATGCAACGGATGTGAGAGCTCTTCCAATCATAAATGAGGCCCCTTCATGGTATTAGTAGAATCATTAGGATTGTCTTATGTTGAACTAAAATGCAATAATTGATTGATATATATCATCAATGTGGAATATGTGAATAGGAAATTAGCTCACCCACATAACCAGCATAATAACCAATATCTTCTTCTTTTTCTGCAATATGGAAGTCCCTTATCTGCAATGGAAACCAAAGTTATTACATAGATCCAACACATGTACTGATGCTAATGACATCAAAGGAAAGTTCCTGTCTTTTTTTTACATATATTTTGTAACTGCATATACATTAAGGAAATTCAAAGTACATGACATTAGAGATGAGCTTCAAGACTTTTGCCTTGGTGATTCATTAGGTCACACAGCCCATCAATGTTTCGTTTAAGATGAAGTGATTCAGGTGAAGAAATTTAAGTGTATTCTGTTGAAGAAGAGTTTAGGACAGTCCATTTCCAAATGTATATATATACTCACCATGAAATAAAGGAATGGGAAGAGAGATGATATTGGCAACGCTGAAAAGGTAAAATAGAAAAACTATGTTAGGCCCTGAACATATATGATAGACAAAATCAAATGACTAAGCAGTTCTTAACCATTGCCCCTGAAAATAGTATAGGACACATACCCCTTGTGAGAGCCCTTATTGTTCTGATTCAAAAGAAAATTAAGCATATATCTGTGTTCCACTAAAAATATAGGGAAAAACTGCTTCTAGCAGATTTTGTTTTCCTCTTTTACTAAAAAAAAATCAAAATAATGAAGCAAACTTCAAAAAAAAAAAAAAAAAAAAAAAAAATTTACCACTTTGTTTGGTTATGAGCAACTATATGTATGGCCTTCTTACTCCACTCAAGATCCCGCCATTCATCCATGTTCCCATCATAATGGAATAACATAATTGTAAAATTCTCTAAAAGAGACTGAATTCACTAAAATTAGGCAAATAATGTCAACAAAATGGCATGTCTTATGTTAACAACTGTAACAAGCCCGCGGGGGACCTCGCTACAGCTCGGACTCTCCTTTTTGTGTGTTGCGGTTCTAAATCTGAACCAAAGAGTCCAACTCTGGCAAATCGTTTTGAAGAAAAACAGATTTTTTGAAAAGTAGTGCCAAACATGGACTGCTTTGCCAGATTACAGAGTCGCCACCTAAATATTTTTTAATGGGGGAATTTAGGAAACCCTGACTCGGTGCCGAAGGCCACGTGTCCGTCATCACCAAATGTCTTGGCTCGGGAGCTTGGGTACGATCGGGGAAGGTCAGCTATGAGCACCCCCTTTCGCCCGGTCCGAAGACCGGCCTTTACTAACCATGATATCCGTTTTTGAAAACTTTATGCGTTCTTATTCCGGTTATTAACCTAGAATTACTATGTGATGCGCACAACACAAAAGTATAGACTAGATCACCTAACTTGGAAACAAGCATTGCATATCCGTTTGTTTTGAAAAGTGTTTCGGGTTTGCTACTCGCAAGTAGGCTAAAATACGGATTTCAATGAGTTATTCCAACTCAAGCAATCCAACCTCCACCCACAGGCATTCAAACAGTTTATCACGTAAGCATTTAGCCGCATAGCAAGCATACTGTCATGGCAAACGTTCACACGCATGCGACATGCTAAAGCATAAAAACTTACATCGTACTCCGTGCCAAAAACAAGAGACTGGTTAGCAAAACATGCATGACCTAGTTCATGTTAAGTAGCTAATGCAACACAGACATAGATGCAATCTAGAGTAGGCTCGGCTAACCCTAAACATGGCATATGAAATGCGCGAGTAACACGTATTCAATTTAGAAATCGAAAGTACGATGCAGTTTGTATGATGTACCGAGCCCGGTGCATGTAAACAAATGCATGAATGCACGCATGCATTGCATAAGGTATGCTAATTTAAATGTGCCCTAATCTACCATCGTAAGCAGGTAAATAAAAGGGAAGAAAGAAGTGGGGATTAGAAGACATACATCCACTCACACACACTTATTACAATTATGCCCTCACTCGGAGGGACCGAAAGAATACACAATTTAATTAACTACGCAAGCTAATTAAATATTACAAATTTCACTAAATTAATCAAATAACTTAATTAATCTAATTAAAGCAATAAACCGCCTCGGGATGAGGACCGGATGCAACACGCGCTCGGGACTGGCTTGGAACCGCACTGCCATGCACGGATTGCCTCTGTTTCCTCTGCTCTCCTCCTCAGAAAATTGCCAAAGTCCCAGAAGTACCTCTCAGGGCACTGGGGAGTACCACCGGCTGGGGTAGGACACCACCGGCTGAAGGAGGAGGCCACCGGCACTAGACTCATCCATCGGCTGCCAAATGACTGCCGGTCGGCACTAAACAGTGCCGGTCGGCACAAAATGCCTACAAAACCTGCAACTCACAGCAGCAGAGGGCAAATACTGGCATGGCAATGCAATTCAAAGCATGTATGCACTAAACACACTCCTTATCATACTAGTGACTCAAAGGAAGATATGCCTCGATTCTCGGACCACCAATCACGCATTTCCATGCATGATGGCCCAAAGAACCAAGAATGCAACTTTGATTTCAAATGCATGCAATGCAAACAAGCAAATAAGGGTGCTAAACCTCTATCATTTTCAATTCAAGAGGTCTAGCATGCACAATGCAAATGCAACTCTAAGCATGTTATCTAACATGCAACATGAACAATGCAAGCAAGCTAAACATGTTAGGCATACAACCTAAGCAAAGAAGCATGTAAACCATGCAATGGAGGGGACTAAAACATGAATTAGGCTACTCCTAATTGGCCTAAAATCAGTGGCCAAAGTGCCTAGAAATGGAGACTAAACACACACACACATGCAAGTGTTATGATCTAAACCCAAGGCATAAACATGGCAACCCCCAAGCACACTTGGAGATACCAAACAAGGACAATAAACACACATTGTAAAGCTCTGAAAATCATGCAAAACATGATGCCAAATCATGCAACAAAACAAGCCAAACAAAGCATGCAAATGGTCTAGGGTTCAAAGCAAATCAATGAGGCTTTGAACCACACTTAGCACAACCACACATGGCAATACTTAAACACTTAAAAATAGAGTTTTAACACATAAAACTAAGTCTAAAGGACCACCTAGATGGCATCTAAGTGACTTGAATTCGAAGGCATGCATTAAAGCCAAAACATGGAGCATTTAACACATACTCTTAAAGCATTAAAGAGGCATGCTAAGCAATCAAACAAACATGTATGAAGGACTGAAATAGCATGCAAAATGGTTCCAAACCGTCAAAAATGAAGCAAGCAAGGCATGCTACACACTCATGCTCTTAAGGTCAACAAGCCCAATGCAAAGAGGCTATATTAAACATGCTATGGTTGGCTCAAACAACATGAGACAGACCTAAAACATGGAAATATGAGCACAAAAACTTCACAAATGCAAGCCTAAAACATGCTAGAAGCTAAGGCATACAACCTAGGCATGTTAGAGGATCAAAAGGCATTACAAGGCAACTATGCTAAGCATGCATAAGGGACCTAAACCAACTTAGAAACATGTTATATCATGGCAGTATAAGCATGAAAAACAAACCAAACATGCTCAACACACACTTAAGCACAAGCTCCCTCAAGAAGCCAAATCTTGTCCTTTTCAAGGACATCAAGGAGAGGGGGTGGCCCTCCCCTTTTGGAGACTTCAAGGCACCATCTCCACCACTGAAATCCCTCAAGATTTCAGTGGTGGAGAGGCCCAAGCACCAAAGTCTCGGATCTCTCACAAAATAGCACAAAAAAGGGCCTTTTCAAGGCCTAAGGGTGGTCAAACCTACCCAAACCACCAAACACTCTTAATAAACAATAAAGAGGCTTAAAAAATAGAACTTTTTTGTGTTATACACTAAGCACAAAAACAGTTCTAAAGCAAGTAGAAATGGAGTGCAAGAATGGGGAAAAAAAGGACTAGTTGGCTCACCCTTGTAGACCTCTTCAACAATGGGGATGTGTTGGTTTCCTTGAGCACCAAACCAGCTCCAAAGCTCCAAAACAAACCTCTGGACCCTCAAGAACTCAAGGAAGGTGAAACACTAGGTGTTGGTGAGCAAAAGTATGACACAAACACCTAGTGTACAAAACAAGAGAGAAGAAGAGAGATAGGATGTGTATCTATCCTAACCCTAAAAACCAGAGCTTGGCCTGTCTAAAATGTCTAAAATTTTGTAACCCTAAGCCAAGAAGAGGAGTGGTCCTCTTATAGGCAAGCAAAGCTTGCAAAGCTTACAAGCTAAGCTAACTAAGAGGGTCATCCCTCCATACACGTGTATGGAGGGGAACCAGAACTATACAGCTGTCTGAAAATATCTCAAAAAGTAACTGCACAGTGTCCGGCCGGCAAAGAGTGTCATTTTGACAAAACTTAGTGCCGGTCGGCACAAAAGAGTGCCGGTCGGCACAATAAAGTGCCGATGGCAACACCAGCCAGCCGGTGGCCTCTAGCCATAGCCGGTGGTATGTGGGGTGCCTCACAAAGCATTCCCTGCCCTTCCAAGGCAAAACACAAGTGTTTGGTGCAAAACCAGACACAAGACGGTCGAGTTCGGAAGTCCTGAGGCAAGGCGCGCAAGCCGAGAACTCCAGGAACTCCAAACGGACACGAACATGGATAATCACCGAGTGTCCAGGCGGTGACGTCCAGGTCTTGAGGACGGTCAAAAATGGGGTGTCTACAACAACTGATATAGATTTTAAACGCCAACCATTAATATACAGTTATACAGTTATACCTTTTGAACAATGTCATCAACATTACTTTTTTGTTTAATACCGACTGGAATTGCCAGCAAGTTATGAGAGCTTGAAACATTAACCTGAAAAGTGAAGAAAAGATGCACGATGGCAACAAGTATGAAGTACTGATCTTCTACATGACTAACACCACTTTAAAATGTTATTGTTTATATATTTAAAAAATAATAATAATAACCCTCGTTGTGAATTAAATTTTGTGACTTGAAGACAAAATACATGATTCAAAGGAAGTTTGTGTATTGATTCCAAGATTAAAACCCAACCTTTGACTTTGAACTACTTTTTGACCATAGAGGTTTTAACTCCAAATCTGACTTGGCTTGAATGATGCCACGAGGTAAACTATCCAAAGTAGTAGACGCTAACCAGTGTCCTAGATGAAAGGATCAGTAGCAGCTCAGAATAATGGTAAATATAAGGAACAACAACATTGACCTAACCCGTCGCATGCATAAAACAACTGAAGAAATCCCAAAAACTTGTAAAATCAAGTATCAGATCTAATCAAAAGCAATAGGAGAAGTCATTAAGTGCATGTCTTATGTAGACAAATACAAGAATAAAAGCAGTGTAATTAAAATAATAATAATAATCAAAACATAACTCAAAATATTACCTTCCACGGGTAGAAAGGATTCAACCTTTTGTCTATCTGATGATGAAAAGGAGAAGAAAAAAATTAGTGGAAGTGAAGTACAAAAAAATAAAAGAAAAGGCCCAACTTCAAAAATACTCCAAGGTAAAAGGAGACATCAATGGATGATTATATTATTAAGAAACTAGTGTTTGAACAACAAACTGACAGGTAATGAGAACTATCAATTGGCACAAGGTTTCAAAGATGAAAGCTTTTGTGTCAAACATCATAAGACAAGAATAACCATCCAGATAAAAAAGAAAATAATAATAATAATAATAATAACCTTCTAGATGCAAGTACATCCAGTTGCTAAGACATTTTTATGGGCAACAGAGCATGAATACAAGATGCATGAATATTATTGTTACATATGAGAAGACCGTTAGAATTTTTACTCTAAAAGAGGCTGCTTTTTGAATTTGGTTACCATGTACCAATACTATCTGTGTTTTTCTAACTGTTTGCTCAATTATGTGGTGTGGGAATGCTGGAATGGATATCATAACCATATGAGGGTTGAGTTTGTGAGTATATAATACATACCCATCACTGACCATATTATCAAGCTAATGTTATTTAAAACATATATATTTTTTGTTTTTTGTTGCAGGAATATGGAGCTAATTCAAGTGTCATACTGTGTATTATTTTGTGGGTTGAGTGAAATTAGCTCTTATATTTGTGTGTATTTGGTTTAAAGGTATACACAGATTAGATTGAGAGACAATTTAATTGTTTTTGTCTTTATTAAGAGAGACAGAAACATGTTTTCTTTTTTTGGTATTCCTTTTTTCAACATCTCTTCCTCTATCCTTTTGCTGGTTGGTTTTTAAGCTGTTAAATTTTAGTTTCTTTAATAATTTTAAACTTTCAGTACAGTGTTATTATTGTGCTAAGCAATTTAAATTTTGTTTTCTTGAAATGTGGGTGTGTTAGTGTTTCACAACACTCTGTTTTTTTTTTCATTGTCTTTTGTGTTCAGAATTTGGATGGCACTGTTATATGCATTTTAGCAAGTTCAGCTGTTATCAATAGCAGTGATGTCAATGCCTTTTTGCATACATTTTGGCAAACTACTGCAGGCGCAAGGGAAATTGTAATCTCTACAGCAAGAGGCCTTCCTATTACAACCAAATCCCCAATAATCAAAAGCACAGCAGTGTTTCTATGTAAAATAAGAAGAGAAGAAGAGAAGAGAAGAAGAAAAAAGAAGAGAAAACTATACCTCAGTTGTCGCCATCACTCGCCGATCGCTGCCGCTGCCATTGCCGCTGCTAGCCGATTGCCTCTACTGTCGCCGCTTGTCACTCTCCGCCAGTCAAAGAGTGGAGACAGTGCCAGCCGATCCAAGAATATACAGAAGATTAGGGTTAGGGTTTGGAGAGAGCAAGAGACTGAGGAGTGAGAGATAGGTTTGGTATTCGCCCGAAACAGAGAGAGGTTATTTGGTTTGGAATTCCAAAAGATAAAAATGATTTGTTTAATATAGGGGTGGGCTGCTGCAAGCAGCTCGATATATATATATATATTTATTTATTTATTTATTTCTCATCTGTTGAACAAATTTAAAAATATATATAATCCTACATTAATTAAAAGGTGTGAATAAAAAAAAATATAATCACATTTAATTAAAAAGTGATATAAAAAAAATATTATCACACTCAATTAAATTAAGTGTGATTAAAATATAAATTTAATTTTTTTAATCACATTTTCATTAAAAGTGTCATGTTTTAATTTCCTTAAAGTGTGATCTTTAATTGGAAAGTGTGATTAAAAAATATATATATAATGACACTTAATTGAAAAGTGACATAAAAATAAATATATCACATGTTAATCAGAAAGTGTGATTAAAAAATGCATATATATAATCACACTTAATTGAAAAATGACATAAAAAATAAATTTTATCACACTCAATCAAATAAAGTGTGATTAAAATATCAATCTAATTTCTTTTATCACACTTCCAATAAAAGTGAGATATTTTTGTTTATCAAAGTGTGATCTTTATCAGTTTTTGTAGTAGTGGGAGCTCAAAGAAGCAAGAAGAGGGCAGGAGAGAGAGAGTGAGGCGAAAACAGGGAGCGAGAGAGAGAGAGAGAGAGTCGGCCGGTGATGTGCGGGTTGAACGATGCGATAAAGATGAACGGATGATGTGACGGGGATATATGGGTGAGGGAGTGACAGAGAGAGAGATATCTATGGTTCAATTTTATTTTTTATTGATTTTAAGCATTTGGTGACGAAATTTGGTTTTCCTCTCTAAAAATAATACATTTGGAGACGAAATTATTTCCTCTCTAAAATTTTTTACAATGGTGACGAAAAATTTCGTCTCCAAAATGGCGCCTAATCTTCTGCCAAATTTTCCAAGGGCGGGAAATTGTTTTGTGACGAAAAATAAAATTTAGAGACGAATAAAATTTTCGTCACCTATTGTTTTGTTTGATTTTAAGCATTTGGTGACGAAATTTGGTTTTCGTCTCTAAAAATAGTACAATTGGAGACGAAATCTTATTTTCATCACTAAAACATGTATATTTGGAGACGAAATATTTTTTCGTCACGCGTTTTTGTCACCATAGACCTTTTTTGTTGTAGTGATTTTAGCATTTTGGCCATTGATTTGGGCATGACTGAGGTCTACCCCCTTTTAGTTTAAGTCCATTGAGTATGTGGTTTGCATGTTGTTGCATGCTTGGTGTATTGAATATTGTTGCCCTTGTTGCATTGCATTGTGCATGCATGTTTTACATTGTGCTTAGAACCTTATGATTGCCTTGCATTGAGTATGCCATCTAGTTCTTAGCGTTTAGCATTGTGTATGCCATGTTATTCCTTGCATTGTGTATGCTATGTTGCTAGCTGCATTGAGTATGCCATGTAGTTGTATGTTTGCATGCTTGTCGCATTGTGTATGCCATGCTTGTTTTGCATTTGTGTTTGGAATAGGTGTTAGTCCAAACACGGGAAACGAGGGACGTTTCATACTTGAAGTGATGAAACGTGCCTCAATTTTCGGTCACCGATGCTCTTGATCATACATGATAGAGTTTTAGGCTTTATTTGTTTACTTGTGCATTCATTTTATATTGAATTGTACAACTTCGCCTCTCGGCCATCATGCATTGAAATGCGCGATTGGTGGCCCGAGGGTCGAGAACTACACTCCCTTGAGTTCATGACATGATAGGGAGGGTGGTTGTGCACACATATCTTGCAAATACATTGCCATGCCCTTTCTTGCTCTCTGTTGCAGCAAAGTGGAATCCAGTAGCAACAACTAGTCAGCCAGCCAGAAAAACTAGCTGGCCGACCACTTTTTCTGGTTTGCAACAACAAAAAGTGGTTGGGAGGTGGCTGCAGACACCAAAAGTGGTCGGCCACCCTCCCACAGGTTTCCCAAGGTGGACTTTAAGCCTTCTGGAGCTTTGTGCAAGTTTCTGAGAGCAGTTGAAAATAGAGGCAAATCGGGGCATCGCATTGGATTTCCAAAAGAGGCGACCGAGCATGCATTCCTCTCCCTCTGAGGCTCCTGATTTACTGCTTTATTTAGCTAATGTGCTTAGCTAGTTTATGCTTTGGTTTTGTACCCTTAATAGTTAATGCGTTTAGCTATTTCAATTTGTTTTGTAATAATTAGTTAACTAGGATTAGTTAATTAATTTGTTGTGTAATAATTAGTTTAATTAGCTTAGATTAGCTAGTTAGCTTCTTATTCGGCCCCTTCATCGAGAGGGCGTATTGTTGTAATAAGCGTGCGTGCGTGTGATGCATGTCTTCCAACCCCCATTTCTTTCTCCCTTGTACTTAACCGCTTACGATGGTTAGTCTTAGGGCATATTTCATTTAGCATACCTTATGTTTGCATGCGTGCATCCATTCATCTGTATTGTATGCACCGGGCTCGGTGCATCATACTAACTGCATTGTATTTCAATTCCTATTTGAATACATATACCAAGTTGCATTTCACATGACATTTTAGAATGGTCGAGCCTATCTAAGTTGCATTTTTGCATGTACTGCATTAGCCATTTTAACATGAACTAGGATCATGCATGATTTCTAACTAGTTCTTTGTTTTGGCTCGGAGTACACTGTGAGTTTTTATGCTTTAGCATACTGCATGTGTGTTAATGTTGCCATGAAAGCATGCTTACTATGAGGCTAACTGCTTATGTGATTAATTGCCTGAATGCCTGTGGGTGAAGGTTAGATTGCTTGAATTGGAACAATTCATCAAATCCCTGATTTAGCCTACTTGCGAGTAGCGAACTTAAAATTGTTTTCAAATGAACATGCAATGTTTTGTTCCAAATTAGGCGATCTAGTCTATACTTGTTTGTTGTGCGCATCGCGTAGTATGATTACTTAAATAATCAGAATAAGAGCACATGTGTTTTCAAAAGCAAAATATCATGCTTAGTACAGGCCGATCTTTAATCAGGCGAGCGAGGGTGCTCATTGCATGACCTTCCCCTCTCGTACCCAAGTTCCCGAGCTGAGGCAACTTTGGTGATGACGGACACGTGGCCTTAGGCACGAGTCAGGGTTTCCTAAATTCCCCCAAAATAAAATATTTAGGTGGTGACTCTGTATCTAGCAAAGCAATCCATGTTTGGCACTTCTTTATGAAAATGGGTTTTCCAAAACGATTTGTCGGATTTGGACTCTTTGGTGATTTATCGATCTCACATCGCATATTGTGAGATTAGATTCAGAACCGTGACATTGAGTCCAAACTATAGTAGCTCAGAGAACAAAACGAGGATTCGCGCCCACGCAGGCGCACGGATATTCGGAGAGTTCCCGGGAGCACGTCTACACATTTGTCAATCAGTATTTATATAACACCCAAGTAGAAGTAGCCATTAGTGAGTTGGAGGCTACTACCCAGAACCCCGAAGAATCATTCATCGATTTTGTCACCCGGTGGAGAGCCAAGGAAGCCTGAATGACAAATAGGCCTGCCAAGAGAGAACAAGTCGACTAATGGTCCAGAACCTTAAGCCAAACATGCTGCAGAGAATGATAGTGGCACCGTTGTCTACATTTTCCTCCTTACATGAGCTGAGGGTCCAGATCGAGAGTGCATTCAAAAAGGGTATCATCCACAAAACAAGTGAACTCGCAAGAAGGTTGTTCTCTCGAAATACCAATGCTAGTAGTAACAGTATTTCGCGGCCTGCGGATGTCAGCAATGTTGTCACAACGGCTAAGATGGTTGATCCCTTTGCTACTGCCACAACCTTCACAAGGTACCAGTCCACCCCGAAACAGTAGAGTCTTTACTCCCCTCCATATGAGTCCAACCCATGCCCTCAACTGTTAATGCAGAAAGGGTATCTCAAGCCCCTTGACCCTCGTCCACTTCCAGATCCATTGCCGTCCAAACACGACCCTATCCAGTATTGTATCTTCCACCAACAACATGGCCATTCCACAGACATGTGCTACTGTCTACGTCATGAGATCCAAGATCTCATTGACAACAAAGTTATCGCCCTACCTTCCAAGCCCAACGTAACAACCAACCCACTTCCTGTACATAACCAAGTCCCCCCGCCAAGAAATATTAACCACATCCATACACTACCACCCACCTTCAACCCTAGCACATACATTACCTCATCCCACCTATCAAAACCGGAGGTGGTCATTCCAGAAGGCACAAACATGTGCATGACGGATCTAACATCACAAACCCAACCCAGACCCATGGCAGTAGAAAATGGAGGAAGAGAAGAATGTACTAAAGACAGGGTCATCTGATACCCATGTCATAAAGAAGGGGGTCTCACTCACAGAGGAGTACGATCCCAGCTTATATATCGTGGCCATCGATTAGCCGAAGCTAGTGGTCATACTACCAAACTTTCTCAGCATCAATGCTATAGGGAAAGACCAAATGATGCAAAATCAAATTGAGTGGCCCGAGCAAGGCTTGAATGACTTAGCAAACCTAGAGGAGGATCTGGCAGAATTAGAAGAGGATCTGGAGGATCTTTACTTCTTCAAAGAAGAAGATATAAGCTGTGTACAAATGGGATGGTGGGACTCGAGCTAGCGAGAAACTAGCAATTGATGGTTAGGTGGGGAAGAGTCCGATGTGGAGGAATAGATAGGAGAGACCAAGGGAGAATAGGAAGTTTCTATTAAAGAAGGTAAGGCTGAGGCTACACCTCCTATTGAGAAGGAACAGACACTGGAACAGTTTCAAAAGGAAATGATAGAGGAGATCCAAGCGAAGATAGCTCTAGAACAAGGCAAAGGAAAAAGGAAAGAAAAACCTGAAACAACGGTGGGTGATGCCCAGATAACCAGAAAAGTCGAATGGGATCCCAATGATCGGAAGAGGATGTTGAGGAAACTCAGAAAGTACTGGGATGTTGAAACCCAAGCTGTGGTAGAAGAAGAATGGTATGATGATGGGGCGCGTGATGTTAATATGCTCCGGATGGAACCCGATGCCAGTTCAGTCATGATTTCGGGAGAGTGGTGGTGTAACGACCCATAAATTCTTTCCTCCGCTCGAGCGGAGGAGTGGCCGCTCGAGCGGACATTTGGGGTTTCCAGCAATTTTTCAGACGGCCTGAGATTCTGGGAGTTGTGATTCTCCGCTCGAGCGGAGGAGTGGCCGCTCGAGCGGACGACTTTGTTGGTCTGCGCGCTCGAGCGCAAGGTTGGGCGCTCGAGCGGGTCGCCTGGATAAGTTTGATTCTGAAGCATGTGGACTCATTTTTGATGTTCTTCTTAGTGTATTTGAAATGTTCTTACCTTATTTTGGGATATTAATTGAGATGATAAGATGATGGTAAAGTAAGATGGGACTAAAAACCTTAATTGGAATAATTCGTTTACGACCAACCGTCACTCATTTGCCCTTTTCTTTTTCCCCACTTTGAATATGGATGTGAGGCTAGAACCATTGGAAAGCTTATTTCCGGGGCTTCAATTTGGACACAAGAACGACCTAAAACGGAGTCCGGATGGGAGAGTTACGCATGTTTGAAGTTTCGGGAGCTGTGCTGAAAACAGGTCCGCTCGAGCGGGAATTTCTCCGCTCGAGCGGGAATTACGGGACAGCAGCTTTAAACACGAATTTTTGGATCATTTCTTCCATTTTCCTTTTCCCTTCTTCTCTTCTCCCCCTAGGTCCGAAAACCCTAGGGTTTTGATCCCCAAATACTTCCATTTCCCTTAGGTTTGAGCAAGACCTTCCACCAAGAAGTGAAGAAGACAAGAAGATGAACAACTTCTACCGATTGGAATTTCGGGATTTGGGGGATTCGTCTCAAAGCTTTGCTCCTTGCTTGATTCTTGAGGTAGGGATCCTTATTCTTTTACAATACTTGAATTCATGGATGGATTGGGGTATTTTGAGTATAAATATACAAAATCTATGGTTTGAGCATGTTGTAGCAAACTTGAGATTTGGGGTTCTATGGTTTGGGATGTTGGGAGTTAAATTGATGAGTTTGAGTGATGGATTGTGAATCCTAGGTGTAGAATCATTGGGAAAAATGGGATTAAAGGTAGTGATTTAAGAAGTTTGACTTTTTGCTAAAAACCCTCATTATTCTTGAAACCCTAGATTAATTGGTGATGATAATTAATGATTTTGCCCAAATTGATAGTAGAATCATGGAATTGGTGGGTTAAATTAGACATGTACAAGGTTAATTGGATTTCTGAGATGTTTCGAAAAAATGTTAAAATTCACGAATGAGCCTTGTTATGAGTATTGTGAATTATGGGAAAATGAGAAAGGAAATTAAGGAAAATGAGTTAGAGAATTAATATGTGATTTCATATGTGTGTAGGACACGCTTCAGGAGGGATAAATGCTCCACCAACACACGGTGAGTAATAGTACGAAGATGTACACTTTATTTATCATTGATAGCTATTATCACTAACGCTCTGTTTATTGTAAGTATTACATGAACATGTTACACAACCAATTGTGATGATTGAAAGTCGGTGAGAACGTTGAAAGATTGGCAAACATCGGTATGACTTTAAATGGACCTATGTTCGTCCTTAAACCAAGTATCCGTATGAAATTGAGATGATTTGTGTATCCTATGGTCTGACGATATTCAAATGACTTTGGGATTGATCTACTCTGTTTATGTATTCTGTTTATATAATTGTCTTTTGATCCGTTCCGTTTATGATTTAGCATGATATGTATTATTGTTTTTAAAACTTATTACTTCTGCTATTTCTGCACCCTTACGCTTTATGCGTTCTGTTACGCGTTATGCGTTCTGTTATCTCTGGGCTAATAAGCCGTTCTGTTATGACTGGGCCGAAAGGCTATTCTATATCTTTTGGGACTGATGGCTATTCTGTTATTTGAGCATATGAACATTTTGGATCCTCTGTACATACTAGACTGCTTTGTTAAAGAAACCGGACTCATGATTGCTGAGCTATATTTACAGCGTATAATTAAACATATATTTATGCAGTTATATACTTTATTGTTTGAGTTGAACATTACATGATTTACGTACTATTATTCACTGAGCTTGACTCACTTTACTTATGTCTGTTTCTGTAGGCACTCAACCTGGAGGTCAACCTTAACCTGTGGCTTCCGTTACCAGTTGCCAAGCCTTGAGTGTCCAAGCTGTTAGATGTCGACCGTTTAAGATTTGGGTTTTGTTAAGTTTTAATTTGTACCCTAAATGTCTATGAGGCTTTATGTGAATGTAAGATAGATGTATTCGCACATAACTGTCTTCAGATACATGTCACTGTATATTTATCTGCATTATGTTCTGTTTACGGTCCTGGCATAGTAGTGATAGCTCAATGGATATTATTTTCTTTATGCTATATGTTATTAAATGCTTCCGTTCAGGCCCCATAGATTATAAACATCAGGTTTTGCGTCTGTTTCTGAAATGGTCATGTCCAAATTTTTAGGGGCGGATTTGGGGCGTGACAAGTGGTATCAGAGCACGAGTTGCTATCTCACACACGGATCCATTGAGCTGTAGGATGTCTAGAAAAGACTTAGGCCTCATGCATGACATCCTTATTGCATGTAAAGAGACTGATAGCAACGGTAAAAGTAATATGTTCACGTTAACGATTATGAATCATGTCTATTGTGCATTCCCTATGTATATATTGTGATTGATCGTTGTGTAGAGTATGGCGGAAATAAGGATAGAGGATTGTCTCGGATTGGTTAGACAAATGAAAAAGGGACATGAGTGGTAAGTTCTGAATCCTTATGCTTTGCCAAGGATGACTCAGGTTTGTTGTGAAGTAAGTTATTCCGTGCCTATTAGTAATATTTTGATATACGTGAGATGATTATGGCCATTTGAACGGACTCATGAGATGACTTATGTATCCTGTTGCATGATATTATTTATATGAATTTGGGGTTATTCTGTTCTGATTCTGTTTATGTAATATGTTCTGTAAGTAGTTCCGTTTATGACATGACATGTTATAGTATACAATGTTAATGTAAAACTTATTGATTTCTGGTATGGAACAAAGTGCTACACTTCGGTGGGAGCCACCTCTTGAATCCATACATTCTGTGTAACATTCTGGGCCGAGGGCCATTTTGTGACATTCAGTACCATTCTGTGTAACATTTATTTAAATGAATTGTTTGAACACTAAATATGGAACACTGCTAATGACTGTTAATGATATTCTGTTTCTGTCAGTTGTGTTATGGACATTCATATCTAATGGATATAAAATGGTGAAAAGATATACGTACATATTTGTATGTTCTGGGTCGAAAGACTGTTCTGATAATTCTGGGCCATCAAGCCGTTCTGTAAAACTTGTAAAACGAGGTCAAAGGCCATCCTGGGAGTAAACTAATCCTAAATCAATGTTGAATTTCGTTTTTGCGAATGTACTGCTATCATGTATTATGTTAATTATAATATATTTATGTCTTCCTTGATATGGTATTGTTTGGATCTATGATTTGAAAAGTTGTTGTGAATCAAGGAATCAAGGAATGATGGGTACTGCAGATGTCATATTAAAGGAACATGTTATGTCGTAAATCAAAGAATGATGATCCATATGTATAAAAAAAAAAGTATTAATGGCCCTCGCCCGGGGGTAATAATACCGTGGCCGTTGGTACTAACTTTGTTTGTGGTCTTCGGACCTACCTGTTGTGGTCTTCGGACCTACCTGCTGTGGTCTTCGGACCTACCTGCTGTGGTCTTCGGACCTACCTGTTGTGGTCTTCGGACCTACCTGTTGTGGTCTTTAGACCTGCCTGATCTGATAGCTAATGAGCATATATCTGCATCTATTTCTGATTTGAAATCTGAATACACAAAAGACTCTGTTTCTGATAAGATCGTATTTCTTATATAAACTCTGATTTCTGTTTCTGATTTAAGTATAACGAAGAATATGTATGAATACGTTTCTATTTATCCGTTCTATTCATGCTATGTTATGACATGATATGAATTGATAGTGCCGAATGAGTTCAGCTTACGCGTAATCGGGATTTGTTTATAGACTTTTGTGAACTGCGGAATATGAGATTTGTATAAAAGAAAAAGAAAAAGAGAGGCAGTTATTGACTACTTTGAAGTGTAAATAGATAACCTACCCCGAGAATTAAATCCTATCCACGTATATTAAGTGACTTAAGATTTAGAAAACATTCCTGTGAAATATGGAGGTTGTGATATGAACGATTCTTCTTGATATTGAAGATTTCGATGAAAACAATTGGACTTGAGAATATTCCCTTTTGCTAATTACAATTGATTGACTACTACATTGAATTATTCTACCACGAATTACGTTGTATTAAGAATTATGAATTTTGATGTTATGAAATCAAATTACTCCTTTGTTATACTATTACATAAGCTTTTGACACTACAGAATTTGGAAGGATGTGATTCTTATGGTCACTGATTTATGATCCTATGAACGAACCTGGTAGAATTTACGAACGAGGAATAACTGGAAACTCTATTTATGTTAACTGATTGAACCAGATGGCTGGTCTTTAAATTCTGTATGACCGTTTGTTGACCCTCGATAATTACAAGTTGTGGATACGAAACTCTGTGATTGATCTCGTGTTTTCCAGTAAGAAAAGGAAGAATCGTTTGAATAGTGGAAAAAAAAAAAAAGAGGCCAAATTGATTTGTGCTAGTAAAGGAAAATGTTATACCTTACGATTATGACTGATTAATCAAGTAAGATTTTGAATTCAATTTCTGGCCTTGTGTAATAGCTGTAATTATTGTTCAGATTTGAACTTATAACGGCATGATCAGGTGTCTACAAGGGGGATTTTCTTTCCATCGTTCAGATTTTGTCAAGAGTTAAAGAATATGATTTACATCTACATGATGATATAATTTTGATATGTTTTCGTAAATGAAAGGGATGGTATCTCTTAGGTAGAACCTTATTTAGATTCTAAGATCTGATACAATGATGTATGGTCATCTACCGCCGAGTAATTTGCATATGAACTGTTGCAGCTAGACTGACCTAGTTAGAGACTTGGTGGAGAGTACTTTTATTATGATTGAACTCAATGCATGCTGTTGAATAAGGAATTGGAAACCTTAACTTTTATATAATCTTACGCATGTTTACGAGATTTTAAATTCGAAATGAGTAAACGATTGGACTTTGTCCTATATGTTTTTATGTATGACCATTTATATATACGTTTAAGTCTTCTTACGTATAGAAAGAAATAAGGATTGAACAAGAGTATAGATCTTCAAAGAAGTAAGGGAGGAAGTGAAGGGTGGTAGAGCTTTTAAAGCTTAAGGTATGTTGATCGTTTGATTGACTTCTCTTGAAGTTGAGTAGGAACTCCTCTATGTGAGTATCTTTAAGGAATAATTGTATGATGGTTTTCACTATTCTATATATATATATATTTTGTTTTGTTTTCAATGTCAAGGAAATAAGAGTTGGTGATACCGTTAATGGAAGTGCAAGTAAAAATTTTGGTGTTGGATCATACAATGTGCATTGTCCTTGGAATTGAGTTTTGAGTTTGAGCATGCACTAGATGTGGTGTGCTTAGTTGTTAATTGAGAAGTTGTTATGGGCATTGGGATTATAAATGGATAGTGTTGCTCCTTTCCCGTTAAAGTTTTGATGCGTATATGTTGATCGAAAGTATTTGTGATCCTTTTCTATCCCAAGTGTGGATCTAGTTTTGGAACATTACAGGGTGTGTTTCTGTTTATGTTTGACCTATTTTCTATTTGGTTTTCTCAAATTTCGAGGACGAAATTTTTGTAAGGAGGGAAGGATGTAACGACCCATAAATTCTTTCCTCCGCTCGAGCGGAGGAGTGGCCGCTCGAGCGGACATTTGGGGTTTCCAGCAATTTTTCAGACGGCCTGAGATTCTGGGAGTTGTGATTCTCCGCTCGAGCGGAGGAGTGGCCGCTCGAGCGGACGACTTTGTTGGTCTGCGCGCTCGAGCGCAAGGTTGGGCGCTCGAGCGGGTCGCCTGGATAAGTTTGATTCTGAAGCATGTGGACTCATTTTTGATGTTCTTCTTAGTGTATTTGAAATGTTCTTACCTTATTTTGGGATATTAATTGAGATGATAAGATGATGGTAAAGTAAGATGGGACTAAAAACCTTAATTGGAATAATTCGTTTACGACCAACCGTCACTCATTTGCCCTTTTCTTTTTCCCCACTTTGAATATGGATGTGAGGCTAGAACCATTGGAAAGCTTATTTCCGGGGCTTCAATTTGGACACAAGAACGACCTAAAACGGAGTCCGGATGGGAGAGTTACGCATGTTTGAAGTTTCGGGAGCTGTGCTGAAAACAGGTCCGCTCGAGCGGGAATTTCTCCGCTCGAGCGGGAATTACGGGACAGCAGCTTTAAACACGAATTTTTGGATCATTTCTTCCATTTTCCTTTTCCCTTCTTCTCTTCTCCCCCTAGGTCCGAAAACCCTAGGGTTTTGATCCCCAAATACTTCCATTTCCCTTAGGTTTGAGCAAGACCTTCCACCAAGAAGTGAAGAAGACAAGAAGATGAACAACTTCTACCGATTGGAATTTCGGGATTTGGGGGATTCGTCTCAAAGCTTTGCTCCTTGCTTGATTCTTGAGGTAGGGATCCTTATTCTTTTACAATACTTGAATTCATGGATGGATTGGGGTATTTTGAGTATAAATATACAAAATCTATGGTTTGAGCATGTTGTAGCAAACTTGAGATTTGGGGTTCTATGGTTTGGGATGTTGGGAGTTAAATTGATGAGTTTGAGTGATGGATTGTGAATCCTAGGTGTAGAATCATTGGGAAAAATGGGATTAAAGGTAGTGATTTAAGAAGTTTGACTTTTTGCTAAAAACCCTCATTATTCTTGAAACCCTAGATTAATTGGTGATGATAATTAATGATTTTGCCCAAATTGATAGTAGAATCATGGAATTGGTGGGTTAAATTAGACATGTACAAGGTTAATTGGATTTCTGAGATGTTTCGAAAAAATGTTAAAATTCACGAATGAGCCTTGTTATGAGTATTGTGAATTATGGGAAAATGAGAAAGGAAATTAAGGAAAATGAGTTAGAGAATTAATATGTGATTTCATATGTGTGTAGGACACGCTTCAGGAGGGATAAATGCTCCACCAACACACGGTGAGTAATAGTACGAAGATGTACACTTTATTTATCATTGATAGCTATTATCACTAACGCTCTGTTTATTGTAAGTATTACATGAACATGTTACACAACCAATTGTGATGATTGAAAGTCGGTGAGAACGTTGAAAGATTGGCAAACATCGGTATGACTTTAAATGGACCTATGTTCGTCCTTAAACCAAGTATCCGTATGAAATTGAGATGATTTGTGTATCCTATGGTCTGACGATATTCAAATGACTTTGGGATTGATCTACTCTGTTTATGTATTCTGTTTATATAATTGTCTTTTGATCCGTTCCGTTTATGATTTAGCATGATATGTATTATTGTTTTTAAAACTTATTACTTCTGCTATTTCTGCACCCTTACGCTTTATGCGTTCTGTTACGCGTTATGCGTTCTGTTATCTCTGGGCTAATAAGCCGTTCTGTTATGACTGGGCCGAAAGGCTATTCTATATCTTTTGGGACTGATGGCTATTCTGTTATTTGAGCATATGAACATTTTGGATCCTCTGTACATACTAGACTGCTTTGTTAAAGAAACCGGACTCATGATTGCTGAGCTATATTTACAGCGTATAATTAAACATATATTTATGCAGTTATATACTTTATTGTTTGAGTTGAACATTACATGATTTACGTACTATTATTCACTGAGCTTGACTCACTTTACTTATGTCTGTTTCTGTAGGCACTCAACCTGGAGGTCAACCTTAACCTGTGGCTTCCGTTACCAGTTGCCAAGCCTTGAGTGTCCAAGCTGTTAGATGTCGACCGTTTAAGATTTGGGTTTTGTTAAGTTTTAATTTGTACCCTAAATGTCTATGAGGCTTTATGTGAATGTAAGATAGATGTATTCGCACATAACTGTCTTCAGATACATGTCACTGTATATTTATCTGCATTATGTTCTGTTTACGGTCCTGGCATAGTAGTGATAGCTCAATGGATATTATTTTCTTTATGCTATATGTTATTAAATGCTTCCGTTCAGGCCCCATAGATTATAAACATCAGGTTTTGCGTCTGTTTCTGAAATGGTCATGTCCAAATTTTTAGGGGCGGATTTGGGGCGTGACAAGTGGTATCAGAGCACGAGTTGCTATCTCACACACGGATCCATTGAGCTGTAGGATGTCTAGAAAAGACTTAGGCCTCATGCATGACATCCTTATTGCATGTAAAGAGACTGATAGCAACGGTAAAAGTAATATGTTCACGTTAACGATTATGAATCATGTCTATTGTGCATTCCCTATGTATATATTGTGATTGATCGTTGTGTAGAGTATGGCGGAAATAAGGATAGAGGATTGTCTCGGATTGGTTAGACAAATGAAAAAGGGACATGAGTGGTAAGTTCTGAATCCTTATGCTTTGCCAAGGATGACTCAGGTTTGTTGTGAAGTAAGTTATTCCGTGCCTATTAGTAATATTTTGATATACGTGAGATGATTATGGCCATTTGAACGGACTCATGAGATGACTTATGTATCCTGTTGCATGATATTATTTATATGAATTTGGGGTTATTCTGTTCTGATTCTGTTTATGTAATATGTTCTGTAAGTAGTTCCGTTTATGACATGACATGTTATAGTATACAATGTTAATGTAAAACTTATTGATTTCTGGTATGGAACAAAGTGCTACACTTCGGTGGGAGCCACCTCTTGAATCCATACATTCTGTGTAACATTCTGGGCCGAGGGCCATTTTGTGACATTCAGTACCATTCTGTGTAACATTTATTTAAATGAATTGTTTGAACACTAAATATGGAACACTGCTAATGACTGTTAATGATATTCTGTTTCTGTCAGTTGTGTTATGGACATCCATATCTAATGGATATAAAATGGTGAAAAGATATACGTACATATTTGTATGTTCTGGGTCGAAAGACTGTTCTGATAATTCTGGGCCATCAAGCCGTTCTGTAAAACTTGTAAAACGAGGTCAAAGGCCATCCTGGGAGTAAACTAATCCTAAATCGATGTTGAATTTCGTTTTTGCGAATGTACTGCTATCATGTATTATGTTAATTATAATATATTTATGTCTTCCTTGATATGGTATTGTTTGGATCTATGATTTGAAAAGTTGTTGTGAATCAAGGAATCAAGGAATGATGGGTACTGCAGATGTCATATTAAAGGAACATGTTATGTCATAAATCAGAGAATGATGATCCATATGTATAAAAAAAAATATTAATGGCCCTCGCCCGGGGGTAATAATACCGTGGCCGTTGGTACTAACTTTGTTTGTGGTCTTCGGACCTACCTGTTGTGGTCTTCGGACCTACCTGCTGTGGTCTTCGGACCTACCTGCTGTGGTCTTCGGACCTACCTGTTGTGGTCTTTGGACCTACCTGTTGTGGTCTTTAGACCTGCCTGATCTGATAGCTAATGAGCATATATCTGCATCTATTTCTGATTTGAAATCTGAATACACAAAAGACTCTGTTTCTGATAAGATCGTATTTCTTATATAAACTCTGATTTCTGTTTCTGATTTAAGTATAACGAAGAATATGTATGAATATGTTTATATTTATCCGTTCTATTCATGCTATGTTATGACATGATGTGAATTGATAGTGCCGAATGAGTTCAGCTTACGCGTAATCGGGATTTGTTTATAGACTTTTGTGAACTGCGGAATATGAGATTTGTATAAAAGAAAAAGAAAAAGGGAGGCAGCTATTGACTACTTTGAAGTGTAAATAGATAACCTACCCCGAGAATTAAATCCTATCCACGTATATTAAGTGACTTAAGATTTAGAAAACATTCCTATGAAATGTTTATGTATAACTATGTCAATGTAAAATTTTCTTCTATCACCTATATGGAGGTTGTGATATGAACGATTCTACTAGATATTGAAGATTTCGATGAAAACAATTGGACTTGAGAATATTCCCTTTTGCTAATTACAATTGATTGACTGCTACATTGAATTATTCTACCACGAATTACGTTGTATTAAGAATTATGAATTTTAATGTTATGAAATCAAATTACTCCTTTGTTATACTATTACATAAGCTTTTGACACTACAGAATTTGGAAGGATGTGATTCTTATGGTCACTGATTTATGATCCTATGAACGAACCTGGTAGAATTTACGAACGAGGAATAACTGGAAACTCTATTTATGTTAACTGATTGAACCAGACGGCTGGTCTTTAAATTCTGTATGACCGTTTGTTGACCCTCGATAATTACAAGTTGTGGATACGAAACTCTGTGATTGATCTCGTGTTTTCCAGTAAGAAAAGGAAGAATCGTTTGAATAGTGGAAAAAAAAAAAAAGAGGCCAAATTGATTTGTGCTAGTAAAGGAAAATGTTATACCTTACGATTATGACTGATTAATCAAGTAAGATTTTGAATTCAATTTCTGGCCTTGTGTAATAGCTGTAATTATTGTTCAGATTTGAACTTATAACGGCATGATCAGGTGTCTACAAGGGGGATTTTCTTTCCATCGTTCAGATTTTGTCAAGAGTTAAAGAATATGATTTACATCTACATGATGATATAATTTTGATATGTTTTCGTAAATGAAAGGGATGGTATCTCTTAGGTAGAACCTTATTTAGATTCTAAGATCTGATACAATGATGTATGGTCATCTACCGCCGAGTAATTTGCATATGAACTGTTGCAGCTAGACTGACCTAGTTAGAGACTTGGTGGAGAGTACTTTTATTATGATTGAACTCAATGCATGCTGTTGAATAAGGAATTGGAAACCTTAACTTTTTTATATAATCTTACGCATGTTTACGAGATTTTAAATTCGGAATGAGTAAACGATTGGACTTTGTCCTATATGTTTTTATGTATGACCATTTATATATACGTTTAAGTCTTCTTACGTATAGAAAGAAATAAGGATTGAACAAAAGAGTATAGATCTTCAAAGAAGTAAGGGAGGAAGTGAAGGGTGGTAGAGCTTTTAAAGCTTAAGGTATGTTCGATCGTTTGATTGACTTCTCTTGAAGTTGAGTAGGAACTCCTCTATGTGAGTATCTTTAAGGAATAATTGTATGATGGTTTTCACTATTCTATATATATATATATATTTTGTTTTTGTTTTCAATGTCAAGGAAATAAGAGTTGGTGATACCGTTAATGGAAGTGCAAGTAAAAATTTTGGTGTTGGATCATACAATGTGCATTGTCCTTGGAATTGAGTTTTGAGTTTGAGCATGCACTAGATGTGGTGCGCTTAGTTGTTAATTGAGAAGTTGTTATGGGCATTGGGATTATAAATGGATAGTGTTGCTCCTTTCCCGTTAAAGTTTTGATGCGTATATGTTGATCGAAAGTATTTGTGATCCTTTTCTATCCCAAGTGTGGATCTAGTTTTGGAACATTACAGGGTGTGTTTCTGTTTATGTTTGACCTATTTTCTATTTGGTTTTCTCAAATTTCGAGGACGAAATTTTTGTAAGGAGGGAAGGATGTAACGACCCATAAATTCTTTCCTCCGCTCGAGCGGAGGAGTGGCCGCTCGAGCGGACATTTGGGGTTTCCAGCAATTTTTCAGACGGCCTGAGATTCTGGGAGTTGTGATTCTCCGCTCGAGCGGAGGAGTGGCCGCTCGAGCGGACGACTTTGTTGGTCTGCGCGCTCGAGCGCAAGGTTGGGCGCTCGAGCGGGTCGCCTGGATAAGTTTGATTCTGAAGCATGTGGACTCATTTTTGATGTTCTTCTTAGTGTATTTGAAATGTTCTTACCTTATTTTGGGATATTAATTGAGATGATAAGATGATGGTAAAGTAAGATGGGACTAAAAACCTTAATTGGAATAATTCGTTTACGACCAACCGTCACTCATTTGCCCTTTTCTTTTTCCCCACTTTGAATATGGATGTGAGGCTAGAACCATTGGAAAGCTTATTTCCGGGGCTTCAATTTGGACACAAGAACGACCTAAAACGGAGTCCGGATGGGAGAGTTACGCATGTTTGAAGTTTCGGGAGCTGTGCTGAAAACAGGTCCGCTCGAGCGGGAATTTCTCCGCTCGAGCGGGAATTACGGGACAGCAGCTTTAAACACGAATTTTTGGATCATTTCTTCCATTTTCCTTTTCCCTTCTTCTCTTCTCCCCCTAGGTCCGAAAACCCTAGGGTTTTGATCCCCAAATACTTCCATTTCCCTTAGGTTTGAGCAAGACCTTCCACCAAGAAGTGAAGAAGACAAGAAGATGAACAACTTCTACCGATTGGAATTTCGGGATTTGGGGGATTCGTCTCAAAGCTTTGCTCCTTGCTTGATTCTTGAGGTAGGGATCCTTATTCTTTTACAATACTTGAATTCATGGATGGATTGGGGTATTTTGAGTATAAATATACAAAATCTATGGTTTGAGCATGTTGTAGCAAACTTGAGATTTGGGGTTCTATGGTTTGGGATGTTGGGAGTTAAATTGATGAGTTTGAGTGATGGATTGTGAATCCTAGGTGTAGAATCATTGGGAAAAATGGGATTAAAGGTAGTGATTTAAGAAGTTTGACTTTTTGCTAAAAACCCTCATTATTCTTGAAACCCTAGATTAATTGGTGATGATAATTAATGATTTTGCCCAAATTGATAGTAGAATCATGGAATTGGTGGGTTAAATTAGACATGTACAAGGTTAATTGGATTTCTGAGATGTTTCGAAAAAATGTTAAAATTCACGAATGAGCCTTGTTATGAGTATTGTGAATTATGGGAAAATGAGAAAGGAAATTAAGGAAAATGAGTTAGAGAATTAATATGTGATTTCATATGTGTGTAGGACACGCTTCAGGAGGGATAAATGCTCCACCAACACACGGTGAGTAATAGTACGAAGATGTACACTTTATTTATCATTGATAGCTATTATCACTAACGCTCTGTTTATTGTAAGTATTACATGAACATGTTACACAACCAATTGTGATGATTGAAAGTCGGTGAGAACGTTGAAAGATTGGCAAACATCGGTATGACTTTAAATGGACCTATGTTCGTCCTTAAACCAAGTATCCGTATGAAATTGAGATGATTTGTGTATCCTATGGTCTGACGATATTCAAATGACTTTGGGATTGATCTACTCTGTTTATGTATTCTGTTTATATAATTGTCTTTTGATCCGTTCCGTTTATGATTTAGCATGATATGTATTATTGTTTTTAAAACTTATTACTTCTGCTATTTCTGCACCCTTACGCTTTATGCGTTCTGTTACGCGTTATGCGTTCTGTTATCTCTGGGCTAATAAGCCGTTCTGTTATGACTGGGCCGAAAGGCTATTCTATATCTTTTGGGACTGATGGCTATTCTGTTATTTGAGCATATGAACATTTTGGATCCTCTGTACATACTAGACTGCTTTGTTAAAGAAACCGGACTCATGATTGCTGAGCTATATTTACAGCGTATAATTAAACATATATTTATGCAGTTATATACTTTATTGTTTGAGTTGAACATTACATGATTTACGTACTATTATTCACTGAGCTTGACTCACTTTACTTATGTCTGTTTCTGTAGGCACTCAACCTGGAGGTCAACCTTAACCTGTGGCTTCCGTTACCAGTTGCCAAGCCTTGAGTGTCCAAGCTGTTAGATGTCGACCGTTTAAGATTTGGGTTTTGTTAAGTTTTAATTTGTACCCTAAATGTCTATGAGGCTTTATGTGAATGTAAGATAGATGTATTCGCACATAACTGTCTTCAGATACATGTCACTGTATATTTATCTGCATTATGTTCTGTTTACGGTCCTGGCATAGTAGTGATAGCTCAATGGATATTATTTTCTTTATGCTATATGTTATTAAATGCTTCCGTTCAGGCCCCATAGATTATAAACATCAGGTTTTGCGTCTGTTTCTGAAATGGTCATGCCCAAATTTTTAGGGGCGGATTTGGGGCGTGACAGGTGGGAAGACAGCGACCTAAGTCATGCATACACTAATGAAGGTTGGAAAGCTGATACCCCATATGACACTTGCTATACTGATGAGATCAATCACATGCCCCAGAGTGGTCGGTATTTCAAACCTGCAGCAGTAGGCTAGCCAGAGACCTTCGGAAAGGAAGCTGAGAAAGCAAAAGAGAAGGACACTGAGGAAAACATGGTCTTATAATAGCTCAAGAAGATTCAGGCCAACATATCCTTCTGGGGATTGATAATGGCACCTCAGGAGCATAGGCAAGCCTTGCTTGAAGCAATGAACCAAACCAAACTGCCCATTTGCACCACCACTGACGAATTGGTGTCGCTGGTCACCTTTAGGAATGTTACGCCAATAATATCCTTTACGGATAAAGAATTGCCTCCCGAGGGTGCCAACCACAACAGTCCTTTGTATGTAACCTTGGAAAGTCGAAAAAAGTGGATTCCAGTGGTGTTAGTAGATATCGCGTCGGCAATCAATGTGTGCCCAGTCAGAACTGCCTATGCCATCGGTTTGAGGCCGATTGACTTTACACCCATGACCCAAGCTATTCGAGCTTATGATAATACAAGCCGAGACGTCATGGGAACGTTCAAGAGCAATATCCTAATCGGTCCGTCTGAACATGAGGTGGAATTCCATGTCATGGATGTTCCGGCCACATTCAGCCTACAACTGGGAAGGCCCTGGCTACATCAGATGAAAGTGGTATCATCAACGGTACATCAGTTAGTAAAGTACCCCTTCAAAGGCAGGATCGCCACTGTGTATGGTAATTCTGCGATCCATCCTCCTCAAGGAACCACCACAACACTATTGGAAATCATATATGGAGAGGAGGACGTGTTCATTTCTGGCTTCTCTCTGGCATAAGCCCAGTTGGTCCAAACCATCATGGTAGAGGGCGATGGAGATTATGCAAGTGCGCAATCCATATACATGATGAACAAGCAGGGGCATATGCCCGGGTTCGGACTAGGCCGAAGTGGCAGACAGGGAGGCGCTGTTGCTAAGAAGTTGAGTCATAACCCCCATGCTTTCGGGCTAGGATACAAACCTACTGCTGTAGATTGGCAAAGGAAATGGCAAGAGTTGAGAGAAAGGTTGAAGGCAAAGAGGACTGGGAAGTAGTATGAGTTAGTCCACAAACCTATACGGGGAACCCTGAATGGACGCTTTGTCCACCAAGGGGTAGATTTCCCATTTTTTGGATTCCCAGAGCCCTGGTATGACTGGGAGACAAAGGCTAGATATTTGGGGTTCGAGATCCTTTTCGGGCACCAATTACCGGAAGAGGAGGATGAGCGAACAAACCGAAGCACTGATACGGATCAAGGAAGGACTGCAAACCTGGACATTGAAGAGGAGGAGCTGTTGAAAAAGCACTGGCAGACTTACTGGTGAGTTGCACTGTTGGAGTTGAGACCACCAACTTGGGGGATAGTTTTACTATCTCAATGATCGGGTGTAGACGTCCCCGAACGTCCCGGGAGGGAATCCCGTTTTGTTCGCCTATGGGTCTACTACAGTTCAGGACTCAAATTGTCACGGTTCTTAATCTGAACCAAAGAGTCCAAATCTGGCAAATCGTTTTGAGAAAACAGATTTTTAGAAAGAAGTGCCAAACATGGACTGCTTTGCCAGATACAGAGTCGCCACCTAAATATTTATTTTGGCGGAATTTAGGAAACCCTGACTCGTTTGCCTAAGGCCACGTGTCCGTCATCACCAAAGTTGCCTCGGCTCGGGAACTTGGGTACGATTGGGGAAGGTCAGCTATGAGCACCCCCTCTCGCCTGATCCAAAGATCGGCCTCTACTAACCATGATATCCAATTTTGAAAACATTACGCGTTCTTATTCCGGTAATTAGTCTAGAATTACTATGTTATGCGCACAGCAAACAAGTATAGACTAGATCGCCTAATTTGGAACGAAGCATTGCATATCCGCTTGTTTGGAAAACGCATTGAGATTTGCTACTCACAAGTAGGCTAAAACACAGATTTCAACGAGTTGTCCCAACTCAAACAATCCAACCTTCACCCACAGGCATTCAGGCAGTTTAATCAAATAAGCATCTAGCCGCATGGTAAGCATGTTAACATTCACACTCATGCGAGATGCTAAAGCATAAATACTTACATCGTACTCCGAGCCAAAACAAAGAACATGTTAGTAATCATGCATGATCCAAGTCCATGTTAAGTGGCTAATGCAACACATACAAAATGTCACTAGAATAGGCTCGGCTAATCCTAGGATAGCATGTGGAATGCACAGATAGCATGTATTCAAGTTAGATTTGAAATACTATGCAGTTAGCATGATGCGCCGAGCCCGGTGCATGCAATATTGATGAATGATGCACGCATGCATAGCATAAGGTATGCTAAATTAAACATGTCCTAATACTAACCATCAAAAGCAGGTAAGTAAAAGGGAGAAAGAAGTGGGGGGGGGGGGGTTGGAAGACATGCACATACGCACCCACGCTTATTACAAATTTGCCCTCGCTCGGAGGGACCAAAAGAATAATACAATTAATTAACCTACAAGCTAATTAAAATATTACAGACAATTAACTAGTTAAGCAAATTAACTAAGCTAATTAAAACAGTAAACAGCCTCAGGAAGAGGGCCCAATGCAATGCGTGTTCGGCTCCGCTCGAAAGCCACTGCCATGCACAAGATGCCTCTGCTTTGACTGTTATCCTCCTCTGAAGACTACAAAAGTCCCAGGACATGTTCTCTGCACACTGTGGAACACCACCGGCTAGGAGGAATGGCCACCGGCCAAGGTGAATGGTCACCGGCCACTGATTAAGCTATCGGCCACTGATGGATGGCCGGTCGGCACTGAAGATCGCCGGCCGGCCAAAGCTTCCTGCAGAATCTGTTTTTGACAGCAACAAAGGGCAAAACATAGCATGGCAATGCATTTCAAGCAATGTATGCACCAACCACACTCCTTATCATATTCATGACTCAAAGGGGGATGGGCCTCGATTCTCTGACCACCAATCGCGCATTTCAATGCGTGATGACCCAAGGAACCAAGTATGCATTTGATTTCAAATGTAATGCAATGCACATAAAGAAACAAAGGGGGCTTTCAATCTCCATCATGGTTTGATCAAGAGATGAAAGATGCATGCAAATGCAATGCAACCTAGGTATGTTAACTAGGCGTGCAACATGAGCATATGGGAAGCATGCAAGGCATACAACAAGCATGCAAGTTAAATGAGCATACAAGGTACAATGCCAACATACAAACATGCAAAACATATGGCATGTTAAGCAACCAAAACAAAGAGGGGAATGCACGCCAAATGCAACACCATTTCAACATGCAACAACATGTCATAAGCCAAAGATGAGACAACATGCTAAGGGGACTTAAAACAGGTCCAAGGCAGACCTAAACAATGCTAAGGGTGCACCTAGATGGCATCTAAGTGGCTTAAACATGCAAGCATACACAAAGGCCTAAACAAGGGGCATAAGATAACAACCTTTTAACATATTAAAAGGGCATCAAATGCAAGCATACAAGCATGCTAAGAGGACTGAAATAACGTAACAAGTGGTTCCAAACCACTGAAATGATGCAAGGATGGCATGCTAGAGGGATCAATGCTTAAGGCATACAAGGGGGATTACATGGTAGCTATACAAAGTGAAACATGGATGGCCCAAACGACCAAAAATAGACCTCAAGCACATCAAAACATGCATATAAGCTTCACAAAGCTAAGTCAAAATCATGCTAAAACAAGGGCCAAAGTCTAAAGCATGTTAAGGCCAAAACATGGCATTACAAGATATGTATGCAAGGCATGCAAGGTGTGTCTAAACCAACTAAAAAAAGAGCTATATTATGACATAATAAGCACAAATAACAGCTAGGACATGGCCAACATGAACCTAAATCAGATGCTCACTCATGAGGCAATAATGGCCCTTTTCAAGGACAATAAGGAGAGGGGGTGGCCCTCTCCTTCTTCGGACCTCGAGGCACCATCCTCACCATTGAAATCCCTCAAGATTTCAGTGGTGAGGAGGCCCAAACACAATGGTCCCGGAGCTCACCAAAAATGCACAAAAATGGAGCCTAACAAGGCTTAAGAGGGGTCAAACAACCTGAAAGTTCAAAACACTCTTAAACAACTATTTAGAGTAGGTAAAAACAAGACTTTTATATGTTATACACCAAGTCTAAAAATAGTTGCAAAGTAGCCAAAAAAACTATGCAAAAATGGGGAATAAAATGGAAAAGTGGTTACCCTTGAAGACCCTCTTCACAAATGGTGGACCAGCAGCTTCCTTAGGTCCAAACTAGCTCCAAAACTTCAAGAACAACCTTCAAGGACCTCAGCTCCAAGAGAAGGTGTAATTGTGGGTGTTTGTGTGCAATACTAAGACTAAACACACACAAATACACAAAGAGAGAGATATAGAGATAGGATATATGCAAACCCTAACCCTAGAACTGGAAGCTCTTTGAAAAATATTGTCTAACCTAAAAGAGGGAGAAGAGGCCTCCTCTTATAGAAGACTCAATCTTGTAAAGCTTCCAAGGCAAGCTAACAATAGGGAGATCCCTCCATACACGTGTATGGAGGGGAGCAAAGTGTATGCCAGCTAGCATAAAAATATCTGCAAAAGCAGATGCATAGTAGTTGGCCGGCCAAAAATGCAATTTGACCAAAAAAAGATGGCCGGCCGGCCATGTATAGTGCCGGCCAACCAAACATTTGGCCGGTGGCACAAAAACACAGCCGGTGGCCTCAAGCCATGGCCGGTGGAGTGTGGGGATGGGCCACAAGCCATTCCCTGCCCCTCAAAGGCAAAACACAAGTGTTTGGTGCAAAACCAGACACAAAACAGTCAGGTCGAGAGATCCTGAGGCAAGGCGCGTAGCCGAGACCTCCGGGAACTCAAGACGAACACAAACAAGGATGATCACCGAGTGTTCAAGCGGTGACGTCCAAGTCTTGAGGATGGTCAAAAATGGGGTGTCTACAGTTGCCCCTCTTTAACAGAACTCGAAAGTCATAACAATGACGGGAGTGAATGTCAAAGCCCAGAGACGACCCATTTTTGACAAGGCCGAAGACTTAGACAAAGCATGCAAGACAAACAAGATATGCGCCCGAAGGCAGGCGCAAAATGCAAATGACAATGCAAGAAGCCGAGCATAACTTATGATCATGCAAAGAAAGCTGTAACGAAGCATATCATGCGACAGTTTTAAGCAAGCATACACCAAACTACACTACAATGTAGAAAGGATGTAAGAGAATTATGCAATTCTCAATACGTCTCACTCAGAGGATACAATACCTGTCCGGTTCGTCTGGTTGCACCAGCCTCAAATGAACCGTACATACAATATCGTGCCTGCAAAAGAAAGTAACTTAACAGGTACGATATCGTTAGCAACATGCATAACATGCAAAATGAATGCAAAATGATATGCAAAATGATATGCAATATATGCAAAACTATGTATAAACAATGCAAATGATAATGCAATGCAATTGAATCATGATCAAATCATGAGCGGTTGAAAACCACACAAATGTCAAATAGATTGATGGAAGTAACAAGTCCGTCTACCATAGAAAAGGTGCCGCAACCCTCAAACCAACATACCAGCGTGGAATAGGTGCGTACACATGCAGAACTATGAGTAATGTAGACGGACACAAGAACAAGTAATTGGATGGAATGACATAAGTGGGGAAACGACCCGCTAACGAAAGAACATGATCCTAATGCTGGATGCAAAAATTACACTACAATGTAATATACACAATGGATATGGCACGCGGGCCAAACCAAATCTTGCCTAGGAAAGGCATGTACACATGCAAATCGCGTCTAACACAGAAACGGTGCCGCAACCCTCAAACCACAATACCAGCAGTGGAATAGGCGCGTACACAAAAGTCTCAGATCTGTGCTTCGATGTGAAGAGTATGGGCACATACCAGACCAAGCTCAACATGGAAAGGCGCAGGCCATAGCTGGATGTGATGCGGCAAATGCATGCAAGCTATAATGAAACATATACAATATGCAATGGATGGAATATTTACAATGGATAAGGCCTGCGGCCAAACCGTGTCTTGCCTAGGAAAGGCATGTACACATACAAACCAACGTTTAACACAGAAACGGTGCCGCAACCCTCAAACCACAATACCAGCAGTGGAATAGGCGCGTACACAAAAGTCTCAGATCTGTGTTTCAACGTGAAGAGTACGGGCACATACCAGACCAAGCTCAACCTGGAAAGGCGCAAGCCGTAGGCGGGGGTGATGTAATGAATGCATACAAGCTACAATGCAATATATACAATATGCAATGGAATGGAATATATACAATGGATGCATGACATATGCAGTTTATACAATGGAATGCATGACATATGAGCTATCTATAATGTAATGCATGACATATGCAATACTAAAATGATGCATGACATATGCACTATCTACAACGAAATGCATGACATATGCACTATATACAATGTAATGCATGACACATGCACTATATACGACGAAATGCATGACATATGCACTATATACGATGAAATGCATGACATATGCACTATATACGACGAAATGCATGACATATGCACTATATACAACAAAATGCATGACATATGCAATACTGAAGGGAAGATGCATGATAATGCATTTTCGGTGTTTTTTGTTTTTAAAATGCAAATGATGCATGTTGTTTTTGTTGTTTTCTTTCTTTCTTCTTCTTTTTGAAATGCAAATGCATGATGATGCATGATTGTTGTTTTTTTTTTTTTTTTTTTTTGATTTTGAAAGTGCAAATGATGCATGTTGATGCATGATGATGCAGATGATGCAGATGCGTGACAACGCACGTCTTTTGATATGCATGACAATGCATACTATCTCGAATCCGCGACCACGCATGTCGCTCGAAATGCTTGTGAACTTGAATGCGCGACGACGCACATTGCTTGAAATGCATGATAATGCATGTGAACTCGAATACGCGACAACGCGTGTCGCTTGAGATGCATGACAATGCAACTTACCAAAAGTCGTTCGGGCACGACAATCACCGAAGGACTTGCACCTTCAGAGGATTTAAGGTCTCCTAGACCGAGCGTAGGTGCATAATAATGCAAGTATGGCATGCGCATGACAATGCGAGAGGTATGCATAACGATGCGAGTGAAGTGACGTATAACCAACGCGCGTTTCACGACAAAACGTTGTGACGTATGCATGCAGGGCAACTTTTGAATCTCTCAGGAGACAAAAGGATACGAAAAGGATACGCCACGCACGTACTCGAGTGCTTCGCACAGAAGATACAGTCCAAGGTCAAAACAGGGGCCGGTTGAGCTTCGGAACTGCCTTTGTTTGCACTGTCTTGAGCAATGAAGGCCCCAAACTATACATCTGACCCAAACAAGGTTGTAGGAGGCTCACCGGCCATAAGGGGAGGTCATCGGCCATCCACCGGCCATCAAATCATTCCACCGGCCAAACATTTGGCTGACCGGCCAAAAATGTGGCCGACTGGCCAAACATGCCTGATTCGGGGCAGTTTGGACTTTTAACCTTGGGTCTTTTAAAATAGGGTTTCAAACCCTATTCTTTTCACTTTGCTTGGCCGAAATTCCTTCCTCTTTCTCTCTAGAGCATTTTCCTCTCTTCCATCCTTGTTTTTCGTGTGTTTTCAACACTTTTTGGTCATTTGATTTGTGAAGCTCTTCATGTTTCGAACATTTTCGTCCGAACAAAACTCCGTTTCGGTGCCTCCTTTTCGATTTCCGCCTCTTGGGGTTTGTTTCCCCCAAGTTTTTCTTGATCTCCGTGTCTTTTCCGTATTCCGGCTCTTCCGACCATTCTCTGCCCTCTCGGGGTTGACTTTCCATTGACTTTTCGCATTCTCACCTGGTCTTCTCTCTTTCGGTCATTTTCTCATCACTCTCGACATGGCAGACGATATTCCACGGGGCGGGACTCCCCCGAATCATGAGATGGATCCCGGGGCCGAGCTCCTCCCCTTGAGCGTCCGCCCGTTTGACCCGGCGACCTACCGGCCGGCGATTCACATACTTCCTCCCGACAAACTTCGCCAGTTCAGGAGCTTTGATAGGATGGTGGCTCCTGAGCTTCTTCTGCGCGAGCCGGCATCCCATTTGTCTTTTGGCACTTCTGAGGTACAGTCTTTCCTCTTTATTATTTTTCGCAATGTAGAACATTTTAACTGCCATAGTTGATTCTGCTCTTTAACTGCTTAGTTTGGATACACCGATACACTGTATACTGTAGTTGACTGTGAACACACTTGCACTTGATACCTGCTTGAACTGAAAACGTGCACACACATACTGTATTTGCCCCGAATCACTCAAACACATTGACACATCATACCACTGTAATTCACTGCGAGGACACCGGCACCCGATATCTATTTGAACTGAAAACGTGCACACACCCTGTATCTGTACTGAACCACCCAAACACACTGACACATCACATGTTGTAGTTCACTGTAAGCACACCGGCACCCGGTATCTGTTTGAACTTGAACACGTGCACATACGCTATATTTGCATCAATTGACTGTTCTTCAAAACTGTACATTTCACATTGCTTCGCAACTGTTTTGTTTTTGAATATAGGGAGATTCCCATGCCGTCCGGGGGTATGGGAACATTGCCGCTCGAGATTGGTACACGGAGCTGCCCGATGCGGTCCGCCATATCATGGATCAAGCCGGCTTCGGCGCATTCTGCAGGGGACTCTCGCGCCTTACTGCGAGCAGGCCTCTCCTTGCTGCTCTGGTGGAGAGGTGGTGGGACACCACCGACTCCTTCCACTTCTCTGCTACGGGAGACATGACGATGACTCTCTATGATTTCTCGATGCTCACCGGCATCAGGGTAGGGGGTGATCCGATCAACTTCGATACCGACATGGATGAGTGGGAGGCCGCTTAGATCTACTTGCTTGGCGAGGCGCCACCTCTCGCGCGTCTCGGTTCAGTTCAGGGTTCAGCCAACCTTAGTTGAGGAGGCTCCAATGACCCAGGAGACGGTGGAGCGATATGCGCGCGGCTTCCTCATGTTTCTGCTGGGGACGACCATTTTCGCCGATCGGGCAAACACCGTGCCCCTCTGCTTGCTGAGCGCTCTTGTGGATGTCACACAGATCTTGCGCTACGACTGGGGTGGCGCTGCCTTGGCCACTCTATACGGATAGATGAGCTCAGCCTCCCGTTGCAGCGGACAGTTGCTCGGAGGCTACTGGCAGGCTTGGGAGGTACATTTTCTTCTTCTGTTTTACATTTCTGCTTTATATTTTCTGTACTCTGTACACCGCACACACTGTGGTCTGCTTCACGTTGACTGTATATTGTGCACACGGCACACACATACCCTGTTTTACACTGACTGTACATTGCACACGCTGTACACCCTGCACAATACACTGCACAATACATGGTTCTGTGATTTCTGCTTTCTTCTGTATTCTGCTTTATCTGATAAACATACTGGTATTTGCTCTGCAGTTGTGGGTCTATGCCTACTTTCCGAGACTTCTGCCCATGCCAGATGTGGAGACCCCTCTCGTCGTTCCGTTCTTGCACTGCTTTGACGTAAGGTACATGCGGAGACCCCACGAGTCATTCATCTTCTTCCGCCGCTACTTCGACACCATCACCCCCGCAGAGGTACGTTCAACTTTAGAATTTATTTAAGCTTCACTTCACACTGTATTTTCAAATGACAGTAGATAACAAACTGTATTTCATTTTCAGATCACCTAGCAGCCCTGGGCTCCTTTGCCAGCGACGATGCGGGTGCGGTTTGTCGGTGCTGAGGAGACCGCTCGCTTCAGGATCTTGCTAGAGGGCCCGGTCTGTCGGGCTTGGTACCTGGGTGAGCGTTTCCTACGCCAGACCCTAGGTTTACCGGAGCAGATAGTCCCGGTTCACCCTTCTGAGCACATGAGGGAGACAGAGAGGTTTACTCCCGAGCAGATGACTGACTATACGATCGGCTGGGAGGCAGATGGTTTCAGGGGCGAGGGCGACTACGCAGAGTATGTCAGGGCCTATATCATGCGGCCTCTGAGCAGTGGCCGTCGAGTTGAGCGAGAGAGGCCCGCGGCGCTAGCAGTTAGGGCAGGAGCAGGGGCAGAGACATCGAGGACAGCTCGAGTCCGTGGCAGGAGTGGAGCTCGGAGGGGACGGGGGGCTAGTTGGCTAGCACTGTCCACTTTGATGACATGCCGAGGACAGGGTGGGGCGACTTACCAGATTCCCATTGCTCCCCCTCTGGCTGATCACGAGTTAGTCGGGTTCTACGACTTACCTCCGGTATGTACTACTTCATCTTGCATCTTGCATTGTCATTTCATTTCAGTTTATTGATATTCTGCAAAATACTGATGCATCTAACCCTTTTGCAGGCCTCTTCCGAGTACACCCACCAGTCCCTGGAGCTGACCGCCTCGATGATGGAGATGCTCCAGCAGAGCCTTGACCTTCTATCCATTTATGGCATTCCGTATGTTCTTCTGGCCACGGTCTCGAACCATACATAAACTGCTTCATATACTCTGATGCGCAGTACAACACTTGATACACTGCCCTCGCGGCATCTGATACACTACAGCCCACAAACTGTTCTCATCATTACTCACGACATTCATACACTACACTCAAACACTGTATTCTGTACCGATACTCTGCTCATAGTATTCACGCACTGTACTCATACACTGCATTTTGTACTGATACTCTGCTCACAGTATACTGATGCGTTTGCCTTTTGTTATTTTCAGCATCCCTTCCAGATTCCTACTATGGGAGGTGCTCCGGCCGGACCTTCCGTTTCCACCCGAGATGGCAGAGTATACCCCCGCACCAAAGCGGGGCGCACCCATGTAGGGAGTAGCTCACGGGCTCCAATCCCTGATGATGATGATGAGTCCGAGGCTGAGGCAGAGGCGGTGGCAGAGTCGTCCGAGGAGGAGACCAGAGATGGCTCGGGCTCAGACTCAGATGACGATGCTCATGACGATGTTCTTGGACCTTCGTCCAGGAAGAGGACGAGAATGGACCCCTAGACCTGAGGCCTTTTGACAATGATCCAGATTTTTGCTGTTTTTCTTCAGTTTTTGTACTTTTTCCTTTTGCTGGTAGCTAGAGTACCTCATACTGCCGCAGGCAGGTTTTTGTTTCCAAAACTATGTACTTGAAAAAGATAATGAAATGAAACAAACTTTTTGTCTAAAAAAGTGTTACATTTGTACATTTTTATACATTGCATCGCATCACATCATATTCCACCTCAATGTAAATGAAATTGATCTTTTGTCTTGAAAATTGAACACTTGCATTGTAATAACCAGATAACGAACCAGCCAACAACAAAACAACTCAGGCAACCCATTGCCCCATTCTGAACACACAGCCCATACTCTGCTGAGGATTAATCTGCATACAGCCCATAACATAGCGTTTGGTTCATTCTGCACACGGCAAACCCTGGACAAACAGTCCAATCTGACAAGACGGACTACAAAGGTTGAATCTGCTGAATCTGAAACACACTCGGATGCCCCAAATTTTCCCCTTCTTCTTTTGCTTCGCATAAATGTGGAGAATGGCACAGCACTCTGAGCACAAACGATTGACTTTTGAAATTGAAAAAGGGTTTCAACCGGGGTATCGAGCCTATAACTGAACACAGCGAAAAAGAGTCAAACAAAAGGTACACGACCTAATCACAACGAGACACGCTCGGAAAAGACTCAAAACAAAAGTCGAGGTAAACAAAACAAAAGACACAACACACGGACGTGTTTACAAAAACGAGAGACCTCAGATCTCGAGGAGCCAGTTCCTCCGGGTATGATTCCCACCCTTTCTTATTTGTGATTCTCACATCACTCGGCCCTCAGGCTCGGTTTTTTTCTCAAAACCCTTTTGCTCACTTTTCTCTCGGCGCACACCTCTCTATTCTTTATTCTCTCATTTTCCATCCCTCCCCAGGGTGATTGATAGATGAATAGGAAGTCGTGGGTTCACGCCCAACATTATTAGCTCGCGGCTATTTCTTTCGGCGACGTCTAGTCGATGTTCCGGATGGGGAATGGAGTATCTTGACCCATTCCAATTTGTGCTTCGCACTTGGCTTGATACCTTGTTGCTCGGAGGGTGAGAGGGCTTTCGACCCTTTTACTGACAGCTTCAGTTGTGCCCTTTCTGGCAAGTATGCTGGCGACGGGGGAAAGACAGGGAGCCTGACTCAACTGTGCCCCTAGTTCATCATTTTGACCATTTTTTGTTTTGGTTTTCTACTAAAACAGTTTTGACCAATATGAGAGTTAGATTAACATACTTGTTCGATTTTTGATTTGAAAATCATGCGAGTTAGGCTATGAGCACTGAAAATTTTCCTTTTTTGGGTCCAAGAAAATGGTCCAGTTTTGGAAAAGATGAAATAGTTTTTGAGAAAATAGTCAACCTCGGTAAAAATTTTCAAAAACTATTTTTTTGGCAAACGGCCACCGCTTGACGAGCATAGAACTTACTCTTGAGATGCGCAACCTCGGATCAGAGGCAATGGAAAATTGCCCCTTGCTTGAAAAGAGCTGCAAGGCAACGGAAAGTTGCCCCTGGTTTGAATGGCGACTCGTGGCAAAGGAAAGTTGCCCCTTGTTTGGATGATGCCGCGACATATTGTAAATAGTCCTCATCAGTGATGATCACGACCGAACTCTCGGACATGGAGAAGACGAAGATGGTTAGAACCAATATATGGACATAGTCACTTTGAAAGTGTTGGTGGCTGGACTTCAGGATGAAGTTGCCTACGTATCCTAAACATGGGAATCAAGCCTACGTAGTTCACGGTGTCACAACCGAACTATCGGATTCAGACAAGGCAAGGATGATCAAAACCATTACATGGACAGAGTCGCTATGAAAGCGTTGGGGGCTGGACATCGAAATGAAGTTGCCTACGTATCCCAAATATGGGAATCAAGCCTTACGTAGTTCTGGTTAAGGTACACTCGGGTATTTTAACCTTCACTTTTTAGGCTCTAAATTTTGCCAAGGCGCCCGATGCGGGTTTTCGACCTTGCGAGCTTTGTTTTTCTTTTCTTTTCTTTTTTCCTCTTTTTTTGTATTTTTATTTTTATATATTTTTTTGCATTTTTTTTATTTTCTTTTTCTTTTGCTCTTTTTTCTTTTGTATTTTTCTTTTGCTCTAACTTTTGCCTGGTCGCCCTTCCGGGTTTTCGGCCCAGTGAGCCTCTCAAAGGGTAAAAGTGTAACAAGTCCATGCCAAATGGTTTTGAGATTGAAGTCCTCTGTATCCAGGAGAGTGGCTGTTGTATTGATTTGCAGAAAGATCCACCTTTGGCTCTTCGAGCATATCTGACATTTTTGCCCCTAGTTTAAGGGGTGCTTCTATTCTAGCTTTGCAAGCTTCTGTTGACGATGTCTGATCTCTTGATCTAACTTTGGTGCCTCTTGTTCGAGGGTTGCTCCAAACCTGGCCACACAGGCCTCTCTTGATGGTTGACCGTTGAACGTTCTGAATGGGTTCAAGGTTCGGAAACAAACGGATTGAATCTTGAGGCTGAGAGCGATCCTAGACTGCACAATCTCAAGAGCGAATCCACACAGGTCTTCATAAGACTGCGCAAAATATTTTGTTTTCGAAAGTTTTTACGAAAGCGACAAATCGCTCGCGCTGAAGATAGTGTGGAACCAGTCTGGGTCAAGCCAGGGTCCTTCTCAGTACTCACGCTAACAAGCATGATTTCATTCACGAAAGGCTTAGCACGCCTATCTTTCTCTCAAATTGATCAAAGTTTTGCAAAACCCGAGGAATTCCTTCCTCTTCATTTTCATCACCACAATGTTCAAAAAGGTTTTTGAAAAAAAACTTAGGTCATCACAATGATTTTTAGGGCACAAGAGAGCAGGTGGAATGTACTGCCGGTCCATTCAAATCCTTTGGCACAACTAGCTCAAACTTAGCAATAAACACGGAAATATGATAGCCGCAGCTGTTTCATTCGGATTTCCTGGTTGCCACTGGCTCCACAGCAGAGACAGACTCAAAAAGAAAACAAAAGGGTAATTACAAAACAAAACGGTGTTCAAGGCAACAACCCCGGAACCACCCGACATTCTATACAAGGGGACTGACTCGCTACAACAAGACAGACCCAACAAGACAGACCCTACAACAAGACAGACCCTTAGAGTTCGCCCAGATTGGGCTTTGAAGATCAAGGAAGATGTTACCAAACAGGTTGAGGTAGGGTTCTTAGTTGTGTCTGAGTATCCAACGTGGTTGGCTAATATTGTTCCAGTCACAAAGAAGGATGGCAGAATCAGAGTCTGTGTCGACTTCAGGGATCTGAATAAGGCTAGTCTGAAAAATGATTTTCCGCTGCTGCATATTGATAAGTTGGTAGACTTCATCGTGGGCCATGCATTGCTCTCGTTCATGGATGGGTTTTCTAGGTATAACCAGATTTTGATGGCACCCGAGGATAGGGAGAAGCCCGCTTTCACTACTCCATAGGGCACCTATTGCTACCGAGTCATGCCGTTTGGGTTGAAGAATGCTAGGCCACTTATCAGAGAGTTACAATTACCATTCTGCATGACATGATCCACAAAAGGGTTGAGGTGTACGAGGACGATATGATTGTCAAGTCCAAAGATCATGAAGGTCACTACATCGCCTTGGAGAAATTCTTTCAATGGATCAGAGACTATAAATTGAAGTTGAACCCGCAAAAATGCACCTTCGGTGTAACAACAGGAAAAATGTTGGGTTTCTTAATCACACAGAGAGGAATTGAAGTAGATCCTTCCAAAATAGAGGCCATCTTAGAAATGCCACCACTAAGGACTGAAAAGGAGGTGTATGGATTTCTAGGTAAAGTGCAATTCATAAGACGGTTTATTTCAAAATTAACCTTGACTTGTGAACCACTATTTGGTCTCCTAAAGAAAGGAAAGATCTCTACCAGTTCGCTTTTGAACAGGTCAAGCAGTACTTGCAAAATCCGCATGTGTTATCATCGCCAGAACAGGAAAAACCGTTGATCTTGTACTTCTTAGTGACAAACTCAACTGTAGGGTGTATGTTAGCTCAGGAGTCAGAGGCCAAGGTGGAGAAAGCCATTTACTACTTGAGTAAGAAAATGCTGGGTTACGAGACCCGTTACACTCCCCTTGAGAAATCTTGTCTAGCCTTGGTATGGGCTACCTGGAAGTTGAGGCACTACTTATTAGCTCACTCCATAATCCTGGTGCCATGATTAGATCCCGTCAAATATCTCTTTGAGAAACTAGCGCTTACGGGTAGGTTAGCCCGTTGGTTACTTCTTCTCTTCGAATTTGATCTTACACATGTTACACGCAAGTCTATTAAAGGGAGAGTTGTAGTGGAATTCCTGGAAGATCACCCAATAGAGGGAGATGAAGTGGCGGAGTACCTTTTCCCTGATGAAAATATTCTGCAAATAGAGGAGAAAGCGTGGACGATGTACTTTGATAGAGCAGCCAATTAATACAGTTATGGGATCGATGTATTGCTCAGAGCACCCGATAACTCCTATATACCCCTCGCCTTCAAACTCTAGTTCAAAGTATGCAACAATGAAGTAGAATATGAGGCGTGCATCGCTGGCTTAGAAGCCGCCCTGGAACTAGAGGCAAAAAGGTTGGATGTCATCGGGGATTCGAACTTGGTTGTGTCTCAAGCCAACAAAGATTTGCGAGTTAAAGAAGAGAAAATGAAGGCTTATCATTAGGTCTTGGATATGCTGATTCCGAGGTTTGAGAAGTTAACGTTTACCCATTTGCTAAGGGAGAACAACCAGTTCGCTAACGCACTAGCAATTGTATCTTCTATGGTAGACATTCTGTTGGGAGTCAGAATGCGTCCAATCATTATTGAACAGAAGTAACCGTTGGCCTATGAAACCATTGCCGCAATAAATGAGGCTTCAAACAAGAACCCCTGGTACTATGATATCTGGAATTTCCTAGAAAAAGAGGTGTATCCACCAAGAGCGAATGCCAAGGACAAAAGGGGAATACGGCATTTGACCGTTCAATTTATCATCTGCGGAGGCAAACTGTACAAAAGAGGCCATCTGGGAATGCACAAGCTATGTGTTGAGGAAGAAGAATCAAAGCGCCTTATAGAGGCCATCCACGGAGGAGAGTGTGGAGTCCACATGAAAGGTATGATGCTCGCCCGAAAAATCCTTAGACAAGGCTACTACTGGTCAACCATGGAAGAGGATTGTGTCTGTTTTGTTCGGCGCTACCACAAGTCTAGATTCATGCCAATTGCATGAACATACCGCCATCTAAACTCTACAACATGACTTCTCCATGGCCATTCTCTGTTTGGGGGATAGATGTTGTCGACGCGGTTACGCCAAAAGGGTCAAACATGCATGAATTCATTCTGGTAGCAATCGACTACTTCACAAAATGGGTGGAGGCCCAGTCCTACTCCGTACTGAAAGCATCGCATGTGGCTAAGTTCATCAAAAACAACATCATCTGTCGGTATTGGGGTGCCCAATGAAATTATCACCGATAATGGCTCACACTTCAAGAAAGAGGTGATAGACTTGCTTGAGAAATATAATGTGGTTTTTCCATATGTTATCAACCTACAGGCCGTAGACCAATGGGGCTGTCGAAGTTGCGAACAAAAATATCAAGAGAATTCTGTAGAAGTTGGTGGAAACCTACAAAGACTGGCCAAATAAATTTCCATTTGCATTCTGGGGCTACAGAACCTCAATCCAAACATCTACAAGGGCAACCCCCTATTCTCTTGTCTACGGGATGGAGGCTGTTTTGCCGATCGAAATTGAAGTGCCCTCGCTACGAATTATGGCTGAGTCTCAGATAGTAGAGGCAGATTGGCAGGAAAGTAGGTTTGAAGAGTTGATGTTGTTTGATAAAAGAAGACTAAGAGCATTGTATCATGTCCAGGGTTACCAATGCCGGATTGCTATGGCTTTTAACAAGAAAGTGAAGTCCTGAAATCTTCAAGAAGGGGACATGGTATTGAAAGACTACCGAGCTCCCATGCATGACCCTAGGGGCAAGTTCAAACCTAACTGGACTGGTCCTTACATCATCAAGTCAATCTGGTCAGGAAGGGCGGTTATTTTTATGGACTCTGATGGCCTGGAGTTCTCGTAAGCAATCAACATGGACAAGTTGCATAAATATTACCCCTGAGAGGCTCGCAAGGTTGAAAACCCTAAAGGGCGACTTTGGCAAAAGTTAGAGCGTAAAAGGAGAGAGTTAATACTCGAGTGAACCTGAGCCGAACTACATAAGGCCTGATTCCCATTTTTGGGATACGTAGGCAACTTCATCCTGGAGTTCGACCGTAACTATCTGCAGTTCAACTGTCCTATCTGTTTTCTTGATTAGGTCATCCTTGTTCATCATCTATTAGTTCAGTTGTGCTCCATATTTCGGGCAGAAAAGCTGAGTACAAAACAGTGGTAATGATATGCAGCCAGGGGCAGTTATGATTTCTTTTGATTCGGGATTGTACATCTTAAAGGATCGACTCTGTGCGTGTCAGGTGGTGATCGTTTCTTAAAATTGTCTTGAAAAGTTTTAATAAAAGTTGATTTTGTTCAAAATTTTACTCTTTTACAACTTGGACCATTTTTGGGACCGAAAGGTAAATTTTCAGTGCTCGCAACTTTAACTTTATTGTTTTCAACACAAGTACATTCTCCAAACTCTTTCATTCAGATCAAAGTTGCTTTTACATCTTTAGACTTGAAAAGAAAAGATCAAAGCAGTAAAACTAGGGGCATAGCTGAGTCAGGTGGCTCTATGCCAAAGTTGGTCCAACCAGTGCCTCCTCTTCAAGCCAAGCCAAGCCAAACACTCCTCAGACAGGGTGTAACTGAAACTAATGGTAGGGGCCAGAATCTCTCTAGTCCTCCAGGCCACGAGATACCGGGCCAGGTATGAGGTGCAAACTGGAAATGAAGCAGTGTATTCCACCTCCTCATCTAGTCGTATCTGATCATGACCGAATTGACGTCGGAACTGGAGAGCAAAATAGAATACGCAATGTGTGAGGCCAATCAACTCTACACCCAATTGTCGGGGCATGTTGTAGCTCATCCCCGCTAAATTAAGCTAAGGGCAATGCCAAGTTATGTCGGCTGCGGACCGGCCGCACATCCAATTACACCATAAACCCTCTGAGGGGATCCACTAGCCATTGACAAAAGAAGTAAGCTCGGGCCGAATACTCGGGACAAGGAGCAGCTACTTGCAGTTTATCCATAAGCCATACCTAGGGAGGGATGAAAAATAAGAGAAATTAAATAATAGAGAGGTGTACGATGAGAGAAAAGTTAGGAAATGGGCATTAAGAGAAAAACAGAGAATGGGAGTTGAGTGATGTAAGAATCATAAATTAGAGGGGTGGAAAATAATACCTGGAGAAGTAGCGGACTCCCTTCCAGTCGGGTGGTCTCTCATTGGCAGAAGGCATCTAAACCCTTCAGGGTTTCGGCAAGTACTAAACCCAAGCAACTCTTACCCTCTTTCAGACGTTGAGCTACTTTGATCAACAAGATGCTAACTTTGCCAAAACTGGGGGTAAGGAGGAATTTTGTAATAAGGCACAAACAGAGAGCATGTTGCTGGCGACCTCGCCAAAGAAGGTCACTCTTGTCTCCAACAATGAAAAATCGATGAACTAAACTAGGGATATCTAGCTCCCCATTATGTACCAAAGACCAAGCCTCATGTAATGTTAACCCACACATCCGTCCCAAAGCTTGGGTATGGCCAAAACGGAGTTGCGGTATGATTTCTTCGTCACGTCGAGACTCCATTAATGCTTGAAATTCCTCGAGTGTTGGACACACCTCTTGGGATTCGAATTGAAACACATGCGTGATCGGGTTGCAACATCAAACAGCGGCATGAAGGAATGGAAAGCAAAAAGAAGTGCAACTCAGAGGAAAAAGGGCATTTAGGCCAAAACTGCAAAAAATTAACTTTTCCGAGCCGTCTAAAGTGGCTATCTAGTCTCAGAGCCTATTGTTGCACAATGTCTCCATTTTGAGAGCAAAATATCAAAGACTTGTTATTCTGTCAGAAAAGCAGCATGGGAGCATTATTTATAGAAAATGAGAAGGAGCAGTGCATGACAGCTGGGCAGCATTGACTGACCTCACATTGAGGCCCAGTTGTGCCTTAGTGAAGCCCAGCCGTGCATATTTAGGCCTGGCCTGGTCTCAATGATGGCTCAAAGCAATGCAGTTGCAGGAAGGCCAACCTTTGCCTTGACATACCACAGTTGTATTTTGAGTCTTGTTTTGTTTGTACCAAGTGCTTTTGATATTTTCGAGTCGTTTTTATTTTGTTTTTCTGTTATCAAGTTGTATTTCATTATTTTGTCCGGTTATGGGTAGTTATCCGATTCAAATGAATGCAGGAGCAAGTCTTATGTAAAGTTATCATGCAAGGGTTATGTCATTCATCACATGCAAATACCATTCATCGCTTTGTGCAAAGGAAAGCATTCAACAAAAATTGTATTTTATAACTGGCGGGTCCAACCCCGTTCATTATTTTACAATGCAATAAAACAGAAGCAAATCTTTAAAACAAAAACAAAATGGTTTATCTGAAGCTAGTCCTTAACTACAAAGCAACAAAACAAAAAAAAAAAAAAAAAAAAAAAAAAGAACAAAACAAAATCATCATCCTCATCAATAGCTCATCCTCGCCCTCTTCCTCCTCGGCTGTGGAGGAGGCGCATCACTGGTGGCACATCACTGTCATCGCTAGGGCTGTTGGACTACATGTCAAACTCCTCTCCCTCGTCCTCAGGGGTCATAAACCCGTCAAAAGACTCCTCAGAAGGTGAGCGACGCCTTGCTCAGCCTCTCCCTCGATTGGCTCCTCCTCGGCCCCTCATTGGGCCCCGTCTCTATCTACTAGCTGTGGAAGGTCCTACAAGCACTGATGGCGCCGACTCAAGCTAAAAATAGGACAGGTATCAGTATGACTAACAAGAGTGTACAGTATGGTAACAACAATAAACTACGGATAGAATGTACCTCGATCCCATGGGTGACTAAGGCGGTCTACCTCCATCGTACCATGAGGAGCAATCGGTCGATTGTATGAATGAGGTCATTGGCATATGCCCGGGGTACCTACAAAAGGAATAGAATCTGAGAAAGGCAGGCAGAAGTAATAGGGAACAATGAATAGCAATGGTAGAAAATAAGATAAAGTGCAGTACGTAGAAGCATAGAGGAATGTGTACCTGTTCGATGCTAGGAGCAAACACTAGCCTACAGTCCCTCTCCTCGATGTGCTCAAGCAGGATCTACTCGATCACTCCATCTGGACGCATGCACATGATCTTAGTGGGGATCACAGGAAATCCAAGAATGGGAGCAATGGCAGGGGCACCTCCAGTAAGCGCATCACCAGCTGTAGCAGCAGCAGCAGCAACAACCTTCGGCACAGCTTAAGCCACGTCCGGGGTAAGAGGCATCATCACCCGAGTATGTAAGAAGGTAGTGAAGTCACCAGGCTCATGATAATGATCATCGTCCTCGCCTAACATCAGGAGGTCGATCTGAGGACCATTATGCAGCTCATCAACTACCCTCATAATCAAAGGAGGGGGATGTGGGATGTCGGGGTCAACAACACCCCGCGTTTGGCGGATGAACCTCTCCCCCAGGTAGTACACCTGGCCAAAGGGGCCCTCGAATAAAATCCGCAAGGTGGAGGCATGCCAGGCAGCGGTGTAGGTCGTCCTTGACACTTGAGGAATGCCTGCCCAAGGATGCAAGTCAACCTATGAAATCAGTGCAGCGTGAGAAATCAATACAGTATGAGGATGTCAATGCAATGTCAGAAATCAATGCAGTACGAGAATGCCAGTGCAGTGTCAAAAATCAGTGCAATATGAGAATGACAGTGCAGTGTCAGAAATCAGTGTAGTATGAGAATGACCATGTAGTGTGGAAAACAGTGCAACATGCTCATAGTAGGTAACAGTTCAAGGTCAGTATTTTGCTACCTGGTCCGCTATGATCGTGTCAAAGAAGCGGCAGAAATAGGGGAAATCTCATTCTACATGGTGGCGGCGCTCAAAAGGGGAGTTGTAGTATCGTGAGCAGGGTACTGACAACTCTATCGGCCTCATCGAGACCGGAGCCAGAGAGGTGAAGTAGGTATAAACCTAGAGCTGCAAATAGAAAAAGATAGACAAAGTAAATAAGCAGAAATGAAATGTAAATGAGCGTAAAATGCAGAATGAACAGAAAAGATAAGTGTGAGGCACACCTGCCAGACTCCCCAACAGCCGCCGAGCGAATCCACCTTGCAGCAGGAGGCGGAGCTCATATAGCAGTATAGGGTGGCAAGACCAGCGCTACCCCAATCGTACTCTGCCACCTAAGAAAGGTGCACCAGTGCCCCCAGAAGATATAACCCCATGGAATTTTCCCTGTTCACAAACAGGGTAGTACCGAGGTGATACATAAGGAAGCCAGGGGTGTACTGGGTGACTTCCTCTAGAGTGGTGGGCTGAAAGTTGGAGAAGTACTCAAAGAACCAACTGTACCTCACCATCCCGTGGCTAGTAGTGTCTGGGATCGCTCCAAGAAGCTAACGTTGTGTGGCTCTCCACTGCGTCATGTCAGGATCACACGAGATCAAATCGCCAACTCCAACTCACAAGATGGTGAGCATCGCAAAGTCGTGCGGGGTCAAAGTCATCTCCCCGATCGATGAGAAGTGGAATGAGTCTATGGTGTCCCACCATCTCTCGACCAGGGCCCCGTACAATAGTGACTCAGCTCTCATCTGTATAAGCCCTGAGCAGAATGGTCCAAAGCTAGCTGCGTCAACTAGTGCGCGGACCTCCGCGAGCACTCTCTCATACCAGCGCCGGGGGTCGAATATGGATCCGTATACGCCAATCCTCCTAGCTATCACCTGCAAGTGGGAAATATATGGCATTTAACTAGTGAACTGATTGTGAGCTTCAACAATACATCAAAGCAAAGAGAAGTTGCTTACTGTGGAGGCATCGGCGGACAAGTGCTCCGTGGGCTCGCACAACAAGATATCCTTGTCTATACCAGGGATAAGGTCCTCAAATCTCAAAATCTCACCCGAGGGTGGAGCATGTCTGCGTGGTCAGTATATGGCCACGTTTGCACCTAGGGCAGCCCCAATACCAATGGCGGGGTCCAAAATGGGAACTTCATCACTAGCCATGGAGAAGAATGTAGGAAATTAAGAGAAAGAAAGAAAATGTAAGGGGCTAAACTCTAGGAGAGAGAGAGAAATGAGAGGGGAAAGTGAAAACACGAGAGAGAGTTCCCAAAAAACCATAGCAATCTAATGGTATCCACGATACGCATCAAGAAAGCTAAGTCGGTTGTGACCTGCAGTTGGATCCACCAGTTGGTCTACCTGTAGTAAAGGAAAACTATCTTTTGGGCATGCTTTGTTGACTGTCTTATAGTTCACACAAACGCACCATTTGCCATTTTTCTTTGGCACCACCACTGTGTTAAAGATCCACTTGGGATAATGAACCTCTCTAATTGCCCTTGCTTCCAGTAGGTTCCCCACTTCCTTATCCACTATCTCGGCGTGGTGAAGTACTGATCGGCGAGTTCGCTGTATAATTGGTCTAGCGGTCAGGTTGACATTATGTTGATGGCAGATGAAGTTTGGATCAATGCCAGGCATGTCATACAACATCCAGGCAAACACTTCGATGTTAGAGATCAAAAATTCCAAGATCTATGTTCTCTCGGTGCTGGACAAAGATGAACCAAGAAAAAAGAACTTCTCTGGTACATTTTTGTCTATTCTTACCTCCACCAAATCTTCCACTGCCTTCTGTTTGGCTGCCTTGCTGACATCCGTAAATAACTCGTTGCTTTCTGGTTCCTCTACTATCTGCACGAACCCTTTGGTAACTCGGCTGCCATTCATGGTCACAAATCATTGCTTGGACATAATTTGATCTCCTAAGATGTCTTAAATCGGGCTCTAGCCTCGTTAGGAAATTGCATCACCTGATGGTAGGTTGATGCTACAGCTCGCATGGCGTACAACCATGTGTAGCACGCCCGCGGGGGACCTCACTACAGCTCGGACTCGATTTTTGTTTGTGGTTCTAAATCTGAACCAAAGAGTCCAACTCTGGCAAATCGTTTTAAAGAAAAACAGATTTTTTTGAAAAGTAGTGCCAAACATGGACTGCTTTGCCAGATTACAGAGTCGCCACCTAAATATTTTTAAAATGGGAAATTTAGGAAACCCTGACTCGGTGCCGAAGGCCACGTGTCCGTCATCACCAAATGTCTTGGCTCGGGAGCTTGGGTACGATCGGGGAAGGTCAGCTATGAGCACCCCCTTTCGCCCGGTTCGAAGACCGGCCTCTACTAACCGTGATATCCGATTTTGAAAACATTACATGCTCTTATTCCAATTATTAGCCTAGAATTACTATGTTATGCGCGCAGCAAACAAGTATAGACTAGATTGCCTAATTCGGAAATAATCATTGCATATCCGTTTGTTTTGAAAGCGTTTCGGGTTTTGCTACTCGCAAGTAGGCTAAAATACGGATTTCAATGAGTTTTCCAACTCAAGCAATCCAACCTCCACCCACAGGCATTCAAACAGTTTATCTCACATAAGCACTTAGCCGCATGGTAAGCATACTGTCATGGCAACATTCACACGCATGTGGTATGCTAAAGCGTAAAATACTTACATCGTACTCCGTGCCAAAACAAGAAACTAGTTAGCAGACATGCATGTCCCTAGGTCATGTTAAGTGGCTAATGCAACACAGGCAAGGATGCAATTTAGAGTAGGCTCGGCTAACCCTAAAATGGCACGTGAAATGCAATCATTTGATGCACGTATTCAAGTTGGAATTTAGAATACAATGCAGTTTGTATGATGTACCGAGCCCGGTGCATGTTTAGACAAATGCATGGATGCACGCATGCATTGCATAAGGTATGCTAAAATAGACGTGCCCTAATCTACCATCATAAGCAGGTAAATAAAAGGGAAGAAAGAAGTGGGGGTTGGAAGACATACAAACCACTCACCCACACTTATTACAAATATGCCCTCGCTCGGAGGGACCAAAATAATAATACAGATTAATTAACTACGCAAACTAATTAAAATATTACAGTCCAACTAAATTAATCAAATAAATTAATTAATCAATTAGCAGTCGCCCGAGAGGGCCGGATAACGCATGCTCGGGACTTGCTCGGAATTGCACTGCCATGCTTAGATTGCCTCTGTTTTCCCTGCTTTGCATCTCAGAAGACTGCCAAAGTCTCAGGAGTGCCTCCCAGGACACTGAGGGACATCATCGGCTGAGTAGGACTTCCACCGGCATCAGCATGAGGTCACCGGCACAAAATTCATCCATCGGCCATCAATAGACTGCCGGTCGGCACTAAATACTGCCGGCCGGCACTGAATGTCTGCAGAACCTGCAACTCACAGCAGCAGAGGGCAAAAACTTGCATGGCAATGTAATTCCAACAATGTGTGCACCAATCATGCCCCTTATCATATTTGTGACTCAAAGGGGCATGTGCCTCGATTCTCGGGCCACCAATCACGCATTTCCATGCATGATGGCCCAAAGAACCAAATGTGCAACTTCTATTTCAAATGCATGCAAACCAAACAAACACACAAGGGTGCTAAGCCTCTATCATGACTTGGTCAAGAGGTAGAGCATGCATGTTTATGTGATGCAATCCTAGACATGTCAACTAGTATGCAATCATGCCAATGCAAAGGAGCATACAAGCTAACAAACATACAAGGCATGAAACACCAATGTCAACCATCAAGTATGCAAGGTGTAATGTGGGTGTCCAAGCATGCAAACAAGCATGTGACTTCATTCAATCATGTTAGTCCTAACATGCATTTACTTACCAATACATTACAACACTCAAGGAGCATATGCAAGCAACAAGAGGATGGACTTGCACATAGGTTAGGCAGCTCTAAATAAGCCTAAAATCAGTGGCCAAATGCCATAGAAGTGAAGGCTAAGATATATGCAATACATGCACACATGCAAGCATACATAATCCAACACTTAGGCATAAACAAGCAACTCTTAAGAACACTTAAAAGAGGCTAACATGGACATATTAACATGCATATATAAGCTTTAAAATCATGTTGGACATGGTGCCAAACCAAGCAACAAAATAGACTAAGCATGCAACAAATGGTCCAAGCATCCAAGGCAAGCCAAAGGAGACCTAAACCATGGCTAAGCCAACCAAGCCTCACAAGGCCAAGAAGGCTTAAAACAGGTCTAAGGCAGCCCTAGACCATACAAAAGGGACCTCCTAGATGGCATCTAAGTGGCTCTAGAGCAAGGCACACACAATGACCAAATCATTAGGCATACAACATATGCTTTCAAAACTTCAAAGAGGCATGCAAGGCAATCATTCAAGCATGCTAAATGGTTCCAAACCATTGAAAATAATGCAAGCAAGGCATGCTATACTTTCATGCTCTTAAGGCCAACAAGCCAAATGCAAAGAGGCTATGTGATGCAAGCTAAGATCGACCAAAGTAACCATGGACAGACCTTATTCATGGAAAAATAAGCATACAAGCTTCATGAATCTAAGCCTAAAACATGTTAGAATAGAGGCACACAACCTAATGCATGTTAAAGGACTAAAGAGGCATTACAAAGCATCTATGCAAAACATGCAAGGAGTACTAAAACCAACATGATACAAAGTTATAATATGGCAATATGAGCACAAAATACAGCCATGGCATAACCAACAAACAACCAAACATGGGGCTCCCTCAAGAGGCAAAATAGGTCCTTTTCAAGGACAACAAGGAGAGGGGGTGACCCTCTCCTTCTTGGGACTTCAAGGCATCATCTTCACCACTGAAATCCCTCAAGATTTCAGTGGTGAAGAGACCCCAACACCAAAATCCCGGAGCTCTCACAAAATAGCACAAAATGAGGCCTTTTCAAGGCCTAAGGGTGGTCAAACCTCCCCAAAGCACAAAACACTCTTAACCAACAATAAAGAGGACTAAAAAACAGAACTTTTTTGTATTAAATGCTAAGCACAAAAACAGTTCTAAACTATGCAAAAATGGAGTGCAAAAATGGGGTAAAAAGGGGTAGTTTCTTACCCTTGAAGACCACCTTCACAAAGGTTGATGTTGTTGCTTCCTTGAGCTCAAATCCAACCAAAAACTTCAAGAACCAGCCCTTAGAACCTCAGTAACCGAAGGAAGGTGAAACACTAGGTGCTTGTGTGCAATAATATGGATTAAAGCACCTAGTGTAGAAACAAGAGAGGAAAAGAGAGATAGGATAGATACACAAGTTCTAACCTAGAACCAGAGCTTCTTCTCTGTCTTTTCTCTCTAAAAATGTCTAATTTTTCTAACCCTTGAGCCAAGAGAAGAGAGCCCTCTCTTATAGGCAACAAAGCTTACAAGCTAAGCAAACCAAAGGCTCATCCCTCCATACACGTGTATGGAGGGGAAACAAATGCTATACAGCTGCTTCAAAATATCTCAAAAAGCAACTGAACAGTAGTCGGCAGGGCAAAATTGTCATTTTGACAAAATTGACTGCCGACCGGCACAAAAGAGTGCCGACCGGCACAATATAGTGCCGATGGCAACACCAACCAGCCGGTGGCCTCTAGCCACTGCCGGTGGTGTGTGGGGATGCCTCACAAGGCATTCCCTGCCCCTCCAAGGCAAAGCACAAGTGTTTGGTGCAAAACCAGACACAAAACGGTCAAGTTCGGAGGTCCTGAGGCAAGGCGCGTAGCCGAGAACTCCGGGAACTCCAAACGAACACGAACATGGATAATCACCGAGTGTTCAAGCGGTGACGTCCAGGTCTTGAGGACGGTCAAAAATGGGGTGTCTACAGTTGCCCCTCTTTGACAGAACTCGGAAGTCATAACAATGACGGGAGTGAATGTCAAAGCCTAGAGACGACCCATTTTTGACAAGGCCGAAGACTTGGACAAACATACAAAGCGCAAATGGTTGAACTCGCAAGCTGCCTACGTATCCCTTTAGGAATCGAACCAGCGTAGTTCAGGCACAGGCATACAAGCCGCAGATAAGGTATGCGCCCGTAGGCGGGGGCAAGATGCAACTGAAAATGCACGAACCCAAGCATAACTTAATGATCATGCAAAGAAAGCTGTAATGAAGCACACATGCGACAGTTATAAGCTAGCATATACCAATCTACACTACAATGCAGAAAGGATGTAAGAGAATTATGCAATTCTCGATACGTCTCACTCGGAGGATACAATACCTGTGCGGCTCGTCCGGTTGCACCGGCCTCAAATGAGCCGTACATACAATATCGCGCCTGAAAAGAAGGCAAACTTAGCAGGTATGATATTGTTAGCAACATGCATGACAATGCGAAATGAATGCAAGATGATATGCAATATATACAAAATGATGTATGAACAATGCAAATGATAATGCAATGCAATTGAAACTATGCAAACTACATGCAAACTAATTGAATCATGATTCAATCATGAGCGATTCGAAACCACACAAATGTCAAATAGGTTGATGGAAGTAACAAGTCCGTCTACCATAGAAAAGGTGCCGCAACCTCAAACCAACATACCAGCGTGGAGTAGGCGCGATACACATGCAGAACTATGAGTAATTTAGACGGACACAAGGACAAGTATTGGGTGGATTGACATAAGTGGGGTGACGACCCGCTGAGGAAAGAACAATGATCCTAATGCCGGATGCAACAATTACACTACAATGTAATATGCGATTATGGCGCGCGGGCCAAACCGTATCTCGCTTAGGAAAGGCATGCACTCATACAAACCATGTCTAACACAGAAAAGGTGCCGCAACCTCAAACCAACATACCAGCGTGGAGTAGGCGCGATGCACATGCAGAACTGTGCTTTGACGTGAAAAGTATGGACACATACCAGACCAAGCTCAACAAGGAAAGGTGCAAGCCATAAATGGAATATGATGCAGTGGATGCATGCAACTACAATGGATACAATGGATATGGCACGCAGGCCAAACCAAGTTTTGCCTAGGAAGGGCATGTATACGTACAAGCCATACCTAGCACAGAAAAGGTGCCGTTACCCTCAAACCAACATACCAACGTGGAATAGGCGCGTACACATGCAGAACTGTGTTTTGACGTGAAAAGTATGGACACATACCAGACCAAGCTCAACAAGGAAAGGCAAGCCATGGATGGAGGATGATGCAGTGGATGCATGCAACTACAATGCAATGGAAATGGATATTTACAGAAAATGCATGACATATGCACTATACTACAATGATGATGCATGACATATGCGGGTTTTTTTTTTTGAAATGCATGACATATGTACTATATACGATGATGCATGACATATGCATGTTTTTTTTTTTTTTTTTTGAAATGCATGACATATGCAATATTTAGAATGATGCATGACATATGCAGTATTTACAATGATGCATGACATATGCATGTGTTTTTGTTTTTTGGATTTTTTTGAAATGCATGACATATGCAGTATTTACAAATGATGCATGACAATGCACTATGATGCAACGACTATGATTGCAGCTTTCCCTATCTTACCAACAGGGCGATATACTAGGTTGGTTCAGTATCCAGAATTGAGGCGTAAACATGCCGCCTCAACCTATGGGGCTTCCATACAGATTTCAAGTCGAGGGTACACCCCCTGGGTATTTAAACCAGACTTTAGTCTCGGAAATCCCGAACCTTTGCGTTCTAGGCATGAGCTGTTCGAACTCTAGTTTTCACTGTCCCAGCTGGTCTTCTAGGAACTCACCGCAAAAACAGGCAGGTGGCTTTACCAGACCACCGAAAGTCGTCTGGGCACGACAAACGCCAAAAGAATTGCACCTTCAGAGGATTTAAGGTCTCCTAGACCGCGATGCACAGAACAATGCAATGTGCAAAAAAGTGCAATTGAAAGCATGTAAAATGCAATGAGATGCGCAGAATAGCGCGATGGAATGCATGCAAAATGCAATGAGATGCGCTAAACCGTGCGAATGATATACAATGCACTAACAAGTGCCGACGAGGCGCACAAGATAGCGCGAATGGGACGCAATGCGCAAGCTAATGCGATGCGCTAAACAACGTGATGCGTTCAGACAACGCGAATGAAGGTCTTGCACCTCCTAAGGATTTAAGGTCTCCTAGACCGTGCGTGTTTAAGGTCTCGCCAGACCGGGGCGATGCAAAACAACGCAATGTATAATGCAAGTGAGACACGCATGCCAGGAAGGAATTGAAAATGATATGTAAATGAGACACGCATGCCTCAAAGGATTTGAGGCACGCATACCCCAAGATTTGAACTGAGATGTAGATCGAAAGATGCATGACAATGCGAAAGAACTAAAGTGCGTAACAACGCACATTTTTCAAAATGCACCGAAGGTCTTGCACCTTCCGAGGATTTAAGGTCTCCTAGACCGTGCATGTTTAAGGTCTCGCCAGACCGGAGGGAAAAACAATGAGGTGCGCAAAATAGCGCGATGAAATGCAAAATGAGATGCAAGATGAGGCACGCATACCTCATGGATGCAAAATGCAAAACGAAATGCAAATGAAATGCAAAGCGAGGCACACATACCTCAAGATGCAAAATGTAAAACGAAATGCAAATGAAATGCAAAGTGAGGCACGCATACCTCAGGATGCAAAATGCAAAACGAAATGCAAATGAAATGCAAAGTGAGGCATGCATACCTCAAGATGCAAAACTGAAATGGACATGAGGCACGCATACCTCATTAGACGGAAAATAAAATGCAAAACGAAGCACGCGTACCTCGAGATGCAATGAAATGCAAAATGAGGCACGCATACCTCATTGAATGGAAAATGAAATGCAAAACGAGGCACGCGTACCTCGAGATGCAATGAAATGCAAAATGAGGCACGCATACCTCATTGAATGGAAAATGAAATGCAAAACGAGGCACGCGTACCTCGAGATGCAATGAAATGCAAAATGAGGCACGCATACCTCATTGAATGGAAAATGAAATGCAAAACGAGGCACGCGTACCTCGAGATGCAATGAAATGCAAAATGAGGCACGCATACCTCATTGAATGGAAAATGAAATACAAGTATGACACGCATGCCACACGAAAATGCAAAACGGTGCAAGTCGCAAGGGACGTGCAAGACGGCGCGATGCGACGCACCGGACAATGTGATGGATGCATGCAACGCACACAGGGCAACTTTTGAATCTTGTAAAAGACAAAAGGATACAAAAGGATACAATCTTTGCTTGAATCTGAGTGCCACGCATAGAAGACACGGTCCGAGGTCAAAACGGAGGCCGGTTGAGCATCGGGGATTCACTTTCTTGCACTTTCTTGCACTTTCTTGAGCTATGAAGACCAGAAACTACCCACATGGCCTAAACAAGGCTGTGGGGACATCACCGGCTGGACTAGGTGGCCACCGGCTAGCCACCGGCTGCATAAAAGTTCCACCGGCACAATATTGTGCCGACCGGCACATAATAGTGCCGACCGGCCAAAAGTTGCTGATCGGGGACAGTTTCGACTTTTTGCAATGGGTCTTTTAAAATAGGGTTCCCAACCCTATTTTCTCACTTCTCCACCGCCGAAAATCAACTCTCTCTCTCTAGAGCCTTTTTCTCTCCTCATTTCGCCATTTCTTTGTGTTTTCGCGCCATTCTCATCGTTCGATTCGCGAAGTTCATCGCGTTTCGCACATTTTCAACCGAACAAATCTTTGTTTCGGTGCCTCTTTTGCTATTTCCGCTTTTTCGGGACTTGTTCCCCTCGATTTCCTCTTCATTTCCGTGCCTTTTCATCTTCCGGCCTTTCCGGCCATTTTCGGCCCGCTCGGGGTTGACTTTTTCGGTTGACTCTTTGTATTCCGAGCCGATTTTCATTCTTCGACCATTTTCCCGTCATTCTCGACATGGCCGACGACATTCCACGTGTTGGGACTCCCTCGGATCACGAGATGGATCCCGGGGTCGAGCTCCTCCCGCTGAGCGAGCATCCTTTCGACCCGGTGACCTACCGCCCAGCGATTCATGTGCTACCACCGGATGGACTCCGCCATTTTCGTAGCTTTGACCGAGCACTGGACCCGGAGCTCCTCCTACGCGAGCCGACCTCTCACCTATCCTTCAGCGCTTCCGAGGTAACACTCTTCTCTGTTTTACTTTCTGCAATGTAGAACTGTTAACTGTCAAAGTTGTTTTCGTTCTTTAACTGCTTGATTCTGATACACTGTTCCCTGTAGTCGATTGCAATCATGCTTACAATTGATATCTGTTTAAGACGGACACATGCACACACACTGTACTAGCCTCAATCACCCAAACACACGGCACACACCGCATTTCACTACAAACTCACCAACACCCAACATCTGCTTGAATCTGAAAATATGCACGCATGCCATATCTATCTTGAACCACTCAAACATACTGACACATCACACGTTGTAGTTCACTATAAGCACACCGACACCCAGCACTTATTTGAATCTAAAAAACTTGCACACATGCCAGATTGGCACTGAACCACTGTTTCTTCAAAACTGTACATTTTATATTGCTTCGCAATTACTTGTTTGAAAACAGGGAGATTCCCATACCATCCGCGGGTATGGGAACACTGTCGCTCGCGTGTGGTATGCCGAGCTTCCCGACGCGGTTCGCCATATCGTGGACCAGGCCGGCTTTGGCGCGTTCTGCAGGGGCCTGACCCGGCTTACTGCTTGCAGGCCTCTTCTAGCTGCCCTGGCAGAGAGGTGGTGGGACACCACCGATTCATTCCACTTTTCTGTGACCGGGGATATGACGACGACCCCTTATGATTTTTCGGTGCTCACAGGCATCGGGGTAGGGGGTGATCCGATCCCCTTTGATATTGACATGGATGAGTGGACTGCGGCTCAGGTCTACTTGCTTGGCGCGGCACCGCCTCTCGCGTGTCCTGGCTTCGTTTTAGGCTCGGCTAACCCTAAAATGGCATGTGAAATGCAATCATTTGATGGACGTATTCAAGTTGGAATTTAGAATACAATGCAGTTTGTATGATGTACCGAGCCCGGTGCATGTTTAGACAAATGCATGGATGCACGCATGCATTGCATAAGGTATGCTAAAAATAGACGTGCCCTAATCTACCATCATAAGTAGGTAAATAAAAGGGAAGAAAGAAGTGGGGGTTGGAAGACATACAAACCACTCACGCACACTTATTAAAGATTTGCCCTCGCCCGGAGGGACCAAAATAATAATACAGATTAATTAACTATGCAAACTAATTAAAATATTACAGTCCAACTAAATTAATCAAATAAATCAATTAATCTAATTAAAGCAGTAAACCGTCTCGAGATGAGGGCCGGATGCAACGCATGCTCGGGACTTGCTCGGAATTGCACTGCCATGCTTAGATTGCCTCTGTTTTCCCTGCTTTGCATCTCAGAAGACTGCCAAAGTCTCAGGAGTGCCTCCCAGGACACTGAAGGACATCATCGGCTGAGTAGGACTTCCACCGGCATCAGCATGAGGTCACCGGCACAAAATTCATCCATCGGCCATCAATAGACTGCCGGTCGGCACTAAATACAGCCGGCCGGCACTGAATGTCTGCAGAACCTGCAACTCACAGCAGCAGAGGGCAAAAACTTGCATGGCAATGTAATTCCAACAATGTGTGCACCAATCATGCCCCTTATCATATTTGTGACTCAAAGGGGCATGTGCCTCGATTCTCGGGCTACCAATCACGCATTTCCATGCATGATGGCCCAAAGAACCAAATGTGCACCTTCTATTTCAAATGCATGCAAACCAAACAAACACACAAGGGTGCTAAGCCTCTATCATGACTTGGTCAAGAGGTAGAGCATGCATGTTTATGTGATGCAATCCTAGACATGTCAACTAGTATGCAATCATGCCAATGCAAAGGAGCATACAAGCTAACAAACATACAAGGCATGAAACACCAATGTCAACCATCAAGTATGCAAGGTGTAATGTGGGTGTCCAAGCATGCAAACAAGCATGTGACTTCATTCAATCATGTTAGTCCTAACATGCATTGACTTACCAATACATTACAACACTCAAGGAGCATATGCAAGCAACAAGAGGATGGACTTGCACATAGGTTAGGCAGCTCTAAATAAGCCTAAAATCAGTGGCCAAATGCCATAGAAGTGAAGGCTAAGATATATGCAATACATGCACACATGCAAGCATACATAATCCAACACTTAGGCATAAACAAGCAACTCTTAAGAACACTTAAAAGAGGCTAACATGGACATATTAACATGCATATATATAAGCTTTAAAATCATGTTGGACATGGTGCCAAACCAAGCAACAAAATAGACTAAGCATGCAACAAATGGTCCAAGCATCCAAGGCAAGCCAAAGGAGACCTAAACCATGGCTAAGCCAACCAAGCCTCACAAGGCCAAGAAGGCTTAAAACAGGTCTAAGGCAGCCCTAGACCATACAAAAGGGACCTCCTAGATGGCATCTAAGTGGCTCTAGAGCAAGGCACACACAATGACCAAATCATTAGGCATACAACATATGCTTTCAAAACTTCAAAGAGACATGCAAGGCAATCATTCAAGCATGCTAAATGGTTCCAAACCATTGAAAATAATGCAAGCAAGGCATGCTATACTTTCATGCTCTTAAGGCCAACAAGCCAAATGCAAAGAGGCTATGTGATGCAAGCTAAGATCGACCAAAGTAACCATGGACAGACCTTATTCATGGAAAGATAAGCATACAAGCTTCATGAATCTTAGCCTAAAACATGTTAGAATAGAGGCACACAACCTAATGCATGTTAAAGGACTAAAGAGGCATTACAAAGCATCTATGCAAAACATGCAAGGAGTACTAAAACCAACATGATACAAAGTTATAATATGGCAATATGAGCACAAAATACAGCCATGGCATAACCAACAAACAACCAAACATGGGGCTCCCTTAAGAGGCAAAATAGATCCTTTTCAAGGACAACAAGGAGAGGGGGTGACCCTCTCCTTCTTGGGACTTCAAGGCATCATCTTCACCACTGAAATCCCTCAAGATTTCAGTGGTGAAGAGGTCCCAACACCAAAATCTCGGAGCTCTCACAAAATAGCACAAAATGAGGCCTTTTCAAGGCCTAAGGATGGTCAAACCTCCCCAAAGCACAAAACACTCTTAACCAACAATAAAGAGGACTAAAAAACAGAACTTTTTTGTATTAAATGCTAAGCACAAAAACAGTTCTAAACTATGCAAAAATGGTGTGCAAAAATGGGGTAAAAAGGGGTAGTTTCTTACCCTTGAAGACCACCTTCACAAAGGTTGATGTTGTTGCTTCCTTGAGCTCAAATCCAACCAAAAACTTCAAGAACCAGCCCTTAGAACCTCAGTAACCGAAGGAAGGTGAAACACTAGGTGCTTGTGTGCAATAATATGGATTAAAGCACCTAGTGTAGAAACAAGAGAGGAAAAGAGAGATAGGATAGATACACAAGTTCTAACCTAGAACCAGAGCTTCTTCTCTGTCTTTTCTCTCTAAAAATGTCTAATTTTTCTAACCCTTGAGCCAAGAGAAGAGAGCCCTCTCTTATAGGCAACAAAGCTTAGAAGCTAAGCAAACCAAAGGCTCATCCCTCCATACACGTGTATGGAGGGGAAACAAATGCTATACAGCTGCTTCAAAATATCTCAAAAAGCAACTGAACAGTAGTCGGCAGGGCAAAATTGTCATTTTGACAAAATTGACGGCCGACCGGCACAAAAGAGTGCCGACCGGCACAATATAGTGCCGATGGCAACACAAACCAGCCGGTGGCCTCTAGCCACTGCCGGTGGTGTGTGGGGATGCCTCACAAGGCATTCCCTGCCCCTCCAAGGCAAAGCACAAGTGTTTGGTGCAAAACCAGACACAAAACGGTCAAGTTCGGAGGTCCTGAGGCAAGGCGCGTAGCCGAGAACTCCGGGAACTCCAAACGAACACGAACATGGATAAATCACCGAGTGTTCAAGCGGTGACGTCCAGGTCTTGAGGGCGGTCAAAAATGGGGTGTCTACACCATGCTCTTTCCAAAATAATGTTATAAGTATAAGGGACTTTCAGCACCCAAAATTCCATGTGCTTTGTCATTGTCCCCGCTTTGACCGACAAATTATCTTGCCAACTGGCCATTCTGGCATTGAATTAAAACTGACCAAGGGAGATGTCACGGGTGCTATGTTTTTATCCTCTAATTTTAGTTGCTTGAATGTCTCATAGTACATTATCTCGCACGAGCTCCCCTAGTCTATCAAGATTCGCTTGATATCAAAGTTCTTGATGCTTAGAGTAACCACGAGCGTGTCATTGTGAGGGCTTTGCAACCTTGCTAAGTCCCTGTCATTGAAAGTGATGACGTTTTCTACTTTTGTCTTCACTTTTTTCATAGTTGGGTGTATACTTAGTACTTCACTCATGTGTTCTGCCTACTTGATCATTCCTCTAAGCTCGGAGACCCTCTCAGGCTCAATGATCCCATGTATCATGTTCATCATGCCTTGAGGCGGACCTTCGGCTGGCATCCCTTCTGTCCAGTTGCTGTCCAGGGGGGCTAGTTAAGCTCCCCCTTCAATATATTGGTCCAAGTGGCCCGCGGCCACCAAATCTTCCAAATGATACCTCAGTGGCATACAATTTTCATTTCGGTGCCCCTCCTCATCATGGAAGGTGCACCTATATTTATCGTCATAGCCCCTTTGTGCTTCTCTCAACTTGGCTGGCCTCTGAATGAAGTGTTCATTGCGTATTTCATTAAGAATCTGATAGATAGACTTCTTGAACACCTTGGTAATGGCGGTGTGGACTCTCAACCTCCTTGTCTTGGGGTCCTCGCCATTTGGCCATCCACCATGACTATTTTTGCTTGGTCAGTCCTCTTAGCTGACCATGTTAACTTTTGCCGCAAGCTTTTTGTCCAACATCGCTGTTGTGTTGGACTTTGCCTTAGCACGAGTGCCATCTTCTTCTGCCCTGATGTGCTGGTGCACTATCTCCATCAGGGCTTCCATTGTGATCCTCAACTTATGGCCCACCGGCAAACCCTACTTATACTATGTGATAGCTAGGTTGGTGGGACAGTCGCCTATTTGGTTGAAGGTCTCCCAATACCTGTTATTGTGAGATTTCAACGTTTCTTTCTCGCCCATGTCGATGGCAAGCAACTGGTCTATCTCGACTAAGGTCTTGGTGTTCATCTTAAATTTGGTGACAAACGCCTCTGCAAGTTGTGCCCATGAAGCCCTTCTGGCAACCTTTCTGTAATACCCCGACCCTCGTATCTGATTCTGTTATCTTTTCAATCTCCTGTTCTGTGTCTTTGAATGTTATTGTGAAAATCTATGTGAAAATATAGTAAAAGAGCATGGAACTTAGAAGTATGAGTTTCTATCTGTTGAATTAGAACTTATCTGTTACACTTGAATCACTTAAAATGGAAATTGAGCACCTTAGAGATTTAATTTGCAGAAATTGATTTGATATTTGGACTCTACATGATTTTTAAGCTATAAGAGGATTTTCTATGAAATTTTTATTTCGGCACCATAAAGCGATTCAATTTCGTCTTATATGCTCTTCTATAGTTAGATATATATATATATGCCTATGTCTAAGACTTGTGGGGGGGATTTGTGAGCAAAAACGTGGGACTCTTTGGGAGAGAAAGAGAGAGAGAGAGAGTCAAGAAGGAATTGGGGAAAACGTGAGACACCAAGGAAGCTAATCATTGGTAGAATTGAAAGAGTTAAGTCAAGGTAACTCAAATTTCTTGTATAACTCTTCAAGATTTCAACCCATGTTTGTGTTGGGTCCATGGATCATATAGGTTTGATTCATTAGGGTTTCTCACCATTTGAGCATGTTGACACTAATTTGAGGGTTGTATGAATCTATACTTCAAATCCTTGATTTTGTATCATCTAATCTTGCATATATGTTGATTTTAGGTAATATGTTTAAAGAACTTGAAGTTAGATTGAAATTGTGAAAGTGTTGGCTTGTTGAAGCCTTTAACTTGGTTCAACTTGATGTGATTAAGCTTTAATTCATGTTATGGTGTTGTTAAGTGGAATGCTTGTATGACTTTTACCCTTGATTGCATGAAAAATTGAGTTTGGATGATGAATTTTGGCTTGAAATCGGGCTGCCCTGAATCTGGGTCGACGTCCGCTCGAGCGGGGGTCAGGGCCGCTCGAGCGGGAAAATACACCTCCCAGTAGTTTTCTGAAATTTACCCTGTCCGCTCGAGCGGGGGATATGTACGCTCGAGCGTAAAAGTCGACCATCCAGTATTTTGGCAACACTACACTGTCCGCTCGAGCGGACAAAGCTACGCTCGAGCGGAGGACTGTTCTAGCAAGAAAATATGTTTTGTTCAGTTTTTCGTGTTTGACTCTTTGGTGTTATTAGAATATTTTTCTGATAAGTTTACGATAGTGATATTCGTATCCATGAAACTGTACGGGCATATGGAATGACTGTTAAGGCTTCGAAAGGAAAGAGTACTAATTTATTAGTTATGTTGTGTGCAGGGCACACTCCAGAAGGAACTCGTACGCCACCACAACACTGTGAGTAATAGTGCATTATACATAAATTTATGTATCCGTTTTCTGTAAGATAAGATCATGTGTTGATCTGAAACTGAAATGTAAGCACCATATTTATATATATTGTGCCGCAAGGCTACCTGTTGTGCCGTAAGGCTACCTGTTGTGCCGCAAGGCTACCTGAGTCGAAAGACTATCTGTGCCGTAAGGCTACCTGTTGTGCCGTAAGGCTACCTGTTGTGCCGCAAGGCTACCTGAGTCGAAAGACTATCTGTGCCGTAAGGCTACCTGTTGTGCCGCAAGGCTACCTGTTGTGCCGTAAGGCTACCTGAGCCGAAAGGCTATCTGTGCCGCAAGGCTATCTGGGCTAATAGGCCAATCTGTTATCTCGGTACATGGTTTTGATACATATGCTACTGTACATTGTGATTTTATTATTACGCACTACTATTCACTGAGCTTGTCTCATTCTGTAATCTCGTCTGATTCTGTAGGAACCAGCTTGAGGAGCCGATCTAGCACACTTCATGCATTTTTGTCAGCCTAAGGATAACCAGGCACTGGAGGAAACCCTTACATATTAGATCAGTTTATTTTGTATATGTAATTTTTGATATCCACATTGCTGGTCAGGGTTATGTATTTATTGTTTTGTATGCCTAAGACCTGGGCTGGATTGTAAATGTTTATGTAACCTCATTTTGTGTGCATGATACTTTATGTTCAATGTTAAGATGGTCCTGGCTTGTTGATAGTTGCTCAATGGATATTTCTAGATGTCGATTTAAATTTAATGCTTCCGTTCAAGCCCCAAATGTTATACCATACAGGTTATTCTGTCTGTTTCTGCTTAGGTCATGCCCAAACTTTTAGGGGCTGGTTTGGGGTATGACAAGTGGTATCAGAGCACGAGTTGCTATCTCACACACTGATCCATTGAGCGTTAGGATGTCTAGTGTGGTAGGCATCATACAGGAAGGTAGGAATGATAGCAACGTGATATGATTTCTGCTAACCCTAATGCTAACGATTTGACTTTCTTGTACACTTTGTGTATGGTATAATGATTTGTTTTGTAGACTATGGTGAGAACAAGGGCTGATGAGCCAGAAGATGCTACCTCGGTACGGTTGGATAGGATGGAAAGAATGATGAGAGATATGGCTGAAACTCTACGACAACAACAGCAACAACAACCTCAGCCACCACCCCCGCCAGTACCCCCACCTGTAATGCAAGATATTCACGCCGAGGACCGTACCATCACACTTACGCGGGAGTTTAAAAAGATGAAACCACCTTCGTTCAAAGGAGGGATTGAACCAATGAAGGCGGAGGCATGGGTGCTAGGGATAGAGAAATTATTCGAAGTCTTTCCTTGTACTGAAGTTCAGAAAGTGCAGCTTGCTGCTTTCACGCTTGAAGAGGAAGCACGGAGGTGGTGGATGCTTACCAGAACAATGCACCGGGGTTGACTTGGGACAGGTTCTTGGTGTTATTCTATGACAAATATTTTCCTCAGAGTATGCGAGACAAGAAAGTGACTGAGTTTGAAACATTGAGACAAGGAAACAAAACTGTAGCTGAGTATGAAGCCCAGTTTGCAGAACTAGCTCGGTTTGCACCTCACATGGTAGACACAGAGTACAAAAAGGCGCGGAAATTCGAGGGAGGATTGCGGAATGCCATTCAGGATCGGATCAATGTGTTGAAGTTACCGACGTACGTTGATGTCTTGGAGCGGGCTGTCATCGCAGAAGGAAATTTGGCTACTCAGACTCGGATTTCTGAATGGAAAGGGAAGAGGCAAAATACTCAATGGTCTAAGGGATCAACCACTCACCAAATAAAAAGCAGAATTCAGGAAACTTCACCAGTACAGCTTCTCAGAATTCGACTCCTGTGTGTCTGGAATGTGGGTTGAAACATCGTGGGGTTTGTCATCGGTTGACTGGAGCTTGTTTCCGGTGTGGAAAAACAGGACATTTGATTAGGACTGTCCACAAAGGAATCAACAACCCGGTAGTAAGGCCGCCACAAGTTCAGTTGGGTCTACACCGACTCCTAGTGCCAAATCAACTGTCAAACCAAATAATAACAAGGACACCATAAAGCAAGGTAGGGTATTTGCGTTGGTTCCGGGAGATATACAGAATGCAACAACAGTGGTGTCAGGTACATTTACAGTTTATGGCCACTCTGCTTATGTTTTGTTTGATTCTGGCTCTACCTGCTCTTTTGTGTCAAAGCAATTTGCAAAGAACTTAGATAAACCTGAAATAGAATTAGCCTATGTGTTGTGTGTTACATCGCCTATGGGGACTTCCTTGATCTGTACTTCTGTCTATCCTACTTGTGAAATTCTCATTGGAAATGCTCGTGTATATGCTAATTTAGTCCCACTTGATATGACTTCATTTGATATTATTTTGGGGATGGATTGGTTGGGAGAATACGGGGCTACCATAGATTGCCTAATGAAACAAATTAAATTCCACCCTCCGGGTCAGTCAGAAACTATTTTCCAGGGTCAAGAAGTGACATCACCACCGTATGTGATCTCTGCAGCTAAGGCTTACAAATTGATTCAAAAAGGATGTCGGGGGTATTTGTGTAATGTTCTGGGAGGCCCAGTAGAGAATGAAAATATTGATGCGATTCCGGTTGTTTGTGACTTTCCGGATGTCTTCCCAAAAGAACTGCCGGGAGAGTTAGTGGACCGTGAAATTGAGTTCACAATTGATGTATTACCTGGAACTCAACCCATTTCTAAAACTCCGTATCGAATGGCATTAGCTGAAATGAAGGAATTGAAGGGTCAGCTTCAAGATTTATTGGATAAAGGATTTATTCGTCCAAGTGTCTCTCCCTGGGGTGCACCAGTCCTATTTGTGAAGAAGAAAGACGGGACACTTCGTTTATGCATAGATTACCGGGAGCTTAATAAAGTAACGATCAAAAATAAGTATCCTTTACCGAGAATTGATGATTTATTTGATCAGTTACAAGGGGCACAGGTTTTCTCCAAGATTGATTTGCGGTCCGGGTATCATCAATTGAAAGTCAAAGCCGAAGATGTCGAGAAGACAGCCTTCCGAACCCGCTACGGTCATTATGAATTTTTGGTTATGCCCTTTGGGGTTACAAACGCACCAGCAGCATTTATGGATCTAATGAACCGAGTCTTCAAACCTTATCTGGATGAGTTTGTAGTGGTCTTTATAGATGACATCCTTATTTATTCTGGGAATGTAGAAGCTCATGAGAATCATCTTCGTCGAATCCTCCAAACTCTCCGAGAAAAGAAGCTGTACGCAAAACTAAGAAGTGTGAATTTTGGCTACACGAAGTGGCATTTCTGGGACATGTCATAACTAAAGAAGGAGTTTCCGTTGATCCAAGTAAGATTGAGGCAATTGTAAACTGGCCAACCCCGACTAATGTAACTGAAGTGCGCAGTTTTATGGGACTAGCAGGTTATTATCGGAGATTTGTCCAAGACTTTTCTAAGATTGCTGTACCACTTACGCAGCTAACGAAGAAGGGCATTGCATTTGAATGGACTGAACAGAGAGAATTTGCTTTCCGGGAATTAAAAACAAAGTTAACTACAGCCCCGATTCTTGCATTACCATCTGGTAACGAGGGATTTGTAATTTACAGTGACGCTTCACATAAGGGATTGGGTTGTGTTCTTATGCAGAACGGAAGAGTTATCGCCTACGCCTCTCGCCAGCTTAAACCCCATGAGAAAAGTTATCCCACCCATGACCTTGAATTGGCAGCAGTTGTCTTTGCGTTAAAGATTTGGCGACATTATCTGTATGGGACTTCTTGTGATATTTATACTGATCATAAAAGCCTCAAATACCTTTTCACCCAAAAGGAGTTGAATATGCGCCAACGGCGGTGGCTAGAACTTATTAAGGATTACGATTTGCAGCTTCACTACCATCCCGGCAAAGCTAACACAGTAGCAGACGCACTCAGTCGAAAAAGTGTGGGAACATTGGCGAGTTTATTCACAGAAAGTAAAGAATTGATAGGTGATCTGAATAAGATGGAGATTGACTAATACTACCTGGGCAGGGAGCAACAATAGCAGCAATAATGGCTCAACCGGCATTACTGGAGGAGATCAAGTTACGTCAAATGGAGGACGACGCCCTCAAGAAAATATGTAGTGAAATGGAGACAAAACCGAAACTGGGATTTACTTTGACAGATTCCGTGCTTAAATTTCAGAATCGGGTGTGTGTCCCTAATGTGGTAGAACTTAAACGGAAGTTGATGGAAGAAGCACATGCCTCGAGAGTCTCAATACATCCAGGAAGTACCAAAATGTACCAAGATTTGAAACAACATTTCTGGTGGCCAAGTATGAAGAGGGAAATTGCAAGTTTGTGTCTAAATGTTTGCAGTGCCAGCAAGTTAAAGCAGAACATCAGAAACCTGCAGGGTTGTTACAACCCCTTCCAGTTCCGGAATGGAAATGGGAACACCTAACGATGGATTTTGTAGTGGGGTTACCACGGACGCTCGGGGTATGAATTCGATATGGGTTATTGTTGACCGGTTAACCAAATCCGCCCATTTCTTGCCTGTGAAGACCCAATACAACGCCGACAAACTTGCTTTGCTCTATATAGATGAAATTGTAAGACTTCACGGGTTCCGGTTTCAATTGTGTCAGACAGAGATCCAAAATTTGTGTCACGGTTTTGGCAGAGTCTACAGAATGCAATGGGTACAGAATTGAAGTTCAGTACAGCTTTCCATCCTCAAACCGATGGACAGTCCGAAAGGACGATTCAGACGTTAGAAGATATGCTTCGAATGTGTGTTCTGGATTTTCAAGAGAGTTGGGAGACGCATCTACCATTGATTGAATTCGCGTATAATAATAGTTACCATTCGAGTATTCAAATGGCACCTTATGAAGCTCTGTATGGGAGACCGTGTCGCTCACCAGTGTGTTGGGCTGAGGTAGGAGATAGGCCTTTGTTAGGGCCAGAGATTGTTCAATTGACTACTGAGAAAGTGAAGATTATTCGAGAAAGGCTGAAAACTGCTCAAAGCAGGCAGAAGAGTTACGCAGATAACCGACGAAGGAATTTGGAATTTGATGAGAACAGTCATGTCTTTGTAAAGTCACCCCAATGAAAGGCCACCCAAGATTTGGAAAGAAGGGTAAGCTAACACCCCGATATGTCGGTCCCTTTCAGATTTTACAGAGAGTTGGGACAGTAGCTTACCGAGTCGCCCTTCCGCCACATTTGAGTCAGGTTCATAATGTATTTCATGTTTCTATGCTCCGAGAGTACCTTCCAGATCCATCCCATATTATTGACTATCATCAGATTGAGCTAACCGACAGGTTAACATATGAAGAAAAACCGCTTCGAATTCTGGATCGTCAGGTGAAACAGTTACGGAACCGGGAAATTCCAATGGTAAAAGTGGAGTGGCAAGAGCACTACGGAACTGAGGCAACTTGGGAAAAGAGATGAAATGAAAATCAATATCCGTATCTGTTTTCGTCCTAAGGTAAAGCAAGTTTGGAGGACCAAACTTAAATAAGGGGGGGAGAGTGTAATACCCCGACCCTCGTATCTGATTCTGTTATCTTTTCAATCTCCTGTTCTGTGTCTTTGAATGTTATTGTGAAAATCTATGTGAAAATATAGTAAAAGAGCATGGAACTTAGAAGTATGAGTTTCTATCTGTTGAATTAGAACTTATCTGTTACACTTGAATCACTTAAAATGGAAATTGAGCACCTTAGAGATTTAATTTGCAGAAATTGATTTGATATTTGGAATCTACATGATTTTTAAGCTATAAGAGGATTTTCTGTGAAATTTTTATTTCGGCACCATAAAGCGATTCAATTTCGTCTTATATGCTCTTCTATAGTATATATATATATATCTATGTCTAAGACTTGTGGGGGGGATTTGTGAGCAAAAAACGTGGGACTCTTTGGGAGAGAAAGAGAGAGAGTCAAGAAGGAATTGGGGAAAACGTGAGACACCAAGGAAGCTAATCAAATTGGTAGAATTGAAAGAGTTAAGTCAAGGTAACTCAAATTTCTTGTATAACTCTTCAAGATTTCAACCCATGTTTGTGTTGGGTCCATGGATCATATATGTTTGATTCATTAGGGTTTCTCTCCATTTGAGCATGTTGACACTAATTTGAGGGTTGTATGAATCTATACTTCAAATCCTTGATTTTGTATCATCTAATCTTGCATATATGTTGATTTTAGGTAATATGTTTAAAGAACTTGAAGTTAGATTGAAATTGTGAAAGTGTTGGCTTGTTGAAGCCTTTAACTTGGTTCAACTTGATGTGATTAAGCTTTAATTCATGTTATGGTGTTGTTAAGTGGAATGCTTGTATGACTTTTACCCTTGATTGCATGAAAAATTGAGTTTGGATGATGAATTTTGGCTTGAAATCGGGCTGCCCTGAATCTGGGTCGACGTCCGCTCGAGCGGGGGTCAGGGCCGCTCGAGCGGGAAAATACACCTCCCAGTAGTTTTCTGAAATTTACCCTGTCCGCTCGAGCGGGGGATATGTACGCTCGAGCGTAAAAGTCGACCATCCAGTATTTTGGCAACACTACACTGTCCGCTCGAGCGGACAAAGCTACGCTCGAGCGGAGGACTGTTCTAGCAAGAAAATATGTTTTGTTCAGTTTTTCGTGTTTGACTCTTTGGTGTTATTAGAATATTTTTCTGATAAGTTTACGATAGTGATATTCGTATCCATGAAACTGTACGGGCATATGGAATGACTGTTAAGGCTTCGAAAGGAAAGAATACTAATTTATTAGTTATGTTGTGTGCAGGGCACACTCCAGAAGGAACTCATACGCCACCACAACACTGTGAGTAATAGTGCATTATACATAAATTTATGTATCTGTTTTCTGTAAGATAAGATCATGTGTTGATCTGGAACTGAAATGTAAGCACCATATTTATCTGTTGTGCCGCAAGGCTACCTGAGTCGAAAGACTATCTGTGCCGTAAGGCTACCTGTTGTGCCGTAAGGCTACCTGTTGTGCCGCAAGGCTACCTGAGTCGAAAGACTATCTGTGCCGTAAGGCTACCTGTTGTGCCGCAAGGCTACCTGTTGTGCCGTAAGGCTACCTGAGCCGAAAGGCTATCTGTGCCGCAAGGCTATCTGGGCTAATAGGCCAATCTGTTATCTCGGTACATGGTTTTGATACATATGCTACTGTACATTGTGATTTTATTATTACGCACTACTATTCACTGAGCTTGTCTCATTCTGTAATCTCGTCTGATTCTGTAGGAACCAGCTTGAGGAGCCGATCTAGCACACTTCATGCATTTTTGTCAGCCTAAGGATAACCAGGCACTGGAGGAAACCCTTACATATTAGATCAGTCTATTTTGTATATGTAATTTTTGATATCCACATTGCTGGTCAGGGTTATGTATTTATTGTTTTGTATGCCTAAGACCTGGGCTGGATTGTAAATGTTTATGTAACCTCATTTTGTGTGCATGATACTTTATGTTCAATGTTAAGATGGTCCTGGCTTGTTGATAGTTGCTCAATGGATATTTCTAGATGTCGATTTAAATTTAATGCTTCCGTTCAAGCCCCAAATGTTATACCATACAGGTTATTCTGTCTGTTTCTGCTTAGGTCATGCCCAAACTTTTAGGGGCTGGTTTGGGGTATGACACTTTCAAACCAAGTCAAGCCTAGGTCGCCTAAGCTTGACAGAAACAAGATGCACATTAGAGCTTCGATCCGCCGATGTGTGGCCATAACTTGGCGAAAGTGGCTTAAGTGCATGTAGGGGTCCAACTTCCCTTCATAGACTGTGAACTTAGGCTAGTTGAAGCCCAAGGGCAATGGTGCGTTCTCTATCGTCAGAACGAACGATGAGCTCTGCAACCTTATTAACGCTTTGTTTGCTGGTTCGTAAGCAAGGCGCGGCATTGGCATTTTAACCTCGACACTTCCATGTGTCCTAGGAGCTAGTCGCTGCAGAGCAGAGAGTCTTTAGGGGTTATGTGCTTGGGCGTCTTCCCTCATTCATGCCCTTTCCTCTAGCATGGTTCATAGGTCTGCCGATCTAGGCAACTCCGTGTGCCTAGAGGTCGTTTGGTTTGTATGCAAGGGACGATAACTGCTTCCATCTGTGTAAGACCTTTTAGTCCTCATTCTCTCAGACTTGGAGTACCGAGTCCTGGAAGTTCTTGGTTGCGTGTCACCTATTCTAAGGCTTCTGCTTTGAAAATACGAAGGTGTAGCTCGCTTGTCATGATCTCCTGAGTGGCAAGAGCGCATTCTGCCTTCGCAGATTTGGACCCCTGCCACGTATTTGCCCTTCATCTGGCGTTTCATGGCCTTTATGTCTGCTGCCATTCTCTTTATCAATTCGTCTTGGGTTTTTACGCGATCCTCCAGAACCCGGGCATCCATCTTCCGCCTCTATCCATCTAGGCTTTCAGAGCAACAAGGGTTTAAGCCGCATTTTTCTCACGCGCCGTCGTTAAGGGTCTAAGTCTGCCATGGACGAAACAAAAGGCAAATCCTCACGCCTTATGTCCCCTTCTGGAGTTTGTCCATCGACAACAAACTGAGGCAAATCTTTGTTGTGTGCCATTGAAATTAGTTGAAGAAAACTCAATGAAAAGGTTTGTTCTCTGTGATAATTCCCACAGACGGTGGCAATTGTTCAAGCATGGAATAATCTTCATGTATAATCCTGTTGACCAAGTTTGTACTCCTCCAAATGTCGTCACTTTGCTGACTGAAAGCACAAGTGAGCTAGCCGACGAGAGTGTACCAGAAACCCCTCTGATGCCTAAGTTTGTAAGTAGAAAATAGACAATAAGCTCTATGTATTTGTGAGTAAGAATTGCAATACCTGGAAATAGGTGCAGTCATGAGCTTTTATAGATTCCTTGTGGCACTATCCTAGCAGGAATCTGACTCTCCATAGCAGAGTCCTCCTATGAGTCACATTCCCTAAGGATAATGCTTATCCCTGGGACACCCTCCTCACTGCCAGCTAAGTGAGATGGCCAGAACTCTGTTCGACTGTTGATTACTCGATCGAGCTATCTCTTTCTGCTTCTTCTCTATCCGAACCGTCCAAACAACTGACTGATGAGCCGCCGAGCTACACCTAGCTCGTCCTTCCTTACAGAAGCCATTCTGGTTTGCTAAGGATCGTACCTCGGTAGCTAAGTTCATGCCCAAGGGACTCATCACTGACCATCTTAGAGCCTAGGTGGCCCAAAACCAGGCTATCTAAGCCCTTACCTCGGCCCAACTACACAAGACAATTTCACAAAGTTTGGCCCAATTTGTCCACACAAATTACCCTCTCAAATATTACCTTTTTCTATGGTACATGAAAACTACTTTCATGTACTCTAGTTGGACCCCCCATTTGGATGATTCGATCTATTAATTTTTAGGTTTCCATTTATAAATTATTTAGGGAAAAAAATATTAGATTGATTTGATAATTATAATTATATTATTTTATTAGATTTATCGTTAAAAAGTTAATGATCTATTTTAAAAATTATATTTATTGTCTATTTTTTTATTAAAAAGTAAAATTATATAATTATAATTATCAAATTAATTTAAATTTTTTATTTATAATTTCATAATCTAAAATATCAAAATAACAAATCATCAAAAAGTAGAAGTTGTGATGACCCAAGCTCATCTTCCAAATGCGATGTTGTAATCCTCACCATGTTCACGGTCATTTTTGAACTTATGTAATTTATGCCCTAACCTAAATGCACCTTGTATTTCTTAAATTTTGTTTAATGTTTGGCATGACCCATATAATGGTTATAAATTGTAAGTAAAATTTAAAATTCCTAACTTAAAATAAGTTGTAAATTTGTTTGGTGCAGTGTAAATTTTGATATTCTGTATAACATTTTTATCGTGTAAATATTCATAATGCCTCAAAAGTTATTACTAAGACAAAAGATAGGATTTGGGGTGGCTTCTGTGCGGGAGTGCACAGCAGCCACTGTTGTGCAGCCAAATGGGCCCATTCCGAGGCCTATTTCGATAATACGAGCCGTTCACATTTTAGAATACATCAAGTAAAACATACCTGTAAAAACTCAAGTCAATCCGATATTGTTTACCCTTTCATCAACTGTAATTTGTATTCATTTTAATACTTTAAATCACAATTATTATTTATTTTTATAGATAAAAATGTGAGTGGATGAAAAGGTAACGATATCCGATTAACTTGCTTTTTTGTAGGTATGCTGCTTAATGTATTCTAAAATATGAACAATTTAGATTATCAAAATGGGCCCCGAAATGGGCCCATTTGGCTGCACAACATTAGTTGCCGTGCACCCCTGCACAACAGCTACCCCAAATCCCAAAAGATATGAGACTCTTATGTTCATCTATATTCAAGGTTTCAAATAAGTTTAAAAAATAAAAAATAAAAATTGTAGTTTAAAAAATCTCTATTTTTTAGCCAAGTAAGATATATACCAAAGTGTGCAATAATCTTTTAGAAACTAACATAATTGTTAGATGCATAATAGAAATAAGGATGCAGAAGACCAAAGATTAAAAATTGATCTTTATAAAAAACCATAAACTTACGGTGAAAAAATTTATCAATTGAATTCTTCACAATTGATCCCATCACCAATAGTTACAACAATTGATGAACACCGACTCTAATTTGACTTGAATCCAATAAGTGCAAGAGAGAAGATTTATGGGAGATGTGAATTACTTTTCATAATTTGTAATACACAATTTAAATTTTTTTCAAATTGATTTAGTGTTTTTCCTTTTAAAAATCATAAATTATGAGAAAATTAGAATTTTCTTTTTCCCCTAATGGTTAGATGGCACAATTTTGAATTTTGAAATGAGTTAGTATACTTTCCTTTTAAATTTCATAAATCATTAGATAATTATATTTTTATTGTTGAAAAAGTGTTACCCAATAGAATTTTTTTTAAAAAATTTTAATAATAAATAAAAATTAATGAAGAAATTTAGTATGTGGGTTTGGAAATAAATAAAAATAAAAATGATTTTGATTTTTTTAAATGTAATTTTGAAATCTTACTATATTGAATTTTGTAAGTAGCATTATTTTAAAATTTTGAAAAATATTTCTATATTAGTTATTACATAGACAATGTGACCATTTGAAAGGCTTTTATAAATTTTAGATTTTATTGAATTGTTTATCATATTTAATGACACATGATTTTAAACCTTGAAATGGAAAAATATATATATTTAAAAATCATAAATTATGGAATAATTAGATTTTTTTTTATGATTATAATTAGATTTTAGTGAATTGTTTCCATATTAGTGACACCCAAATTTAAATTTTGAAATAAATGACCATATTTTTCTTTTAGAAGTCGTAATTTATGTAATAATTAGGATCTAATTGTTATGGTTAAATTACAGTTAGCAAATAGACTTTTTTAAAAATGAATAATAATTAGATTTTTGTGAATTGTTTCCATATATAGTACACAAATTTAAATTTTGAAATAGTTGGGCAAACTTTCCTTTTTAAAATTATAATTTATGGAATAATTAGAGTTTTATTGTTATGATCAAATCAGAGTTTAACCAATAAAATTTTTATTATTATTTAAAAATCATAAAATCATAAAATTTAGTTTGAGGGTTTAGAAATTTCCTTGTCATTAGAAATTTCCTTGTCATTTGAGGGTTTAGTTTGAGGCTCCCACAGGCCTTGTGTAGACACCCCATTTTTGACCGACCTTAACACTCAGACGTCATCGATTGAGCGCTCGGTGATTACGTATGTTGTGCTCGTTCTGAGGTTTCGGAGTTTCGGCTGAGAGCCTTACCCCCGGAACTCGGGACCCTTTTGTGCTTTGCCTCGGTTTGCGAACCAGGTCCTGTTTTCTCTTCCCGAAGGGAGGGAGAGGTCTTGTAGACCATCTCTCGGTGGTCGTAGACTGCTTTTCGTGGTCGTAGGCCACTGTTCCCGTTTGGAGACTAGTTTCCGGCTTTCGGAGCCATCGGCCGTGCGCCTCAGCTCGGGACTGCTTAACATTCTCTGTTTGCTTTGGTTTTTGGCACACACCTTGTTTCCTCTGTCTAGTGGGACACTGTGGCCCGGGAGACCACCTTCATGGTCTCACGCCATTTTCGATGCTTAATGGCCTGTTTTCGGGGCACCCGGCTGCGCGTTTTGACCCCCGAACCCTCGTTTTGCATCCGTCTTGGTTTATTTTTGGCATGGACCTTGCTTTCATTGTTTGGAAGGTGGTACAAGGGTGGGAGACCACCTTTTCTCTTGGAGACCACTTCTCTCTCCGCCAGCCGATTTTCTTGTCAGGAAGCTGGTCTCCTTGGTCTTTGAGCCACTTTTGCAGGTCTCCCACCATACCACAAGCTTGAATTCAATGTGGAGACCACCAATTGGGGATGCCGACCACCTGACCCTTTTGAACTGGTCGGCCGAGCACCTAAAGTGGCTGGCCGACCACCTGAACTGGTCGGCCTGCCTCCCCCAGTCTTGCCTCTATAAGTTGTTGCCAGTTGTGCCAGCTAGAACCAACAGAGTGGATCCTCCATACACGTGTATGGAGGATCTTCAACCTTGGTTTTTAGCTTCTTTGAGAAGCTTTGGCCCCCTTTCTCTATAAGAGAGGCCCTTCCTCTCCTTCAGAGAGGCTCAGAAATTTTGTAGAAGGCATAGCATATATCTCTTTGTATCTCTCCATTTTAGGCTTAGAAGTGTAAGGTTCTTGGCCCTTTGCACACCACCTCCTAGCCTAACACTTCCACCATCAACCTAAGGATCTTGGAGTCCATTTCCAGAGGTTGAGGAGCTGTGTCTTTGGTCTAGAAGTTGCTGGTCTTCTTGAGCTTTAAGGGTAACACACTTTCTCTCTTTTTAAGCCCTATTTTGATCCTTATCTTAGCCTTATTTGCATGCATATTTAAGCTTTGTTATCAACTGAAAAAAAAGTCTTGTTTTGAGGTCCTTTTGATGTTTGTTTAAGGTCATTTTGTTGTTGGGGCTCATCTACCCCCTTGCATGCTTCATTTTGCCTTGTTTTGAGCCATGCCATAAAGCCTTTGATTTAAGCTTTGCTTGGCCTTCCAACCACTGAAATCAAGTGGATTTTCAGTGGTGGATATGTGGTTTTGAGGGCCTAAATCAGAGAGGGGTGACCCTCTCTCTTGTTGTCTTGTTTACTAGCATATTTGGCCTTTCAAAGGAGCCTTCATTTGCACACCTCCAAGCCTTGTTTCAGGCCATTTTCAGTGACTTTTAGGGCCTACCTAGGCTCTTTGCAGAGTTGGTTTTGTCACCTTGGCTGTGTCTCTTGCATGTGTAGAATAACTCCTCTTATAGCCTATCAAAGGAGCATGTCATTCTTGCATTCATTGATCATGTTTCAGTGGGTTTTTGGGTGTTATTTGGCATGTCATGTCTCTGAATTTTTCTGGTTTAGTGGCCTCTTGAATGCTTCATATGCTTGTAGTGTAATCCATGTTCACTAGCTCGCATTGCATGTTGTTTTGGCCCTTGATTCTAGCATATTTTGGCCATGTTCTAAACTGACTTTATTCATGATTTTGGCTGCCTTAGCTCTATTTTGAGGTCCCATGGTCGAATGATGCTTGCCATGCATGCTTGTAGTGTAATACCCTTGCCTAGCTTCGAGTTTTGAAGCCTCTTGCATGCTTAACTTGAGTTGTTTTCATGTTTTGGCATCATTGAATATGTTATTTCAGAGCTTATACTTATGCCATATTCTCATGTTTTCCACTCTTTAAATGCGTTTAAGAGTTGTGCTCGTATGCCTCATTTTTGGGCTATTGCATGAGCTTCATTTTTGTGCATTGCAAGCCATCATTTTAGTCCATTTTGCCACTGTTTTAGGTCTGCATAGGGACTGTTTGGGGTTGGTTTGGTCATTTGGGCATCATTTTGCATACCTCTAGTGTAATGCACTTCACTAGTATCGGTAATTGTGCCATCCAACATGCATCGGGTGAGTTGTTTGCTTGATTCGGGACCATCTTGCATGTTATTTCAGAGCTGGAACATGTGTCATTGTATGCCATATTTCATCCTTCTCATGCTTTGGTAGAATTGCACTTTGTTCCTTAGGTTTGGTCCCTTGCATGTATACATGTTTGCATGTATCTTGTTACCTCATTTTCATCATATTGGCCACTGATTTGGGTGTGGCTGAGGCCAATCCACTTTGGTTTAAGTCCATCTTGCATTGTCTATGCCATCTAGTCCATGTTGTCGTGTGATTGATCATTGCATTGTGCGTGTTTTGTTCATCTCATGGTGTATGCTAGCTTCACATGTGCATTGTGCATGCCATATAATCCATGTGCATTGAGTATGCCATTGATTAGTTCATAGCATTGTGTATGCCATTTGCATGCTTGCATGTCATTCCGTGCATCTTCGCATCACTTAGTTGCATTGCATTTAGATCGCATGCTAGAGTTGCACTTGTCCATACATTGTTTGTTGCATTCTGTTTGAAGTAGGGTTTAGTCCAAACACGGGAAATGAGGGACGTTTCGTACTCAAAGTGACGAAACGTGCCTCGATTCTTGGTCACCGACACTCTTGACTATCCATGATAGAGTTGCTGGCTTTAGGTGTTTACATGTGCATTCATTTCACATTGAGTCGTGCAATTCGACTCCTCGACCATCATGCATCGGGATACGTGATTGATGGCACGAGGATCGAGGACTACACTCCCTAGAGCTTATGCAATGACGGGGAGAGTGGTCGGGCACACATATGTTGAAAATACTTTGCCTTCTCTCTCTCTTGCCTTTGTTGCAGAAAATGCAGAAACCAAGAGAAGAAACTGGTCAGCCGACCAGGTTTTCTGGCAAGCCGACCACCTTTTCTGGTTTTCACCACCAAGGGTGGTTGGTAGGTGGTCTCCAATGCCTATAGCTGGTCGGTAGCCTTCCCCTAGATTCTCGAGGTGGAGTTTCATCTCCTTGGAGCTTCGTGCAAGTTTCTGAGTTCAATTGCAAACAAAGGCGAGTCGGGGCATCGCGATGGATTTCCCGACAGGGCGACTCGAGCATGCATGCATCCTTTATCATTCGGAATAGAGCTGATGCAGTCCATTTCATGTAGCTTGCATGCTAATTTATTTGATTCCTTAGTTTAATTTGTTAATTAATTAATGTTGTGTAATATTTAGTTGTAATTTGTTATTCATTTCGGTTGTGTAATAACTAGTTTAATTAGCTTAGATTAGCTAGTTGGTTCTATATTATTTATTCGGACCCTCCGCGAAAGGGCGAACTTTGTAATAAGTGTGCGTGTGTGTGATGCATGTCTTTCAACCCCACGTCTTTCTCCCATTTATTTACCAGCTTATGATGGTTAGTTTTAGGGCATGTTTCAATTAGCATCTATATGTTCGCATGTTTGCATTCATTCATCTGTAGTGCATGCACCAGGCTCGGCGCATCATGCTAATTGCATTGTATTTCAATTCCAAGTTGAATACATGTATCGATTGTTGCATCTCATATGCCATCTTAGAATAGCCGAGCCTATTATAGTTGCATTTTTGCATGTGTTGCATTAGGCATTCTTAGCATAGTTAGGATTCATACATGATTTCTAATTAGCTTCTTTCTTTGGCTCGGAGTACTGGATAAGTGTTTATGCTTTAGCATACTTGCATGCGTGTGAGTGACTGCCATGATAGCATGCTTACCATGAGGCTATGTGCTTATGTGATATACCTGCCTAAATGCCTGTGGGTGAAGGTTGGATTACTTGAATTGGAACAATGCATTGATTGCGAGTTTTAAGCCCACTTGAAAGTGGCAAATCACCATGTTTTTCTAAGCGCACCTGAGAGTGGCAAATCCACGTCTTAGCCTACTTACGAGTAGCACCATCAAACCATTTTCAAATAAACAAACATGAAATGTTTTGTTCCAACTCAGGCGATCTAGTCTGTACTTGTATACTGTGTGCATCACATAGTAATCCTAGGCCAATAAATCGGAATAAGAATGCATGTGTTTTCAAAAATTCGATATCATGTTTAGTAGTGGCCGATCTTTGATCGAGCGAGCGGGGGTGCTCATTGCATGACCTTCCCCAATCGTAACCAAGTTCCCAAGCCGAGGCAACTTTGGTGATGACGGACACGTGGCCTTAGGCACGAGTCAGGGTTTCCTAAATTCCCCCAAAATAAAATATTTAGTTGGCGACTCTGTATCTGGCAAAGCAGTCCATGTTTGACACTTCTTTCTAAAATCAGTTTTCAAAACGATTTGTCGGATTTGGACTCTTTGGTGATTTATCGGTCTCGCATTGCACTTTGCGGGATTAGATTCAGAACCGTGACATTTGAGTCCGAATTGTAGTAAGCCCAATGAACAAAACGAGATTTCTCCCGGGACGTTCGGGGACGTCTATAGTTTCTGGCGACTCTGCTGGGGATCTAGAGAACTTGACTCGAACTCATAATATCTTGTTTTGACTACACTTATGTGTTTCTTTGCATTGCATTTGCATTGGTGCGCCTAGGACACCATGTTTGCCATCTGCTATTCCTGAACGGTTTGCTGGAGGCTCGCTTTGAGAAGCATGCCATAAGGCTGACCGGTTACGGGCTCTGCCACGATGGGAACACAAACCCCGGTTTTTACCGGGGTACCATTTTTGACCATTCGACCTAGTTGTAGACGCGCCCACGCGGGCCGCAATGCTACAGTTCGGACTCGATTTGTGTCGGTTCTTAATCTGAACCAAAGAGTCCAAATCCGGCAAATCATTTTTGAAAACAGATTTTTGTAAAGAAGTGCCAAACATGGACTGCTTTGCCAGATACAGAGTTGCCACCTAAATATTTTTTATGGAGGAATTTAGGAAACCCTGACTCGTTTGCCTAAGGCCACGTGTTCGTCATCACCAAAGTTGCTTCGGCTCGGGAACTTGGGTACGATTGGGGAAGGTCAGCTATGAGGACCCCCGCTCGCCCGATCAAAGATAAGCCTCTACTAACCATGATATCTTGTTTTGAAAACGTTATGTGCTCTTATTCCGGTTATTATCCTAGATTTACTATGTCATGCGCACAACACAAAAGTATAGACTAGATCGCCTAATTTGGAACAAAGCATTGCATATCCGTTCATTTGGAAAAATGGTTTGGAATTTGCTACTCGCGAGTAGGCTAAAACACGGATTTCAATGAGTTGTTCCAACTCAAACAATCCAACCTTCACCCACATGCATTCAGGCAGTAATATCACATAAGCACATAGCCACATGGTAAGCATGCTGTCATGTTAACATTCATACTCATGCGAGATGCTAAAGCATAAATACTTACATCGTACTCCGTGCCAAAGCAATGAACTAGTTAGTAATCATGCATGATCCGAGTTCAAGTTAACAAATGGCTAATGCATCGCATACAGAATATCATTAGAATAGGCTCGGCTAATCTAAGGATGACATGTGAAATGTGACAACTCGATGCACGTATTCAAGTTTGGAATTGAAATGCTATGCGGTTAGCATGATGCGCCGAGCCCGACGTATGCAAGACTGATGAATGATGCACGCATGCATAGCATAAGGTATGCTAAATTAAACATGCCCTAATAGTAACCATCAAAGCAGGTAAGTAAAAGAGAGAAAGAAGTGGGGGTTGGAAGACATGCACACATGCACCCACACTTATTACAAATTCGCCCACGCTCGGAGGGACCAAAAGAATAATACAATTTAATTAACCTACGAGCTAATTAAATAATTTACAGACCACCTAATTAATTAACAAATCAATTAAGCTAAGGAAAGCATTAAAAGGCCTCGGGAAGAGGGATGCACGCGTGCTCGGATTGGCTTCACTCGGAAATCCAATGCCATGCACAAACTGCCTCTGTTTTCCCTGCTCTGCTCCTCTGAAAATGGTACAATTCCCAAAGAACACTCTCTGAACACTGTGGAACACCGCTGGCCAAGGGGGAACACCACCGGCCAAAGGTAAGTGGCCATCGACCACAAATGAAGCCATCGGCTATAAATGGATGGCCGGTCGGCACTGAATGAGGTCGGTCAGCCATCTATGCCTGCAAAATCCTGCTTTGACAGCAACAGAAGACAAGCAAGGTGTGGCAATGCATTTCAAGCAATGTTTGCACCAACCACTCTCCTTATCATGTTTATGACTCAAAGGAGTTTGGGACTCGACCCTCAGGCCACCAATCGCGCATTTCAATGCGTGATGGCCAAAGAGGCCAAGTTGTGCATTTTGATTTCAAATGTAATGCAAATCAAATAAACACATAAGGACCAACCTCTATCATGGTGATTCAAGAGGTAAGGCATGCATGCCAAATGCAACCTAAATATGTTAGCTAAGTATGCAACGTGGGCATGCAAGAAAGCAACGTGCACTAGGCACTCAACCTAAGCAAACAAGCATGCAAGGCATGGACCACTATGCTAATGACCAATCATGCAAGATGTAATCTAAACAAGCAAGCATGTAAGGCATGCAACATGTTAAGAAACTTCATCAAGGGAGATTGCATGCCAAATGCAACATGATTCAAGCATGCAACACGTGCGATAGTCCAAGTATGCAACAACACACAAGGCGAGCATGCAACAATATGCAAAGGAGGGACTTAAATTGATTTGGACAGCTCGTAAACAAGCCCAAAACAGTGGCCAAATGCTAAGGAAATGAGGGCCAAAATACACACAAACATGCATGCACACATGGTTCAAAACTTAAGCACCAAAGGGAAACTTTTAAGCACACTTAAAAGAGGACAATCATGGATTAATGGCATGCATATTGAGCTCTGAAAATCATGCTATAAGAGGTTCCAAACCAACTAAGCAAAGCAAGCATATCATGCAACAAAGCCTAAAGCCTAAGGCTCACCAAAGAGGCATTGAACTACACTTAGCAAAACCAAACATGGCATGATTTAAACAACTAAAATCAGAGTTTTAGCATGTCAAAATGAACCTCAAAACCCACTTAGATGGCATCTAAATGACTTACACATGGAAACATATAAAAGAGGCCAAACATGGAGCACAAGATTGCAACCTTTTAAAGCATTAAAGGAGCATCAAATGCAAGCATACAAGCATACCATGGGGACTGAAATGATGCTATAAGTGGTGCCAAACCATTGAAACAAGCCAAACAATGCATGCTCAACACTCCTGCACCCGAGACTAGCAAGCCAAAATGCAAGGTGGCTATACAAAGCATGTCAAGCATGGCCAAAGCAACTAAAAATAGAGCTAAAGCATGCTAAAACATACACAAAAGCTTCACAAAGCTTGGCCAAAATCATGCTAGAACAAGGGTCAAAGCCTAAAGCATGTTAAGGCAAAATATGGCATTACAAGACAAGTATGCAAGGCATGTATGGTGTGTCTAAACCAAGTAAAAACGGTGCTATATCATGACAAAATAAGCACAAATAACACTTAAGACATGGCCAACATGAACTTAAAAATGGTGCTCACACATGAGGCAAAAATGACACATTTTGAAGACAACAAGGAGAGGGGATGGCCCTCTCCTTCTTAGGACCACAAGACACCATCCTCACCACTGAAATCCCTCAAGATTTCAGTGGTGAGGAGGCCCAAACAAGGTGGTCCCGGAGCTCACCAAAATAGCACAAAATGGGGGCCAAACAAGGCCTAAGAGGGGTCAAACAACACCAAACACCAAAACAACCTTAAACAACTATTTTAATCAAGTAAAAACAAGACTTTTATATGTTATACACTAAGCTCAAAAACAGATGCAAGGTAGGCGAAAGGACTATGCAAAAATGGGGAATAAAGAGCAAGAATCTTACCCTTGAAGACTTTTTTCAAGAACAATGCTCCAGCAGCTTCCTCAAGCTTAGATCCACCCAAGAACTCCAAGAACAACCCTCTAATGCCTCAGGAACTAAGGGAAGGTGTAATGGTAGGTGTTTATGCACAAAAGTAAGGCTAAACACACCTAAACACACATAAATACAAAGGGAGAGGGAGATATAGAGATAGATAGATACAAGACTCAAACCCTAATCTCAAGACCCTCTGGAAAAATTTTGTAACCCTAAGAGAGGCCCTCCCTTTATAGAGGATCACTCTTGCAAAGCTTACAAAACAAGCTAAGCAAGAGTGAAATCCCTCCATACACGTGTATGGAGAGGGTGCAAAGTGTATGCCAGCTAGCACAGCTAGCATAAAAATATCTGCAAAAGCAGATGCACAGTGGTCAGCCAGCCAGAAATGACAAATGGCCAAATACATGGTCGACCGACCAAAAATAGTGCCGGCTGGCCATCACCAATGGCCGGTGGCAACAAAATAGTGGCCAGTGGCCTCAAGCCATGGCCGGTGGGGTGTGGGGATGGCCAACAAGCCATTCCCTGCCCCTCAAAGGCAAAACACAAGTGTTTGGTGCAAAACCAAACACAAAACAGTCGAGTCGAGAGATCCTGTGGCAAGGCGCGTGGCCGAAACCTCCGGGAACTCAAGACGAACACAAACATGGATGATCACCGAGTGTTCAAACAATGACGTCCAAGTCTTGAGGACGGTCGAAAATGGGGTGTCTACAGTTGCCCCTCTTTGACAGAACTCGAAAGTCATAACAATGACAAGAGTGAATGTCAAAGCCCAGAGACGACCCATTTTTGACAAGGCCGAAGACTTAGACAAAGCATACAAGACAATAAAGATATGCGCCCGAAGGCGGGGGCAAAATGCAACTAACAATGCAAGAAGCCGAACATAACTTATGATTATGCGAAGAAAGCTGTAACGAAGCATAACAATGCAACGGTTTTAAGCTAGCACAAACCAAACTACACTACAATGTAGAGAGGGTGCAAGAGAATTATTCAATTCTCGATACGTCTCACTCAGAAAATACAATACCTGTGCGGCTCGTCTGGTTGCACCAGCTTCAAATGAACCGTACATACAATATCGTGCCTGAAAGAGAAAGAGAACTCAACAAGTACAATATTGTTAGCAACATGCATAACGATGCAATCAAAAGCTGCGTGGCAGCGCATGTGTAGGAGTGCATGACAATGCAACCTATGTATTGACAACGCAGAACAATGCGGAATGGATGCAAAATGATATGCAACATTTACAAATCTACGTATAAACAATGCAAAAGATATGCAATGCAATTGAATCATGATCAAATCATGAGGGGTTCAAAAACCACACAAATGTCATAAAGATGATGGAGATGTAAAGTCCGTCTACCATAGAAAAGGTGCCGCCACCCTCAAACCACAATACCAGCAGTGGAATAGGCACGTACACATGCAAAACTATGAGTGATGTAGACGGAACACAAGAACGAGTAATTGGGTAGAATGACATAAGTGAGGCATGCTTTGCTCAGAAAAGCTCATGATCCTAAATGCTGGATGCAATCGAACTACACTACAATGTAATATATACAATGGATAAGGCCTACGGCCAAACCGTATCTTGCCTAGGAAAGGCATGGACACAAACAAGCCACGGTTAACACGGGAACGGTGTCGTCACCCTCAAACCACAATACCAGCAGTGGAATAGGCGCGTACACATAAAATCATAATTGTGCTTCAACGTGAATAGTATGGGCACATACCAGACCAAGCTCAACATGGAGAGGCGTATGCCATAGATGGATGCGATGCAGTGGATGCATGCAAGCTAAACTATGTACAATACAATGCATGCATGGCAATGCAAGCTATATACAATGAATGCATGACATATGCGCTATTTACAATGAATGCATGACATATGAAAAGTAAGGAAGAATGCACTACAATGCACGTAAGGAAAGATGCATGACAATGCAAGCTATGCACAATGCGACATTTACAAGCTAAAATGCAATGGATGCAGTGGATAAGGCCTGCGACCAAAACCGTGTCTTGCCTGGGAAAGGCATGGACACATACAAACCGCGTCTAACACAGAAACGGTGCTGTCACCCTCAAACCACAATACCAGCAGTGGAATAGGCGCGTACACATAATATCATAACTATGCTTCGACGTGAGAAATATGGGCACATACCAAACCAAGCTCAACAAGGAAAGGCGCAAGCCATGAACGGAGATGATGCAGTGAATGCATGCAAGCTACAATGCAATATATACAATATGCAATGGAATGTAATATTATGTACAATGCATTATATGTAATGAATGCGATGTACAATGCAACCTGCTGGGGAAAATGCAATGGATGCAGTGGAAAAAGGCCTACGGCCGAACCGTGTCTTGCCTAGGAAAGACATGGACACATACAAACCACATCTAACACAGAAATGGTGCCGTCACCCTCAAACCACAATACCAGCAGTGGAATAGGCGCGTACACAAAATATCATAACTGTGCTTCGACGTGAAAAATATGGGCACATACCAAACCAAGCTCAACATGGAAAGGCGCAAGCCATTAATGGATGATGCAATAAATGCATGCAAGCTACAATGCAATATATACAATGTAACCTACTGGGAAGAATGCAATGGATGCAGTGGAAAAGGCCTACGGCCAAACCGTGTCTTGCCTAGGAAAGGCATGGACACATACAAACCACGTTTAACACAGAAACGGTGTCGTCACCCACAACACTAGGTGCGTACACATAATATTATAACTGTGCTTCAACGCGAAAAGTATGGGCACATGCCAAACCAAGCTCAACAAGGAAAGGCGCAAGCCGTGGATGGAGGTGATGTAATGAATGCATGACATATGCAATATATGTACAATGGAATGCATGACATATGCATGTTGTTTTTATTGTTTTTCTATTTTTTGAAATGCATGCAAAGTGTGAATGATGCATGTTTTTTTTTTTTTTTCTTTTTTTGTTTGTTTTTTGAAATGCATGTAAATGCAAATGATGCAAATGCGTGACAATGCACGTCTTTTGAGATGCATGACAATGCACGTGAACTCGAATGTGCGATAAAGCACGTCGCTTGATATGCATGACAATGCATGTGAGGTTGAATGCGTGACAACGCATGTCTTTCAAAATGCATGACAATGCACGTGATCTTAAATGCGCGACAACGCATGTCGCTTGGAATGCATGACAATGCATGTGAACTCGAATACGCAATAACGCGCGTTGCTTGATATGCATGATAATGCATGTGAGGTGCGCATGACGATGCGACCTAAAGAATGTGCGTACTAATGCAAGTATGACATGCGCATGACAATGCGAGATGTGTGCATAACGTGGTGAGTGAAATGACGTATAACCAACGCGCGTTTCACGACAAAACGTTGTAACGTATGCATGTGGGGCAACTTTCGAATCTTGCAAGAAACAAAAAGGATACAAAAAGGATACACCTCGCACGTATTCAAGTGCTACGCATAGAAGACACGGCACAGAGACCGATTAAGCTTCGGAAATGCATTTTCTTGCACTGTTTTGAGTAATGGAGGCACTATCTTGAGCAATGAAGGCCCCAAACCATATCAAAGACCCAAACAAAGGTGTAGGAGGCTCACTGGCCATGAGGGGAGTCCACCAGCCATCCACCGGTCATAAAATAAGGCCACCGGCCATCTATTTGGCCGACCGGCCAACAATATGGCCGACCGGCCAAAAGTGCCTGTTCAGGGCAGTTTTGACATTTCGGCACAGGTCTTTAAATATAGGGCTTCTAGCCCTCATTTCTCACTTTGCTGTAGCTCGAAAATCAGCCCCCTCCTCTCTAGGTCATTTTTCCATCTTCGATCCTCGTTTTTGTCGCGTTTTAGAGCCCGTTTCGTCGTTCGATTCGCGATCTCCTTCGCATTTCGAACCGAACAAATCTTTATTTCGGTGCCTTTTTCTCGATTTCCTCCACTCGGGGTATGTTTCCCTTGAGTTTTCCTTGGTCTTCGTGCCTTTTCTGCACCCCGGCCTTTCCGGCCATTTTTCACCCTTCGGGGTTGACTTTTTGGTTGACTTTTCATATTCTCGCCCTGTTTTCATTCTTCTGGCCATTTTCACACCCTTTTCGGCATGGCAGATGATATTCCACGAGGCGGGACTCCCCCGAAGCAGGAGATGGACCCCGAGGCCGAGCCCTTGCCCTTGAGCGTTCAACCGTTCGATCCGGCGCAGGCCGGCGATCCATGTGTTGCCTCCCGACGGCATTCGTTACTTCAGCAGTTTCGCGAGGGGTGTGGCGCCGGAGCTATTACTGCGTGAGCCAGAGTCACACCTGTCCTTTGGCGCCTCCGAGGTACACCCTTCTTTGTGTCATTTTCTGCAAAGTAGAATGTATAACTGCAATAGTTGATTCTGCCTTTTAACTGTTTAACTCGGATATACCGATATACCGCATGCTGTAATTGACTGTGAACATGCTCGCACTTGATATCTGTTTGAATCTAAACCTGTGCACTGACGTTGTATTTTCACTGAACCACTCGAAAACACTAACACATCATAGACTGTAGTTTACTGCGAGCACACCGGCACCCGATATCTGTTTGAATCTGAACACGTGCACACACGCTATATCTGTACTGAACCACTCGAAAACACTGACACATCTTATGCTGTAGTTCACTGCGGACACACCGGCACCCGATATCTGTTTGAATCTGAACACGTGCACACACGCTATATCTGTACTGATTCTGAGCACATTCAACACTGTATTCATAATGCCGCTTCGCGACTGTTTGTTTTGACCACAGGGAGATTCCCACACCCTCCGGGGGTATGGGAATGTCGCCGCACAAGGTTCGTACATGGAGTTACCTAACGCGGTTTGTCGCATCATCGACCGAGCTGGCTTCAAGACCTTCTGCATGGCGCTCTCACGCCTTACTATGACTAAGCCTCTCCTTGCTGCATTGGCGGAGAGGTGGTGGGACACCACTGACTCCTTCCACTTCTCTGCCACGGGAGACATGACGATGACTCCCTTTGACTTCTCAATGCTTACCGGCATCGGGGTATGGGGTGATCAGATCTCCTTCGACATAGACATCGATGAGTGGGAGGCTGCCCAGATGTACCTTCTTGGCGTCCTACCACCTCTTGCTCGTCCAGGATTTGTGCGATATTCGTGGTTCAAGGCTTATTTTCGGATTCAGGCGCTGACCACTCAGGAGGAGGAGGAGGAGCAGTATGCTTGCGGCTTCTTGATGTTCCTGCTAGGGACCACTCTCTTCGCCGACCGAGCGAACACCGTGCCCCTTTACCTGCTAGCGCACTGGTTGATGTGACCAGGATCCGTGGCTACGACTGGGGTGGCGCAGGCTTGGCCACACTTTACGGCTATATGAGCTCGTCTTCTCGCCTCAGCGGACAGGTGCTCGGAGGCTACTGGCGGGCTTGGGAGGTATGTCTTCTTCTTCTGTTTTTTCATTTCTGCTCTACATTCTCTGTATTCTGTACACTGCACAATACACTGCACATACCACTTTCTGCTTTATCTGCATACTGCTTTATCTGATAAGTATACTGACATTTGTTCTGTCATACTGTAGTTGTGGGTATATGCCTACTTCCCTAGGCTTGCCCCAGTGCCAGAGGAGGAGATGCCCCCTATGATCCCATTCTCTCACCGCTTCGACGTGAGGTGCGAGCGGAGACCATGGGAGTTTTTCATATTCTTCTGCCGATACTTTGACACCATCACCGTCGCAGAGGTATTTTAGAACTTGCAGTTCATTTAAGCTTCGCTTTGCATTGCATTTTCAATAGATAACGAAATGTATTTTGTTTGCAGATCACCTGGCAGCCGTGGGCCTCCTTGCCCGTTGCGGTATGGGATCGGTATGCTGGTGCCCGAGAGACGGCCCGATTCAGAGTTTTACTGGAGGGCCCCGTCTGCCGCGCCTGGTACTTGGGGGAGCGCTTCTCGCGGCAGGCGCTAGGCGTGCCAGAGCAGACAGTTCCGCAGCCACCTCCTACTCATATGAGCCATACCGAGAGGTACACTCTCGAGGAGATGGCTTATTACACGATCGGCTGGGATGCGGAGGGCTTCAGGGGCGAGGGCAACTACGCAGAGTATGTCCGGACCTACATTATGCGGCCTTTGAGCAGTGGCCGTCGAGTTGAGCGAGAGAGGCCCGCGGCACCGGCGGCTAGGGCAGGAGCGGGAGGAGGAGCATCGAGGATGGCTCGGGTCTGTGGCAGGAGTGGGACTCGGAGAGGACGGGGGGCTAGTTGGCCAGTACTGCCCACGATGATGACATGCCGAGGGCAGGGTGGGGAGACTTACCAGATCCCCATTGCTCCCCCTCCGGCTGATCATGAGCTAGTCGGGTTCTACGACTTGCCTCCGGTATGTACTACTGTATTTTACATCTTGCACTGTCATTTCATTTCACTTCATTTGATATTCCGCAGAATACTGATGTTTCTAACACTTTTTCAGGCTTCCTCTGAGTACACTCGCCAGTCCCTGGAGTTGACCGCCTCTGTGATGGGGATGCTCCAGCGGAGCCTCGATCTACTGACCATCTATGGCATTCCAGTAAGTTCCTTCAACCGCAGTCTCAAACTTTACACAATCTGATGCATCGCACTATTAACACAGTACTCGATATACGGCCCTCACGGCATCTGATACACTGCATCCCACAGACTGTTCACAGCATTACGCACAGCATTCATACACTGCACTCAGTCACTGCATTCTGTACTGATACACTGCTCATAACATTCATACACTGTACTCATACACTGCATTCTGTACTGATACACTGCTCATAACATTCATACACTGTACTCATACACTGCATTCTGTACTGATACACTGCTCATAACATTCATACACTGTTTTGCGTAGCATACTGATGCGTTTGCCATTTGCGCTTTTCAGCCTCCATTCCAGATTCCTGCTGCAGGAGGTGCTCCAGCTGGGCCTTCTATTCCGGCTCGGGGAGGAGGGCGAGGAGGCACAGTATATCCCCGCACCAAAGCGGGGCGTACTCATGTTGGGAGCAGCTCTCGGGCACCAGTTCCCGATGATGATGAGTCCGAGGCGGAGACAAAGGCGGAGTCGGAGGCGGAGGCGGAGTCGTCCGAGGAGGAGGCCGGAGATGATTCAGGCTCGGGCTCAGATGATGGTGCCGACAATGATGATGCTCCTGGACCTTCGTCCAGGAAGAGGACGAGGACAGACTCACGGGCCTGAGACCAGTTAGCATTGATCCAGACTTTTGCTACTTTTTTTTGTTGTTTCGCTTTAGACATTTTCCTTTTTGAGCTAGTAGTTTGAGTACTTTGTACTGCAGCAGGCAGGTTTTTGTTTTCTCCAAGGCTATGTACTTGAAAAAGGATGAAATGAAACAAACTTTTTGTTTGAAAAAGTGTTACATTTGTATATTTCATACTTCGCATTGCATTGCATCATATTACACCTCAATGTAAATGATATCGATCTCCTGTCTGAAAATCAAACACTTGTATTGTAATAACCAGATAATGAACCGGCCAACAGCAAAACAATTCAAACAACCCACTGCTCATTTTGAACACACAGCCCATAACACAATACTTGGTTCAATCTATGCACAACTCATTCTGAACTCAAAGCCCGTAACACAGTATTCTGTTCATTTGCACACGGCCCATCCTGAACAAACAGTCCAATCTGTAAAGACGGAATACAAAGATGGAAGCTGCTGAAGCTGAAACACACTCAGATGCAATCCGGAACCCATACGTTCACTGTTTCCAAGTGACCCGGGGTTGAACCCCTGTGGTTTCACAAAAGAACCAAATCATGTTTTGCACAAATGTGGAGAATGGCACAGCACTCTGAGCACAAAACGATTTTTTGAAAATGAGAAAAGGGTTCTCAACTGGGTATTGAGCCTACAACTGAACACAGCCAAAATGACTCAACAGCGGAAAAACAAAAGGTAAACAACCTAAACACAACGAGACACGCTCGGATACGACTCCAAACAAGAATCGAGACAAACAAAGCAAAAGACACGACACATAGATGTGTTAACGAGACGAGAGACCTCAGATCACGAGGAGCCAGTTTCTCCGAGTATTGTTTCCCACCCTTTTTGATTTGTGATTCTCACATCACTCGGCCCTCAGGCGCGTTTTTTCTCTCAAAACCCTTTTGCTCACTTTTCTCTCATCGTACACCTCTCTATTCTTAACTCTTTCATTTTTTATATCCCTCCCAGGGTGGTTGATGGATAAACAAGAGGTTGTGGGTTCATGCCCAACACTGTTAGCTTACAGCTATGTCCTCTGGTGACATTTAGTCAATGCCCCAGCTGAGGGAATGGAGTATCTTGATCCATTCCGATTCGTGCTTTGCACTTGGTTTGATACCTCGTTGCTCAGAGGATGTTGAGAGCTTTCAGCCCTTTGTTGTTAACCTCAGTTGTGCCCTTTGTTGGCAGGTAGGGTGCCCTTCTGGCACGTATGTTGACGACGGGGGAAAAATAGAACACCTGACTCAACTGCGCCCCTAGTTCATCATTTTGACCATTTTTTGTTTTTGTTTTCTACTAAAACAATTTTGACCCAAAATGAGAGTTAGATTAACATACTTGTTCCATTTTTTATTTGAAAATCATGCGAGTTAGATTATGAGCACTGAAAATTTTCCTTTTTGGGTCCAAGAAAAGGGTCCAGTTTTGGAAAATGAAATAATTTTTGAGAAATTAGTCAACCTCAGTAAAAATTCTCAAAAGCAATTTTTTTTGCAAACGGTCAATGCTCAACGAGCGCAGAACTTACTCTCGAGATGCACAGTCTCGGATCGGAGGCAATGGAAAATTGCCCCTTGTCTGGATGACACTGCACGGCAACGGAAAGTTGCCTCTGGTTTGAATGGCGACTCATGGCAACGGAAAGTTGCCCCTTGTCTGGATAGCGTCGCGGCATTTTGTAGTCAATCCTCATTAGCGATGATCACGACCGAACTCTCGGATACAGAGAAGACGAAGATGGTCAAAACCAATATATGCACACAGTCACTTTGAAAGTGTTGGTGGCTCGACTTCAGGATGAAGTTGCCTACGTATCCCAAACATGGGAATCAAGCCTTACGTAGTTCCGGTTGTCACAACCGAACTATCGGATTCAGAGAAGGCAGGGATGATCAAAACCATTACATGGACACACTCGATTTGGAAGTGTTTGTGGCTGGACTTCAGGATGAAGTTGCCTACGTATCCCAAACATGGGAATCAAGCCTTACGTAGTTCCGGTTAAGGTACACTCGTGTATTAACCCTCACCACGCTCTAACTTTTGCCAAGGTCGCCCTTCTGGGTTTTCAACCTTGCGAGCTATGTTTTTCTTTTCTTTTCAATTCTTTTCTTCTTCTTTTTTTTTTGTTTTTCATCTTTTCTTTTTGCATTTTCATCTTTTTTTGTATTCTTTTTTTCTCTTCTTTTTTTTTCTCTTGCTCTAACTTTTGCCTGGGTCGCCCTTCCGGGTTTTCGGCCCAGCGAGCCTCTCAAAGGGTAAAAGTGTAACAAAGTCCATGCCAAATGGTTTTAGGGTTTTGAAGCCATCCGTAACCAGGACAGTGGCTGTTGTATTGATTTACAGAAGGATCCATCTTCGGCTCTTCGAGCACATCGGACATTTCTGCCCCTAGTCCGAGGGGTGCTTCTGATTTAGCTTCGCAAGTTTCTTTTGGCGACATCTGGTCTTCTTGATATGACTTTGGTGCCTCTTGGTCGAGGGCTGCTTCAAATCTGGCCACACAGGCTTTACGTTGCAGTTGACTGTTGTTCATTCTGAATTCAAGGTCAAGGCTTCGAAAGCAAGGGCTCAAGTCTCAAGGCTGAGAGCGATCCTAAGCTGCACAATCTCAAGAGCGATTCCACACAGGTCTTCGCAGGACTACGCAAAACATTTTATTTTTGAAAGTTTTTAAGAAAGCGACAGATCGCTCGAGCTGAAGTTAGTGTGTAACCAATCTGGATCAAGCCAGGGTCCTTCCCAGTACTCACACTAACAAGCATGATTTTATTCATTAAGGGCTTAGCACGCCTCTCTTTCTCTCAATTAGTCAAATTTTGCAAAACCCGAGGAATTCCTTCCTCTTCGTTTTCACCGCAGTGTTCAAAAAGTTTTGAAAAACTTAGGTCAATGCAATGATTTCGAGGTACAGAAGAGTAAGTGAGATGCTCCGCCAGTCCATTCTAAACTTGCTGGCACAACTAGCTCAAAGTAGCAATAAGCACGGAAACATGATAGCCGCAGCTGTTTCATTCAAAACCTCCGGTTGCAACTGGCTCCGTAGCAGAGACAGACTCAAAAGAAAACAAAAGGATAATTACAAAAACATGATATCCGAGGCAACAACCCTGGAATCACCTGACATTCTATACAATGGGACTGACTCAGTACAACAAGACAGACCCTTAAGCAAAAAGACTGACTCAAGACAATGAGACAGACTCAAAACAAAACCAAAGAAATGGCTCAACACCCAAGCCAGAAATTACAAAAAAAACAGCATCCGCAAACGCTCAAAACAGTGCGTGCCAGACGCCACATCTGAAATACACTCAGCGCCGCCCGCAGGTGGTCCAACTTCTGATCACATACTCGCAGTATCCTCGAAATCTAACAACTCAGCAGTGACAGACTTCGCTGAGGTGGGTGGGAGGATGACCTCATTGTCGATCAAATCTTGCACTTCGTGACGAAGACGAAAACAGTTGTCGGTGCAATGACCGGTTTGCTGGTGGTACGCGCAGTACAAGGCAGCATCATGTGTGGGAGGGAGATTCTTTGGGAGAGGCCTAGGCTCGAGGGGTTTAAGGTGCCCCCTTTCGGCAAGGATCTGGAGCGCCCTAGACAAAGGCATGTAGAGTGCGTGGAAGACTCTGCGCCCTCGGGGCAGATACTTCGAAGTTTGCTGACTTTTGCCGGACGCACTGGCAAAAGGATCGGCAGGTGCCGCCTTGACTTTCTGATCCTTTCCCGGTGCAGGGTTGGGATTTGAGGGAACTGTTCTGGCATGACGGGGCCTATCCCGATTTTCTGTCTAGCTGGAACTCCCCTCGGTTGGAGTGGGGAAAGCATCATCCACAGTTTTGGCCACCACTGCGAATATTTGTTGTTTATTCATCCCCTCAGCTTTCAAAGCCTCGACTGCCCACAGCAGTTATTCAACGGGATTGGCATCTGTTCCCACTTTGTTCTTACCTCTAGCTTCAGCTTGATCGAGGGTTTGGGTTGCTATATCAGAGCGAAACCCGGTTGTTGTTGACATGTCATGGCCATAGTTTGAGGCAGCCTCAGGTTGGCTGAGCTTGATCACAATGCGCCCCAGTAGCGGGGGCTCCTGCGGTACAAAATTCCCGGCATATCATGTGGTCGGTGGCGAAGTGGACATCCCATAGGTGAGATCAGCCACGGACCTCTGGAAGTCGCCAATCATTCCCATTAACTCGAACGTGGTGGGCTCACGAGCCTGATACAACTGGGGTTCCCAGATCGGGCGCGCAGCAGGCGACCTGGACGGATGCGGTACATCAACATTGGTCTCATCCCGCAAGATGTTTCCTTGATCTAATGCGGCTGCCATAACCACTATTTCCTCTGAAACTTTGCGTCATCATAAGTCCGCTGTACTGAACGGTGATGATGGATCAGATGTCTGTCTTGCCTCAGCAAAGAAGAACACTGGCTATTCTGTACTAATCTCTGAACTGAAAGAGAAAACACGCAGCATTTCGGCCCAATCAGAACAGACACAAGCATAGCTGAATAACTGTACTCTACTACTGATCACTGTTCCCCAAAATCACTGCCCCGAAAACTGAATCTGATACCCGCAGATATAACTGATTCCTCAAAACACTGATACTGATGCCCTCAGGCCTGATACTCAGACTTGCAAACTGATATATGCATTCCCTGTAGAGGTCAACTCAAAAAGCACATAACAAGCAAGCAAGAGCCAAAACACCCCTATTTTGGGGTAGGGTTTCCCTGTCCTATTTTGTCAGGAGCTAGGGTTTCACTACGCACGCAGCGGTTTCAAACAACCTATAATCGGGTAAGCAACCTGTCCTAGCTTGGAATGGTCACTATGGATTCCGAATATGCACTAGGTCGAATGGTTAAAAGGGTGCCCCGGTGACAACCAGGGTTTGTGTTCCCATCGTGGCAGAGCCCGTAACCGGTCAGCCTTATGGTACGCTTCTCGAAGCGAGCCTCCGGCAAACCGTTCAGCAATAGCAGACGGCAAACACTGTGACTTAGGCGCACCAATGCACATGCAATGCAAAGAAACACATGAGTGTAATCAAAACAAGATATCACGAGTTCGAGTCAAGCTCTCTAAACTGCCCAGCGGAGTCGCCAGAAACTGTAGACGCGCCCACGTGGGCCTCAATGCTACAGTTCGGACTTGATTTGTGTCGGTTCTTAATCTGAACCAAAGAGTCCAAATCCGGCAAATCGTTTTGGAAAACAGATTTTTGTAAGGAAGTGCCAAACATGGACTGCTTTGCCAGATACAGAGTCGCCACCTAAATATTTTTTATGGGGGAATTTAGGAAACCCTGACTCGTTTGCCTAAGGCCACGTGTCCGTCATCACCAAAGTTGCCTCGGCTCGGGAACTTGGGTACGATTGGGGAAGGTCAGCTATGAGCACCCCCGCTCGCCCGATCAAAGATCGGCCTCTACTAACCATGATATCTTGTTTTGAAAACGTTATGTGCTCTTATTCCGGTTATTAGCCTAGATTTACTATGTGATGCGCACAACACAAAAGTATAGACTAGATCGCCTAATTTGGAACAAAGCATTGCATATCCGTTCGTTTGGAAAATGGTTTGGAATTTGCTACTCGCGAGTAGGCTAAAACACGGATTTCAATGAGTTGTTCCAACTCAAACAATCCAACCTTCACCCACAGGCATTCAGGCAGTAATATCACATAAGCACATAGCCACATGGTAAGCATGCTGTCATGTTAACATTCACACTCATGCGAGATGCTAAAGCATAAATACTTACATCGTACTCCGTGCCAAAGCAATGAACTAGTTAGTAATCATGCATGATCCTAGTTCAAGTTAACAAATGGCTAATGCATCGCATACAGAATGTCATTAGAATAGGCTCGGCTAATCTAAGGATGACATGTGAAATGCGACAACTCGATGCACGTATTCAAGTTTGGAATTGAAATGCTATGCGGTTAGCATGATGCGCCGAGCCCGGTGCATGCAAGACTGATGAATGATGCACGCATGCATAGCATAAGGTATGCTAAATTAAACATGCCCTAATACTAACCATCAAAGCAGGTAAGTAAAAGGGAGAAAGAAGTGGGGGTTGGAAGACATGCACACACGCACCCACACTTATTACAAATTCGCCCTCGCTCGGAGGGACCAAAAGAATAATACAATTTAATTAACCTACAAGCTAATTAAATAATTTACAGACCACCTAATTAATTAACAAATCAATTAAGCTAAGGAAAGCATTAAAAGGCCTCGGGAAGAGGGATGCACGCGTGCTCGGATTGGCTTCGCCCGGAAATCCAATGCCATGCACAAGCTGCCTCTGTTTTCCCTGCTCTGCTCCTCTGAAAATGGCACAATTCCCAAAGAACACTCTCTGAACACTGTGGAACACCACCGGCCAAGGGGGAACACCACCGGCCAAAGGTAAGTGGCCATCGACCACAAATGAAGCCATCGGCTATAAATGGATGGCCGGTCGGCACTGAATGAGGTCGGTCGGCCATCTATGCCTGCAGAATCCTGCTTTGACAGCAACAGAGGACAAGCAAGGTATGGCAATGCATTTCAAGCAATGTTTGCACCAACCACTCTCCTTATCATGTTTATGACTCAAAGGAGTTTGGGACTCGACCCTCGGGCCACCAATCGCGCATTTCAATGCGTGATGGCCAAAGAGGCCAAGTTGTGCATTTTGATTTCAAATGTAATGCAAACCAAATAAACACATAAGGCCCAACCTCTATCATGGTGATTCAAGAGGCAAGGCATGCATGCCAAATGCAACCTAAATGTAGCTAAGTATGCAACATGGGCATGCAAGCAAGCAATGTGCACTAGGCACTCAACATAAGCAAACAAGCATGCAAGGCATGGACCACTATGCTAATGACCAATCATGCAAGATGTAATCTAAACAAGCAAGCATGTAAGGCATGCAACATGTTAAGCAACTTAATCAAGGGAGATTACATGCCAAATGCAACATGATTCAAGCATGCAACACGTGCGATAGTCCCAATATGCAACAACACACATGGTGAGCATGCAACAATATGCAAAGGAGGGACTTAAACTGATTTGGACAGCTCGTAAACAAGCCCAAAACAGTGGCCAAATGCTAAGGAAATGAGGGCCAAAATACACACAAACATGCATGCACACATGGTTCAAAACTTAAGCACGAAAGGGTAACTTTTAAGCACACTTAAAAGAGGACAATCATGGATTAATGGCATGCATATTGAGCTCTGAAAATCATGTTATAAGAGGTTCCAAACCAACTAAGCAAAGCAAGCATATCATGCAACCAAGCCTAAAGCCTAAGGCTCACCAAAGAGGCATTGAACTACACTTAGCAAGACCAAACATGGCATGATTTAAACAACTAAAATCAGAGTTTTTAGCATGTCAAAATGAACCTCAAAACCCACTTAGATGGCATCTAAATGACTTACACATGGAAGCATACAAAAGAGGCCAAACATGGAGCACAAGATTACAACCTTTTAAAGCATTAAAGGAGCATCAAATGCAAGCATACAAGCATACCATGGGGACTGAAATGATGCTATAAGTGGTGCCAAACCACTGAAACAAGCCAAACAATGCATGCTCAACACTCACACCCCGAGACTAGCAAGCCAAAATGCAAGGTGGCTATACAAAGCATGTCAAGCATGGCCAAAGCAACTAAAAACAGAGCTAAAGCATGCTAAAACATACACAAAAGCTTCACAAAGCTTGGCCAAAATCATGCTAGAACAAGGGTCAAAGCCTAAAGCATGTTAAGGCAAAATATGGCATTACAAGACAAGTATGCAAGGCATGCATGGTGTGTCTAAACCAAGTAAAAATAGTGCTATATCATGGCAAAATAAGCACAAATAACACTTAAGACATGGCCAACATGAACTTAAAAATGGTGCTCACACATGAGGCAAAAATGACACATTTTGAAGACAACAAGGAGAGGGGATGGCCCTCTCCTTCTTAGGACCTCAAGACACCATCCTCACCACTAAAATCCCTCAAGATTTCAGTGGTGAGGAGGCCCAAACAAGGTGGTCCCAGAACTCACCAAAATAGCACAAAATGGGGGCCAAACAAGGCCTAAGAGGGGTCAAAAAACCCCAAACACCAAAACAACCTTAAACAACTATTTTAAGCAAGTAAAAACAAGACTTTTATATGTTATACACTAAGCTCAAAAACAGATGCAAGGTAGGCAAAAGGACTATGCAAAAATGGGGAATAAAGAGCAAGAATCTTACCCTTGAAGACTTTCTTCAAGAACAATGCTCCAGCAGCTTCCTCAAGCTTAGATCCACCCAAGAACTCCAAGAACAACCCTCTAATGCCTCAGCAACTAAGGGAAGGTGTAATGGTAGGTGTTTATGCACAAAAGTAAGGCTAAACACACCTAAACACACACAAATACAAAGGGAGAGGGAGATATAGAGATAGATGGATACAAGACTTAAACCCTAATCTCAAGACCCTCTGGAAAAATTTTGTAACCCTAGAGGAGGGAGGAGAGGCCCTCCCTTTATAGAGGATCACTCTTGTAAAGCTTACAAAACAAGCTAAGCAAGAGTGAAATCCCTCCATCCACGTGTATGGAGGGGGTGCAAAGTGTATGCCAGCTAGCACAGCTGGCATAAAAATATCTACAAAAGCAGATGAACAGTGGTCGGCCAGCCAAAAAAGACAAATGGCCACATACATGGTCGACCGACCAAAAATAGTGTCGACCGGCCATCACCAATGGCCGGTGGCAACAAAACAGTGGCCGGTGGCCTCAAGCCATGGCCGATGGGGTGTGGGGATGGCCAACAAGCCATTCCCTGCCCCTCAAAGGAAAAACACAAGTGTTTGGTGCAAAACCAAACACAAAACAGTCGAGTCGAGAGATCCTGAAGCAAGGCGCGTGGCCGAGACCTCCGGGAACTGAAGACGAACACAAACATGGATGATCACCGCGTGTTCAAACGATGACGTCCAAGTCTTGAGGATGGTCAAAAATGGGGTGTCTACACTAGTGCATATCGGAATCCATAGTGACTATCCCAAACTAGGACAGGTTGCTTATTCGATTGTTGGTTGTTTGAAACCGCTGCGTGCGTAGTGAAACCCTAGCTCCTGACAAAATAGGACAGGGAAACCCTACCCCAACATCGGGTTGTTTTGGCTCTCACTTGTTTGCTATGTCCTTTTAGAGTGCGTCTCTACAGGAATGCATGTATCAGTTTGCAAGTTTGGGCTTCAAGCCTGCGGGCACCAGTGTTTGAGAATCAGTTATCTGCAGGTATCAGATTCAGATTTGGGGGCAGTAATTTGGGAACAATGATCAGTGTCTGAGAACAGTGCATTCAGCTTATCAACTGCGTGTTGTTATACCCAACTGTGTGTTGTGTTTATTTAAGCCGTTATGTTGTCCGTTTTTCTAGTTGTTTATTTCCTTATTATGCTTTATTTGTCTTTTTGCTAGGTAGTTTAGCACAATTGCTTCCGCCCAAGCAGATATTCCCCAAGCACTCTAGACTAGAGGTCGTCGACTCCATCGATCTGAGGAACTGGTAGACAGACAACCGGTGTTCCATTCCTTACCCCCGGTTACTAGACGGAGGGCAGTTAGGCAGAAGATATCAGTTTAGCAGTCAGTTCACAGGGCTTTGTCTACCCCACCTGAGTATAGTAGGGATCAAAGTTCTGTATCTCCCACAGAGAGGGAACACATGCCGGCAGTACAGCTAGATCAGGGTAGTATGGCAGGAATCAAAGAAATGATGTGCCAGCTCCGAAAGAGCATGAGAGCCATGCAGAAGGACGCTGCTTGTCAAGCAGAATTTGCCAAACAGCAGGCCGTCGTCATGGCCCAACAGGCAGAGCTAATTACTAGGCTACAACAGGAAGCCGGAGCATCAACTTCACACCAAGCTCCTCCCCCACCAAGAGTTCCAGTACCCGGGGAGACGACGAATGTCTAGAATGTCCAGGAGGATACAGACATCCCAACAGGGCCGGCTTCACCCCCGATTCTACCTCAACTATCCAAGGCACCCACTCCTATCAATCAACCGAATTCTCCCTTCGAATTCGACGTGGACCCCACGGCATTAAAAGTGAGCAAGCTTGAAAAGCTGTTCAAGAAATCTCAGGGTGTGAAGTCCATCCCGGACATCAAGGACAGGTATACCGACGCAGCCGTGACACTGCCGGACAGATTTAAGATGCCACATATTGATCGCTTTGACGAGTCCGGGGATCCCATGGTGCACTTACGGCTGTTTTCAGACAAATTAAGGCTGATGGGTCTCACCAGACTACAGAAGCTTTCTTTATTTGGCCAGACCCTATCGGGTGTGGCGGCCATCTGGTCCGCAAAACTGGAAGACAATGTTAAGAGGAATTGGGATGAGATGGCCGAGGCTTTTGTCACTCAGTACTCCTATAATACACAGATCGAGATCACAACCCGTGATCTCAAGACAACTAGGCAGGAGCCTAAGGACAGTTTTTCTGACTTCGTAACCCGGTGGAGGGCCAAGGACTCAATGATGACCACTAGGCCCACCGAAAAAGATCAGATTCGGATGATTGTGCCCAATCTCCAGCCCAAGCTTATGCAGAAAATGATTGTTCTCCCCTTCCCCACCTTTTCAGATTTACATGAGATGGGGGTACAAATTGCAGGTGCTATGAAACAGGGTCTGATTGACCAAGACAGAGAGCAACGCAGGAGAACCTTCAACCGCAACACCAATACAGGCACAAGCAATGCCGCAACTGCCAGAGCTTCAGAAGTAAGCATGGTCACCACCACTCCCCCAAGAACCCTTGCAGCTACGCCATTCACCGGTGCGTCCAGTAGTAGTTCGCAAACAGCCAGATACCCACCCAAAAACCAAAGAACTTTCACTCCACTATACATGTCCTTGTCCAAGGCTTTAGGAGTTTTGATCAAGAAAGGGCATTTGAAGCCCCTAGAGCCGCGGTCGTTACCAGAAAAACTTCCCTCCTCCCACAACCCGGCTAAATACTGCGCCTTTCACCAACAGCACGGTCATGACACCGACCAATGCTTCCGATTACGTCATGAGATTCAAGATCTCGTCGATAATAGGGTGATTGTGCCTCCAGAAAAACCCAACGTCACAACCAACCCTCTCCCACCACACAACCAAGCTCCACCACCCAAACGAATCAACTTTATCCAGACCGGGGTCATGTCATACGACCCCAGCATATATATCACCCCATCTCACCTACCCAAGCCAAAGGTGTTCCTTCCCGACAGCACTGACTTGTGCATGTTGGACATCTCCCGAACCCAACCCGAACCAATGGTGGTGGCTGTCGAAGACAGAATAGGTATGATTTCGGAGGAAAGTGGTACAGTGGATTCAGGGACTGAGGCATTAGAGAGCTTTGCTGAGGAGGTGTACAATCCGAGTGGCTACATTACGTCAACGGGTCAGATTAGGCCAAATGTGGAAGTGCCAGTGGGGGCAGAAATTTGTGTACTACGGGGGGATGGACTTGATCAGAGGATAGATGATTTAGCAGTTCTGGAAGGGGACATTGTTGATCTTCAGATTTTCAACGAGCAAAAGCCGGGGGACGTGACAGTCAACTGGTTCGATTTTCTGGAATCAACAGAGGTCACCGGGTGGCTTGACGACCAACCAGATATTGTTGAAGAACCTCAGCTGGAAAGGGGCCCGTCAGGGGCAAGGACATCAATTGTGGCCGGAAGGGCCGGGGATCAGAATACATCATCAGAGAGCGCCGGTGTCAAGAATTTCACTCAGGATTTGGGCATTTTGAATACAGGGAATGTTGAACAGTAAACTATACTGACGCAGTCGGAACAAGAAGGAATCGAAGACTTGAGAGAGCCAGAAAAACCAAGGCCCCTGTGGGGACTGGAAGTGCTGTGTGCACAAGAACAGAGGGTGCTGAGAGCACATGGACAGAAGGTACCGTGAGTACAAGGACAGTGGTAACGGAGCCAGACAGGTGTCTGTCGGCTGCCGATGGAAAGTGGTGGGAGGATGATGATCTATGTCTTGCCCACACGGATGAGGACTGGGGAAGCAATCAACCGGATGATACCTGGTACATTGGTGAAGTTGACCATATGACTAGGAGTGGGCGGTATTTCAAGCCCCTGCACATAGATCAGCCAGAGGCGTCCGGAAAGGACAAGGAGGTGGAGAAACAGAAAGAGAAGCAACTCAAAGAAGAGGCTATACTGAAGCAGTTGAAAAAGATACAAGCAGATATCTCCATCTGGGGACTGCTTATGGCTTCACCTGTTCACAGACAGGCTGTCCTATCGGCAATGGACAAGGCCAAACTCTCGATAGACACCACGCCTGAACAATTGGTGGGCTTGGTTTTTCCAGGAGGAGGTTCCTCGACGTTGACCTTTTCTGACAAAGAACTGCCGCCTGAGGGCGCAAATCATAACAAGTCGCTCTACATCTCTGTGGAATGTAGAACCAAATGGATACCAATGGTTCTTGTCGATACCGGATCAACCATCAACGTGTGCCCGGTAAGGACAGCGTATGCGATCGGGTTGAAGCCCGCGGACTTCGTGCCAACAGCCCAGGTGATAAGGGCATATGATAACACAAGCAGAGAGGTGATGGGGACTGTGAAAATTCAAACTCAGGTTGGTCCGGGACAGCACGAAATTGACTTTCATGTCTTGGACGTTCCCGCAACCTTCAATCTACTTTTGGGGCGGCCGTGGTTGCACCAGGTAAAAGCAGTCTCTTCCACGCTGCATCAGATGTTGAAATACCCTCACGGGAAGGGGGTGGCTATTGTTTTCGGGAATTCGTCAATCCATCCGCCGCCAGAAGTGTCTACACCAGTTTTGGAAATCGAGCACGGCACGAAGGATGTGTTCCTATCAGGGTTTACACTGGCTGAGGCCCGCATCGTACAGAACATCTTGGCTGTTGATGAGCGGTTGTATGTTAGCGCACAATCAGTGTACCTCATGAACAAGCTCCAACACATCCCCGGGATGGGATTGGGAAAGAGTGGCCGGAAAGGCATTACAGTATCGGCCGAAGTGCCACACAACCCGTATACCTTTGGCTTGGGTTATCTGCCCACCAAAGAGGATTGGGTGAGGAAAAGTAAGGAGATGGCTGGGAGAGCCAGAGCAAAGAGGGCGGGGAAGCCTTTTGAGTTGATGCACCGACCCATCCAGGGTACCGTAAATGGACGCTTTGTCCGGGAGGGGGAGGACTTTCCATTTTATAGCTTCCCAGAGCCATGGCTGAATGCCAAGAGAAGGCACCTGCCGGGGTTTGAGATCTTCTTTGACCTACAGTTATCCGGCGATGATGTTGCCGAAGAGCAGACAGACCCATCAGCTGAGGTTGAGCAGTGTAAGAAAGTGGATTCTGAGAACGCCGAAATCGAAATGGGGGTAGTGCTGGCTTGTCTACTTTCAGATCCTCTGATCATACAGAAGTGCTTGGGGGATAATTTCTCGGTGTCCATGATTGGAAATGAAACAGCTGCGAGCCCACCGTCAAGCATTTTGGATGCATCCATCGCACCCTCTCTCATTTGGCAGTACGAGGAGGGATTTTTGTCAAGCAGCACCGGGTCAGGTAGTGAGCCGGAATCTGATTCCACCGAGTCTGTAGAGTTGGAATCAGGTTCCAGCTCGACTGAGTCTGAGTCCGGTATTCCTGGGGGTGACAACCTGGATACCACAGTCCTGTCTAGGTCGTCTTTTTCTTTCTCTTTTGAGTCTGTTGTAACAGAGGAATTGGACGATTTGGATGTGCTTAATGAGAATGGAATGGCTGTGGTTTCTGAGTACTTTTATGTGCCTTTGATTTATTGTATTAATCAGGACTTTCAAAATTTTGATGAAAACGACGAGGAAGAGATTCCTCCGATTTTACAACGTCTAATTGATCAAGAGCAGGAGATATTTGTTAAACCCTTGGTTGATGAAATCACTACAGCTAATGTGGGTACTGAGGAGGACCAGCGGCTGGTCCAGATTGGGTCCACGTTGTCTTCGGAGGAGCGCGAGCTCTTAGTCGCTTTATTAAAAGATTTCAAAGATGTTTTCGTGTGGTGCTACGAAGACATGCCTGGAATCGATCCTGAGATTGTACAGCACCGGATCCCTCTTGACCTCGAGGCCCGACCCGTCAAACAGAAACTCAGAAGGATCCGCCCGGACTGGGCTCTCAAAATTAAAGAAGAGGTCACCGAGCAAATTGATGCAGGGTTCCTGCTGGTATCTGAGTACCCAACTTGGTTGGCTAACATCGTTCCGGTGCCAAAGAAGGATGGCAGGATCTGGGTATGCGTGGATTTCAGGGATTTGAATAGAGCCAGTTCGAAGGACGACTTTCCTTTGCCGCATATCGACGAGTTAGTAGACTTCACAGCGGGCATGCTTTGCTTTCGTTCATGGATGGCTTTTCGGGCTACAACCAGATTGTGATGGCACCTGAAGACCGAGAGAAGACTGCTTTCACCACCCCGTGGGGGACATATTGCTATAGGGTGATGCCATTTGGGTTAAAGAATGCTGGAGCTACATATCAACGGGCCGCAACCATGATATTACATGACATGATCCACAAAGAGGTTGAGGTGTACATGGACGACATGATTGTCAAGTCCAAAGAAAGAGAGGGCCACTACACCGCCTTGCAAAAGTTTTTTCAAAGGATCAGAGAATTTCGGTTGCGGCTGAATCCTCAGAATTGTACGTTTGGTGTTTGTAGACACCCCATTTTTGACCGTCCTCAAGACTTGGACGTCACCGCTTGAACACTCGGTGATCATCCATGTCTGTGTTTGTCCTGAGTTCCCGAAGGTCTCGGCTACGCGCCTTACCTTAGGATCTCTCGACTCGACTGTTTTGTGTCTGGTTTTGCACCAAACACTTGTGTTTTGCCTTTGAGGGGTAGGGAATGGCTTGTTGGCCATCCCCACACATCACCGGCCATGGCTTGAGGCCACCGGCCATTGGTTTGTTGCCACCGGCCAAATGTTTGGCCGGCCGGCACTATTTGTGGCCGGCCGGCCATCTATTTTGGTCAAATTGCATTTTTGGCTGGCCGACCACTGTTCATCTGCTTTTGCAGATATTTTTATACTAGCTGTGCTAGCTGGCACACACTTTGCTCCCCTCCATACACGTGTATGGAGGGATCTCCCTCTTGACTAGCTTGTTTGGAAAGCTTTACAAGAGGGATTGTCCATAAGAGGGAGCCTCTTCTCCCTCCATTGGGGTTGAACAATTTTTCAGAGCTTTGAGTTTTAGGGTTAGGGTTTGCATATCCCCCATCTCTATATCTCTCTCTTTTGTGTATAAGTGTGTGTTTGGTCTTATTATTGCACACAAACACCCATCATTACACCTTGCCTTGGCTACTGAGGTGCTAGGGAGCTGTTCTTGAAGTTCTTGACTGGTTTTGAGCTCAAAGAACCAGCTGGAGCATTGTTCTTGAAAGGGGTCAACAAGGGTAAGAACTTCACACTTTTTACCACATTTTTGTATAGCTTTTTCACCTATCTTGCAACTATTTTTAGACTTTGTGTATAACATATAAAAGTCTTGTTTTTGCCTGCTCTAAATAGTTGTTTAAGAGTATTTTGTTGTTTGGAGGTGTTTGACCCCTCTTAGGCCTTGTTTGGCCCTATTTTTGTCCTATTTTGGTGAGCTCCGGGACCACCTTGTTTGGGCCTCCTCACCACTGAAATCTTGAGGGATTTTAGTGAGATGGTGGTGCCTTGAGGTCCTAAGAAGGAGAGGGCCACCCCCTCTCCTTGTTGTCCTTGAAAAGGGCCATTTTTGCCTCATGTGTGAGCATCTTGTTTAAGTGTATGATGGCCATGCCTTAGCTATTTTTTGTGCTTATTATGTCATAATATAGCTCTCTTTTTACTCGGTTTAGACACACCATGCTTGCTTAGCACACTTGTCTTGTAATGCCTTAAATTTGCCTTAACATGCTTTAGGCTTTGACCCTTGTCCTAGCATGATTTAGGCCTAGCTTTGTGAAGCTTTCATGCTTGTTTTAGTATGCTTTAGCTTTGTTTTCAGTTGCTTTGGTCATGCTCAACATGCTTTGTGTAGTCTCTTTGCATTTTGGCTTGATTGGCCTCAGATGTGTGAGTCTTGGTTGCGTGCTTTGCTTGTGTTGATTGGTCGGTTTGGCACCTCTTTTCCATGAAATTTCAGAGCTTATAATGCATGCTATTAGCCTATGTTTATTCTCTTTTAAGTGTGCTTAAAAGTTATCTCTATGTGCCTAAGTGTTGGACCTTGCATGCAAGCCTATTTGTATGTGTTTTGGCTTCCATTCTTGAGCATGTTGGCCACTGTTTTAGGCTTGTTTGAGGGCTGCATAAATTAGTCTAAGTCCATTCTCGCATGTTGTGGCATGCGAACCTTGTGTGTTGTTGCATACTTGGCCTATCGCATGTGTTGCATGCTTAAATCTTAGTGCATTTGGCATGCATTCTTCTCCTTGCTTTGGTTGCTAAATATGCCACATGTCTTGCATACTTGCATGTTGGCATTGCATCCCATATGCTTGCATGTTTGCATGCTAGCCTTGCATGTTGTTGCATACTTAACCTCCATGCCTAGGTTGCATTCCATGAGCATGCATGCCTTGCCTCTTGACTATCCATGATTGAGGTTGGGCCTCATTTGTTTATTTTGTGCATTGCATTTCATTTGTTATTAAAATGCAAATTGGTTCTCTTGGGCCATCATGCATGGAAATGCACGATTGTTGGTCCGAGAACCAAGAACCATGTCCCTTTGAATCATAAACATGATAAGGGATGTGATGGTGCACACATCTGCTTGAAATGCATTGCTATGCCTTGTTTTGCCCTCTGCTGCTGTCAAAACAGGATTCTGCAGGAAGACTTGGCTGACCGGCTATGTTTAGTGTCGACCGACCAACAATTGATGGCCGGTGATCATTTCCAGTGGCCGGTGATCATTCCATTTGGCCGGTGACCATTTCCCTTGGCCGGTGGTGCCCCACAGGGTTCATAGAGTGCACCTTGGGAATTTTTCAATGATCAGAGAAGGAAAACAGTGTGGACAGAGGCAACTTGTGCATAGCAGTGGACTTCCGAGCAGAGCCGAGCATGCCTTGCATTGGGCCCTGTTCCCGAGGCTTTTTACTGTTTTATTAGATTAGTTAATTTGCTTAACTAGTTTAATTGGTCTGTAATATTTAATTAGCTGTAGGTTAGTTAAATTTGTATTATTCTTTCGGTCCCTCCGAGTAAGGGCTAATTTGTAATAAGTGTGGGTGCGTGTGTGCATGTCTTCCAACCCCCACTTCTTTCTCCCTTTTACTTACCTGCTTTGATGGTTAGTATTAGGACATGTTTAATTTAGCATACCTTATGCTATGCATGCGTGCATCATTCATCAGCATTGCATGCACCGGGCTCAGCGCATCATGCTAACAGCATAGTATTCCAAATCTAAATTGAATACGTGCTACTTGTTGCATCCCACATGTCATCCTAGGATTAGCCGAGCCTATTCTAGTAACATTCTCTATGCATTGCATTAGCCACTTGACATGGACTTGGATCATGCATGATTGCTAACATGTTCACTGTTTTGGCACAGAGTACTCGGTAAGCATTTATGTTTTAGCATCCTTGCATGACTGTGAGTATTGCCATGATAGCATGCTTACCATGAGGCTAGATGCTTATGTGATATAAACTGCCTGAATGCCTGTGGGTGAAGGTTGGATTGTTTGAGTTGGAACAACTCATTAAAATCCGTGTTTTAGCCTACTTACGAGTAGCAAATTTCAAATCATTTTCCAAACGAACAGATATGCAATGCTTTGTTCCAAATTAGGCGATCTAGTCTATACTTGTTTTGCTGTGCGCATCACATAGTAATTCTAGCTAATTAATCGGAATAAGAACGCACGTGTTTTCAAAAACAAGATATCATGGTTAGTAGAGGCCGATCTTAGGATCGGGCGAAAGGGGGTGCTCATAGCTGACCTTCCCCAATCGTACCCAAGTTCCCAAGCCGAGGCAACTTTGGTGATGACGGACACGTGGCCTTAGGGAAACAAGTTAGGGTTTCCTAAATTCCCCCATTTAAAAAATATTTAGGTGGCGACTCTATATCTGGAAAAGCAGTCCATGTTTGGCACTTCTTTACAAAAATCTGTGTTCTCAAAACGATTTGCCGGATTTGGACTCTTTGGTTCAGATTAAGAATCGTGACAATTTGAGTCCGAACTGTAGCACCGAGGCCCTCACACGGGGCGCGTCTACAGTGTTACAGCAGGGAAAATGCTGGGGTTCTTGCTTACACAGAGAGGTATCGAGGTCGACCCTTCCAAAATCAAGGCCATCTTAGAAATGCCACCACCAAGGACTAAAAAGGAGGTGAAAGGCTTTCTGGGTAAAGTGCAATTCGTAAGACGGTTTATCTCAAAATTAACCTTGACTTGTGAACCACTTTTTGGTCTCCTGAAGAAAGGAAAGAAATTCCAATGGGACGGCCGATGCCAAGCTGCTTTTGAACAGATCAAGGAATACTTACAGAACCCACCCGTGTTGTCACCGCCTGAGCCGGGAAAACTGTTGATTTTGTACCTTTCAGTGATTGAAACTACAATGGGCTGCATGCTTGCGCAGGAATCAGAGGATAAAGTGGAGAAAGCTATCTACTATCTGAGCAAGAAGATGTTGGATTACGAGACCCGCTACACTCCACTCGAGTAGGCTTGTTTGGCCTTGGTATGGGCTACCAGGAAGCTGTGGCACTACCTGTTAGCTCACTCTGTAATGTTGGTTTCAAGATTAGATCCCATCAAATATCTCTTCGAGAAACCAGCACTTACGGGTAGGCTAGCTCATTAGTTGCTTCTGCTTTCTGAATTCGATTTGAAGTATGTGACTCGCAAGTCAGTAAAGGGGAGAGCGGTAGCAGAGTTCCTAGCCGATCACCCAGTGAAGGGGATGAAGCAGTCGAATACTTATTCCCAGATGAGGCTATTTTTCATATCGACGATGAGTTTTGGACTATGTATTTTGACGGAGCGTCAAACTAGTACGGGTATGGGATAGGGGTGTTGCTGATAGCACCCGACAAGTCCCGTATCCCTCTAGCATTTAAACTCCGATTCAAGGTCTCGAACAACGAAGCAGAGTATGAAACATGCATTGCTGGTTCAAAAGCCACCCTAGAACTAGGGGCAAAACGGTTGGACGTCATCGGGGACTCGAACCTGGTTGTATCTCAGGCTAAAGGAGACTGGAAAGTCAAAGAAGAAAAGATGAGAATCTATCGTCAGACCTTGGACTTGTTGATTCCTCGGTTTGAGAAGCTGAACTTCGCTCATCTGTTAAGAGAGAACAACAGGTTCGCAGATGCACTAGCAACTCTATCTTCCATGATAGACATTCCTTTTGGAGTCCGGATGCGTCCGATCATCATTGACCAGAAGTTTGCGCCAGCCTACGAGTCGATTGCTACCATAGAAGAGGTTCAAGATGAGAACCCCTGGTATTACGATGTCTGGAACTTCTTGGAGAAAGAAGCGTATCCACCATGGGCAAATGCCAAGGACAAGAGGGCAATCCGAAGAATGGCTGCTCAATTTATCATCTGCGGAGGAAAACTGTATAAGAGAGGTCATCTGGGAATGCACAAGCTGTGTATTGAGGCTGAAGAGTTGAAGCACCTAATGGAGTCCATCCATGGAGGAGAGTGCAGAGCGCACATGAACGGGGTGATGCTAGCCCGTAAGATCCTCAGACAGGGTTACTACTGGTCCACCATGGAGGAGGATTGTATCGGCTTTGTTCGGCGATGCCACAAATGTTAGATCCATGCAAACCGCATGAACATCCCACCGTCGAAGCTGTACAATATGACTTCGCCATGGCCATTTTCAATTTGAGGAATCGATGTGATCGGGGTTGTCACTCCGAAGGGGTCTAATGGGCATGAGTTCATTCTGGTCGCGATAGATTATTTCACAAAGTGGGTTGAGGCCCAATCTTATGCGTTGTTGAAGGAGTCGCACGTTGCAAAGTTTATCAGGAACAACATCATCTGTCGCTATGGGCTCCCGAACGAGATTATTTCAGATAACGGTTCCCACTTCAAGAAGGAAGTGATTGACTTGTTGGAAAAATACAACGTGGCTTTTCACAAGTCATCTACGTATCGGCCTCAGACCAACGGAGCAGTTGAGGCCGCCAATAAGAACATCAAACACATTTTGCAGAAGATGGTGGAAACCTACTGGGACTGGCCAGATAAGTTGCCATTTGCTCTATGGGGCTACCGGACTTCAATTAGAACGTCTACTGGGGCGACTCCGTATTCATTAGTTTATGGGATGGAGGCCATTCTACCTATCGAGATTGAAGTTCCGTCTTTGCGAGTGCTGGCTGAATGTCAGATAGCCGAAGTAGATTGGCAGCAGAGCAGATTTGAAGAACTCATGCTCTTTGACGAAAGAAGACAGAAAGCACTGTACCATGTTCAAGGTTATCAGCGCAGAATTGCCAGGGCTTTCAACAAGAAGGTTAAGTCCCGGGATTTGAAAGAAGGAGATTTGGTGCTCAAAGACAACCGAGCTCCCATCCACGACCCTAGGGGCAAGTTCAGACCCAATTGGACTGGTCCTTACATCATCAAGTCTATCTGGTCGGGTGGAGCTGTCGTTCTGATGGACCTAGATGACCTAGAGTTCTCACAGCCGATCAACATGGACAAGTTGAAGAAATATTACCCCTGAGAGGCTCGCTAGGTCGAAAACCCAGAAGGGCGACCTAGGCAAAAGTTAGAGCATGAAAACTTTGAAATTACAAAAACTGAGCTCGCAAGGTTGAAAACCCGTAAAGGGCGGCCTTGGCAAAAGTTAGGGCGCAAAAGGTGAGGGTTAATACACGAGTGAACCTGAGCCAAACTACGTAAGGCTTGATTCCCATCTTTGGGATACGTAGGCAACTTCATGCTGAAGTCCAGCCATAAACTTTTCCCCAATCAACTTTGTCCATTTGATCATCTCAGTCATCTTTGTCTATTCAGCATTCAAGAGCTTCGGTTGTGATCTCCAGTGCAGTGCTATTCAGACTAGGGGCAACTTTCCAGTTGCTGGGATCCGGGGTTGTGCATCTCAGTGACAGATCTCAGGCGTGTCCAGTTCTGATCCATATCGAAAATGGTTTTGAAAAGTTTTAATAAAAGTTGATTTTGCTCAAATTAATCTTTTTACAACTTAGACCATTTTTGGACCAAAAAGGGAAAATTTTCAATACCCACAACCTTCAATTATATTGATTTCAGTACAGAGTTCTCCTTCTCTTGCATACAAATTGAAGTTGCTTTTTATTACACTCATAAAGAAAAACTTGAAAGTACTGATTAAAGCAATAAATTCGGGGCATAGATAAGTCAGGTGTTCCTGCGCCCCCTCCCAGAGCTGGTCGAAGCTTCTGATGCCAAGCTGGGCCCAACTTGTGCCTCTTCATTGAGCAAATCTATGCACTCGTCAAACAAAGTGCAACTAAAAGTGGGAGCAGGGGCCAGGAGCTCTCTAGCCCTCCATGCTGTGGCATACCGAGCAAGCTGCGCGCCTCAGACCGAAAATGCAGCGGGGTACTCTATTCCCTCTGCCGGGAAAATCTGATCGTGGCCGAACTGGCGTTGGAACCGGAAAGGAAAGTAGAACACGTAGTGTGTCAGGCCGGTCAACTGAATCCCAGGCTGCCGGGACATGCTATAACTCATTGCCGGTAGATTGAGCCAAGGACAGCGCCAAGCAATGCGGTCTGCGGACAAATTGCACATCCAGTCAAACCACCATCCCTCATCAAGGGCATGGACTAGGTGACGGCGGAAGAAGTAGCCGCGAGCTGAGTATGCCGGGCAAGAGTCCACAACTTGCAACTTATCCATCAACCACACCTGGAGAGGGATGAAAAATGAGAGATTAAAGAATAGAGAGATGTACGATGAGAGAAAAGTGAGAAAAGGGCTTTGTGAGAAAAACCAAGCTTGAGGGTCGAGTGATGTGAGCAATATATATGTGAGATAGAGTGGGAAACATTACCTGCAGCAGTATTGGGCTCCCTGCGAATCTGGTCATCTCCCGGCGTTTGAAAGCATCCAAGCCCATCAACGTCTCGGCCAATGTCATGGCAATGTAGCTTTTTCCATCTTTCAAGCCTTCAGCAACTTCGATCAGACGAATGCTGGACCCGCTGAAGCCTGGGGCAAACAAAAAGTGAGACAACATGTACAAACAAAGGGCATGTTGCCGAAAACCTTGCCAGTAATGGTCGCCGCAGTCACCGGCCTCAGAAAAGCGATGAATCCGGCTGAGGATGTCCAATTCTCCGTCACGGATCAGAGATCGAGCGTCGTGCATAGTGAGCCCATACATTCGTCCTAAGGCTTGGGCATGGCCAAAGCGAAGCTGGGGCAAGATTTCCTCGTTGCGCTCGGACTCCATCAAAGCCTGGAAATCTTCGAAAGTAGGACACACCTCTTGCCCGCCAAAGCTAAAGACGTGTGTTACCGGATTCGAAAACCGTGTTGTGGCATGGAGGAATGGAAGATCCAGCGGAGTGCGACTCAGCGTGAATAGTGCATTTATGCCGAAGTCCCGGAAGTTCAACTTTTCCGAGCCGTCTAAAGTAGCAATCCAAGCTGTGAGATTTTCGATGAGAAATGCCTCCATTTTGATGCAAAACTGAGATGAAATGAGAGAACTACGAAGCTGGAACTTTTATGGAGGATAAGGCACTGTTCGGGAGACACGTGTCAAAAATCTGGAGGTCGCTGGGCCAAGTGGTCGGCCTACCACTTTTTCTGGTCGGCCAGTCAGTTTTTCTGGTCGGCCGACCACCCCATTGGTCTCCAAGGCAAAAAGGTGGTCGGCCAGCCTTCTCTGGTGGTCGGCCATGGAGGAAAGTTGGTCTTTGGTCATTTCCTAGTCTCTGGAAGAGAGCTCCTAGCCTTTCCATGCGTTGGGAGTGTTGAAGGTCCGTGTTTACCTCTATTTCGGATGCATTCCGTCACCCGGTTTGTCAGAAATGCATTTGCTTACCGAGTTGTTGTTGAGTTTTGCTTATCGAGTTGTTAAGTTTTGCTTATCGAGTTGTTAAGTTTTGTTTATCGAGTTGTTGTAGACGTCCCCGAACGTCCCGAGAGGATAACTCCCCCCGTTTTGTTCGTCTGTGGGGCTACTACAGTTCAGGACTCAAATTGTCACGGTTCTTAATCTGAACCAAGGAGTCCAAATCCGGCAAATCGTTTTGAGAAAAACAGATTTTTGAGAGAAGTGCCAAACATGGATTGCTTTGCCAGATATAGAGTCGCCACCTAAATATTTTTTAATGGGGGAATTTAGGAAACCCTGACTCAGTGCCAAAGGCCACATGTTCGTCATCACCAAAGTTACCTCAGCTCAGGAACTTGGGTACGATTGGAGAAGGTCAGCTCTGAGCACCCCCTCTCGTCCGATCCGAAGATCGGCCTTTACTAACTATGATATCTGATTTTGAAAATGTTATGTGTTCTTATTCCGATTATTGGCCTAGAATTACTATGTTATGCGCGCAGCAAACAAGTATAGACTAGATCGCCTAATTTGGAACGAAGCATTGCATACCCGTTTGTTCCAACTCAAACAATCCAACCTTCACCCACAGGCATTCAGGCAGTTTATATCACATAAGCATCTAGCCACATGGTAAGCATGCTGTCATGTTAACATTCGCACTCATGCGAGATGCTAAAGCATAAAATACTTACAATGTACTCCGCGCCAAAACAAAAACATGTTAGCAATCATGCATGATCCAAGTCCATGTTTAAATGCCTAATGCAACGCATGCAAAATGTCACTAGACAAGGCTCGGCTAATCCTAGGATGGCATGTGGAAATGCACAGATAGCATGTATTCAAGTTAGATTTGAAATACTTTATGCAGTTAGCATGATGCGCCGAGCCCGGTGCATGCAATACTGATGAATGATGCACGCATGCATAGCATAAGGTATGCTAAATTAAACATGTCCTAATACTAACTATCAAAGCAGGTAAGTAAAAGGGAGAAACAAGTGGGGGTTGGAAGACATGCACACATGCACCCACACTTATTACAAATTTGCCCTCGCTCGGAGGGACCGAAAGAATAATACAATTTAATTAACCTACAAGCTAATTAAAATATTACAGGCCGATTAATTAATTAACAAATTAACTAATCTAATGAAAGCAGTAAACAACAGCCTCGGGAAGAGGGACCAATGCATGCGCGCTTGGTTCCGCCAGGAAAGTCACTGCCATGCACAAGATGCCTCTGCTTTGACTGTTCTGCTCCTCTGAAGACTGCACAAGTCCCAGGGTTACTTCTCTGAATGCTGTGGAACACCACCGACTGAGGGAATTGGCCACTGGCCATGGAGAATGACCACCTGCCACTAATTGAGATATCGGCCACTGATGGATGGCTGGTCGGCACTGAAGATGGCCGGCCGGCCAAATCTTCCTGTAGAATCTGTGTTGACAGCAACGGAGGGCAAAACAAAGCATGGCAATGCATTTCAAGCAATGTATGCACCAATCATACTCCTTATCATGTTTATGACTCAAAGGAGGATGGGCCTCGATTCTCGGACCACCAATCGCGCATTTCCATGCATGATGGCCCAAAGAATCAAGTGTGCATTTTAATTTCAAATGCAATGCAAACCAAATAAGCAAACAAAGGGGCTTTCAACCTCTATCATGGCTTGATCAGGAGGTCAAAGATGCATGCAAATGCAATGCAATCTAAGTATGTTAACTAGGCATGCAACATGAGCATATGGGAAGCATGCAAGGCATATAACAAGCATGCAAGTTAAATGAGCATACAAGGTACAATGCCAACACACAAACATGCAAAACATATGGCATGTTAAGCAACCAAAACAAGGAGGAGAATGCATGCCAAATGCAACACCATTTCAACATGCAACAACATGTCATAAGCTAAGCATGCAACAGCATGCCAAGGAATGGACTTAAACTAAATCAGGCAGCCCTCAAACAAGCCTAAAACAGTGGCCAATGCTATGGAAATGAGGGCCAACCCACACACACACATGTACATGTTGATGGGCCAACACTTAAGCATAAAGGAACAACTTCTAAGCACATTTAAAAGGAGGCAAACATGGACAATTAGCATGCAATGTAAGCTCTGAAAAACATGTAGGAAATGATGCCAAATCAACCTACTAATGCAAGCTAAGCATGCAACCAAGCCCAAGGACCTAAAGCATGATCATATGACACATGAAGCAAATGACCAAAATGGATCAAAACAGTCCTAAATCATGTTAAGGCAGGCCCCAAAAACCACTTAGATGGCATCTAAATGATCTACACATGGAGGCATGCACAAATGCTTAAACATGGAGCATACAACACAACCTCTTAATGTATTAAAGGAGTGATAAAATGCAAGCATGTGAACGTGAAACAAGGACTGAAATGTCATGAAAAATGGTTCCAAACCATTGAAAAGATACAAGGATGGCATGCTCATGGTCAATGCATCAAGGCATACAAAGGGGGATTACATGGTAGCTATGTAAAGCAAAACATGAATGACCCGAATGACCAAAAACAGACCTCAAACACATCAAAACATGCATATAAGCTTCACAAAGCTTGGCCAAAATACATGAGCATGGTAGTCAAAATGCTATGCATGTATTAAGGCAATCATGGCATTACAAGGCATGTATGCTAAGCAAGCATGGTGTACCTAAACCAGCTCAAAACAGTGCTAAATCATGATATAATAAGCAGAAAAAAACAACTAAGGCATGGTCAACATACACTTAATTAGATGCTCCCTCAAGAAGCAAAAATGTCCCTTTTCAAGGACAACAAGGAGAGGGGGTGGCCCTCTCCTTCTTAGGACCTCAAGGCACCATCCTCACCTCTGAAATCCCTCAAGATTTCAGTGGTGAGGAGGCCCAAACACAATGGTCCCGGAGGTCAACCAAAATGGCACAAAACAAGGGCCAAACAAGACTTAAGAGGGGTTAAACAACCCTAAAGCTTAAGACACCCTTAAACAACTATTTAGAGTAGGCAAAAACAAGACTTTTATGTGTTATATGCTAAGCTCAAAAACAGATGCAAGATAGTCAAAAAAGCTTTGCAAAAATGGGGTATTTAAAGGTAAAGTCCTTACCCTTGTTGACCCTCTTCAAAAATGGTAGACCAGCTGGTTCTTTAAGCTCAAAACCACCCAACAAGTCCAGGAATAGCCCTCTAGTGCCTCAGCTCCAAGAGAAGGTGTGATTGTGGGTGTTTGTGCACAAAAGTGAGGCAAAACACACACAAAACACAAAAGATAGGAAGGTATAGATATAGGATAGATACAAATCCTAACCCTAAAACCAGAGCCCCTCTGAAAATGTTGTCTAACCCTAAAAGAGGGAGAGGAGGCCTCCTCTTATAGAGCTTCAATCTTGTAAGCTTACAAGACAAGCTAGCTAAGAGGGAAATCCCTCCATACACGTGTATGGAGGGGAGCCAAGTGCATGCCAGCTGCATGAAAATATCTGCAAAAGCAGATGCACAGTAGTCGGCTGGCCAAAAATGCAATTGACCAAAAAAAGATAGCCGGCCGGCCATCTATAGTGCCGGCCGGCCAAACATTTGGCCGGTGGCAACAAGACACAGCCGGTGGCCTCAAGCCATGGCCGGTGGAGTGTGGGGATGGCCCACAAGCCATTCCCTGCCCCTCCAAGGCAAAGCACAAGTGTTTGGTGCAAAACCAAACACAAAACAGTCGAGTCGAGAGATCCTGAGGCAAGGCGCGTATCCGAGACCTCCGGGAACTCAAGACGAACACAAACATGGATGATCACCGAGTGTTCAAGCGGTGACGTCCAAGTCTTGAGGACGGTCAAAAATGGGGTGTCTACAGTTGCCCCTCTTTGACAGAACTCGAAAGTCATAACAATGACGAGAGTGATTGTCAAAGCCTAGAAACGACCCATTTTTGACAAGGCGAAGACTTAAACAAAGCATGCAAGACAGACAACATATGCGCCCGAAGGCAGGGGCAAAATGCAAGACAATGCACAAAGCCGAACATAACTTATGATCATGCAAAGAAAGCTGTAACGAAGCATAACATGCGACAGTTTTAAGCAAGCGTACACCAAACTACACTACAATGTAGAAAGGATGTAAGAGAATTATGCAATTCTCAAAACATCTCACTCGGAGGATACAATACATGTCCGGCTCGTCTGGTTGCACCAGCCTCAAATGAACCGTACATACAATATCGTGCCTGAAAAGAAAGCAACTTAACAGGTACAATATTGTTAGCAACATGCATAACATGCAAAATGAATGCAAAATGATATGAAATATATACAAAACTATGTATAATAATGCAAAAGGAAATGCAATGCAATTGAAACAATGCAAACGACATGCAATGCAATTGAATCATGATCCAATCATGAGCGGTTCAAAACTACACAAATGTCAAATAGATTAATGGAAGTAACAAGTCTGTCTACCATAGAAAAGGTGCCGCAACCCTCAAAGCGCGTACACATGCAGAACTATGAGTAATGTAGACAGACACAAGAACGAGTATTGGGTGGAATGACATAAGTGGGGAAACAACCCGCTAACGAAAGAACAATGATCCTAATGCTGGATGCAAAAATTACACTACAATGTAATATATACAGTGGATATGGCATGCAGCCAAACCAAATCTTGCCTAGGAAAGGCATGGACACAAACAAACCACATTTAACACGGAAAATGGCGCCGTCACCCTCAAACCAACATACCAGCGTGGAATAGGCGGCGTACACCAAATCTCATAACCGCGTTTCAACATGAAAAGTATGGGCACATACCAGACCAAGCTCAACATGGAAAGGCGCAAGCCATAGATGGATGTGATGCAATGAATGCATGCAAGCTACAATGCAATATTTACACTATGCAATGGAATGGATATTTACAATGGATAAGGCACGCAGGCCAAACCGTATCTTGCCTAGGAAAGGCATGGACACAAAACAAGCCATGTCTAACACAGAAAAGGTGCCGCAACCCTTAAACCAACATACCAGCGTGGAATAGGCGCGTACACATGCAGAACTGTGCTTTGACGTGAAAAGTATGAGCACATACCAGACCAAGCTCAACATGGAAAGGTGCAAGCCCTAGATGGAAGTGATGCGGTGAATGCATGCAATCTACAATGCAATATTTACAATATGCAATGGAATGTATGTAAATGCAATATTTACAGTGGAATGCATGACATGTGCACTATCTACAATGAAATGCATGACATATGCACTATTTACAATGCAATGCATGACATATGCACTATTTACAATGATGCATGACATATGCAATATTTACAATGATGCATGACATATGCAATATTTACAATGAAATGCATGACATATGCAATATCTACAATGAAATGCATGACATATGCACTATTTACAATGGTGCATGACATATGCAATATTTACAATGGTGAATGGCATATGCAATATTTTTTGTTTTTGTTTTTGAAATGATGCATGTTTTTTTTTTTTTTTTGAAATGCATGCTGCATGGAGTGCACGACAACGCAAGTCGCTTGAAATGCATGACAATGCATGAATTTTTTTAATGCTCGACAACGCGCGGCTTGAGATGCATGAAAATGCAAATGAAATGTGCACATCAATGCACCAAAGGTCTTGCACTTTCGAGGATTTAAGGTCTCCTAGACCGTGCGTGTTTAAGGTCTTGCCAGACTGTGCATGTTTAAGGTCTCGCCAGACCGTGGATTGAAATGCATGACAATGCATGGATGACATGTACATGACACTTACAAGATGTGTGCACAACAATGCGAACAAAATAACACATAATCAGTGTGCGTCCACGACAAAGCGTTGTAATACAATGCATGATAATGCAAGGGATGACGTGTGCTACAATGCATGCCAACATGCAAGCACCAACCGAGCGTGTTTAAGGTCTTGCCAGACCGTGCGTGTTTAAGGCCTCGCCAGACCGGACATTAAAGTGTGAAACAACGCAAGTAAGGTATGCAAATGCAAGACAATGCATATGGGGGCAACTTTTGACTCTTGTAAGAGACAAAAAGGATACAAAAAGGATGCACAACACCTGTATTCGAGTGCTACGCACAGAAGACACGGTCCGAGGTCAAAACGGAGACCGATTGAGCTTCGGAAATGCCATTTTCTTGCACTATCTTGAGCAATGAAGGCCCCAAACTATACATCTGACCCAAAAAAGGTTGTAGAAGGCTCACCGGCCAGAAGGGGAAGTCACCGGCCATCCACAGGCCACCAAAACACATCACCGGCCAAAAATGTAGCGGATCAGCCAAAAATGCCTGAATCGGGGCAGTTTTGTCTTTTTGGCTTGGGTCTTTTAAAATAAGGTTTCAAACCCTATTTTCTTACTTCCGCTTAGCCGAAATTTCTTCCCCTCTCTCTCTAGAGCATTTTTCTTCCTTCGTTCCTCGATTTTCTTGCGTTTTAGCCCCCGTTTCATCGTTTGATTCGCGAATATCTTCGCGTTTCGAACATTTTGAACCGAACATTTCTTCGTTTCGGTGTCTTCTTTGCTATTTCCACCTCTTGGGGTTTGTTTCCCCCGAGTTTCTCTCGATTTTCGTGCCTCTTCCATTTCCCGGCTTTTCCGGCCATTTTTCGCCCTCTCGGGGTTGACTTTTCGGTTGACCTTTCGCATTCTCATCCGATTTCCACTTTCCCGGCCATTTTCTCATCACTTTTGACATGGCGGATGATATTCCACCGGGCGGGACTCCCCCGGATCATGAGATGGATCCCGGGGCCGAGCTTCTACCCTTGAGCGTCCGCCCGTTCGACCCGGCGACCTACCGGCCGGCGATTCACGTCCTGCCTCCCGACGGACTCCGTCAGTTCAGGAGCTTTGATAGGGCGGTGCCTCCAGAGCTTCTCTTACGCGAGCCGACGTCACATCTGTCCTTCGGCGCTTCCGAGGTATATTCTTCCCTCTGTTTTATTTTCCGCAATGTAGAACACTTAACTGTCGTAGCTAATTATGTTCTTTAACTGCTTAGCCCGGATACACCGATACACTGTATATTTTAGTTGACTGTGAACACACTTGCAACTGACATCTGTTTGAATCTGACACGTGCACACACACTGCACTAGCTCTGAACCACTCAAACACACTGACACAGCACACACTGTAGTTTACTGTAAGCACACCGGCACCCGGTGTCTGTTTGAACTTGAAAAATGTGCACTCTCGCTGTATCTGCACTGAACCACTCGAACATACTGACACGTCACATGTTGCAGTTCACTGTAAGCACACTGGCACCTGGTATCTGTTTGAATCTGAAAACGTGCACACATGCTGTATCTTCACCAATTCTGAATGCTTTTCAAAACTGTACATTTAGCATTACTTCGCAATTGTTTGCTTGAAAACAGGGAGATTCCCATGCCGTTCGGGGGTATGGGAACATTGCCGCCCGAGATTGGTACACGGAGCTACCCGATGCGGTTCGCCACATCGTGGACCAGGCCGGCTTCGGCGCATTTTGCAGAGGACTTTCCAGACTCACCACGAGCAGGCCTCTCCTTGCCGCTCTGCCGGAGAGGTGGTGGGACACCACCGATTCTTTCCACTTCTCTGCTACGGGAGACATGACGATGACTCCCTACGACTTCTCGATGCTCATCGGCATCGGGATAGGGGGTGATCCGATCCCCTTCGACATCGACATGGACGAGTGGGAGGCTGCTCAGATCTACCTGCTCGGCGAGGTGCCGCCTCTCGCACGTCCCGACTTCGTCTGATATTCATGGTTCGAGGTCCAGTTCAGAGTTCAGCCAGCCTTAGTTGAGGAGGCTTCGATGACTCAGGAGACGGTGGAGCGATATGCGCGCGGCTTTCTCATGTTCCTGCTGGGGACGACTATTTTCGCCGACCGGGCAAACACTGTGCCCCTCTGCCTGCTCAGCGCTCTCGTGGATGTCACTCGAATCTTGCGCTATGACTGGGGTGGCGCTGCCTTGGCCACTCTGTATGGGTACATGAGCTCAGCCTCCCGTTGCAGCGGACAGCTGCTCGGGGGCTACTGGCGAGCTTGGAAGGTACGTTTTCTTCTCTGCTTTTCATTTCTGCTTTACATTTTCTGTACTCTGTACACTGCACACACTGTGGTCTGCTTCACACTGACTGTATACTGCACACACGGCACACACATACTCTATTTTACACTGACTGTACATTGCTCACATTGTACACTCTGCACAATACACGCTGACTGTATACTGCACAATACACGGTCCTACTATTTCTGCTTTATTCTGATAAGCATATTGGTATTTGCTCTGCAGTTGTGGGTCTACGCCTATTTTCCGAGACTTGCGCCTGTGCCAGACATGGAGACCCCTCTCGTCGTCCCGTTCTCGCGCCGCTTTGACAGGAGGTGTGTACGGAGACTGCGAGAGACGTTTATCTTTTTCCGCCACTACTTCAACACCATCACCCCCGCAGAGGTATGTTCAACTTTGCAGTTCATTTAAGCTTCGCTTTACACTGTATTTTCAATAACAATAGATAACAATCTGCATTTCATTTTCAGATCACCTGGCAGCCTTGGGCTCCATTGCCAGCCGTGATTCGGGATCGATTTGCCGGTGCTGAGGAGACCTCGCGTTTCCGAATTTTGCTAGAGGGCCCGTCTGTTGGGCTTGGTACCTGGGTGAGCGTTTCCTACGCCAGACCCTAGGTTTACCAGAGCAGATAGTCCCGGTTCACCCTCTCGAGCACATGAGGGAGACAGAGAGATTCACTCCCGAGCAGATGACTGACTATACGATCGGCTGGGAGGCAGATGGTTTCAGGGGCGAGGGCGACTACTCGGAGTACGTCCGGACCTTCATCTTGCGGCCTCTGAGCGGTGGCCATCGAGTTGAGCGAGAGAGGCCCGCGGCGCCGGCAGTTAGGGTAAGAGCAGGGGCAGGGACTTCGAGGACAGCTCGAGTCCGTGGCAGGAGTGGAGCTCGGAGGGGACGGGGGGCTAGTTGGCCAGCGCTCCCACTTTGATGACATGCCGGACAGGGTGGGGCGACTTACCAGATTCCCATTGCTCCCCCTCCGGCTGATCACGAGTTAGTCGGGTTCTACGACTTACCTCCGGTATGTACTACTTCATCTTGCATCTTGCATTGTCATTTCATTTCAGTTTATTGATATTCCGCAGAATACTGATGCATTTAGTACTTTTGCAGGCTTCCTCCGAGTACACCCGCCAGTCCCTGGAGCTGACTGCCTCGATGATGGGAATGCTCCAGCAGAGCCTTGACCTCCTATCCATTTATGGCATTCCGGTATGTTCTTCTGGCCACGGTCTCGAACCTTACATAAACTGCTTCATATACTCTGATGCGCAGTACAACACATGATACACTGCCCTCGCGGCATCTGATATACTGCACTCATACACTGCACTCATACACTGCATTCTGCATTGATAAACTGCTCACAGTATACACACACTGTACTCATACACTGTATTCTGCACTAATAAGCTGCTCACAGTATACACACACTGTATTCATACACTACATTCTGCACTGCATTCTACATTGATAAACTGCTCACAGTATACTGATGCATTTGCTTTTTGTACTTTTCAGCATCCCTTCCAAATTCCTACTGTGGGAGGCGCTCCTGCCGGACCTTCCGTTTCCACCCGAGATGGGAGAGTATACCCCCGCACCAAAGCGGGGTGCACTCATGTAGGGAGTAGCTCACGAGCTCCAGTTCCTGATGACGACGATGATGAGGAGTCCGAGGCTGAGGCAGAGGCGGAGGCTGAGTCATCCGAGGAGGAGACCGGAGACAGCTCGGACTTAGACTCAGATGATGATGCTGATGACGCTGCTCCTGGACCTTCGTCCAGGAAGAGGATGAGGACGGACCCCTAGGCCAGAGACCTTTGGACATTGATACAGATTTTTGCTATTTTTCTTCTTTTTTGTACTTTTTTTCTGGTAGCTAGGGTACCTTGTACTGCCGCAGGCAGATTTTTGTTTCCAAAGCTTTGTACTTGAAAAAGATGATGAAATGAAATAAAACTTTTTATCTGAAAAAGTGTTACATTTTTACATCTATACATTGCATCGCATTACATCATATTACACCTCAATGTAAATGAGATTGATCTATTGTCTGAAAATTGAACACTTGTATTGTAATAATCAGATAACGAATCAGCCAATAGCAAAACAACTCAGGCAACCCACTGCCCCATTCTGAACACACAGCCCATACTCTGCTGAGGATTAATCTGCATACAGCCCATAACACAGCACTTCGGTTCATTCTGCACACGGCAAACCTGAACAAACAGCCCAATCTGACAAGACGGACTACCAAGGTTGAATCTGCTGAAGTTGAAACACACTCAGATGCCCCAAATTTTCCCCTTCTTCTTTTGCTTCGCATAAATGTGAGAATGGCACAGCACTCTGAGCACAAACGATTTTTTTTGAAAATAAGAAGGGTTTTCAACTGGGTATCGAGCCTACAACTGAACACAGGGAAAAAGACTCAAACAAAAGGTACACGACCTAACCACAACGAGACACGCTCGGAAAAGACTCAAAACAAAAGTTGAGGTAAACAAAACAAAAGACACGACACACGGACGTGTTTACAAAAAACGAGAGACCTCAGATCTCGAGGAGCCAGTTCCTCCGGGTTTGATTCCCACCCTTTCTTATTTGTGATTCTCACATCACTCGGCCCTCAGGCTCGGTTTTTCTCTCAAAACCCTTTCTCACTTTTCTCTCAACGCACACCTCTCTATTCTTTATTCTCTCATTTTTCGTTCCTCCCCAAGGGATTGATGGATGAATAGGAAGTTGTGGGTTCACGCCCAACATTATTAGCTCGCGGCTAGTTCTTCCGGCGACGTCTAGTCGATGTTCCAGATGGGGAATGGAGTATCTTGATTCATTCCGATTTGTGCTTCGCATTTGGTTTGATACCTCGTTACTTGGAGGTTGTTGAGAGCTTACAGCCCTTTACTGACAACTTCAATTGTGCCCTCTTCCGGTGAATAGAGTGCCCTTCTGGCAAGTATGTTGATGACGGGGGAAAGACAAAACACCTGACTCGACTGTGCCCCTAGTTCATCACTTTGACCATTTTTTTTTTGTTTTGATTTTCTACTAAAACAGTTTTGACCAAGGTGAGAGTTAGATTAACATACTTGTTCGATTTTTGATTTAAAATCATACAAGTCAGGCTACGAGCACTGGAAATTTTCCTTTTTGGGTCCATGAAAAGGGTTCAGTTTTGGAAAAGATGAAATAGTTTTCGAGAAAATAGTCAACCTCAGTAAAAATTTTCAAAAACTATTTTTACAAACGGTCAATGCTCAACGAGCACGGAACTTACTCTTGAGATGCGCAACCTCAGATTAGAGGCAATGGAAAATTGCCCCTTGCTTGAAAGGGCTGCATGGCAATGGAAAGTTGCCCCTGGTTCGAACGGCAGCTCATGGCAACGGAAAGTTGCCCCTTGTTTGGATGATGTCGCAGCATTTTGCAAACAGTCCTCATCAGTGATGATCGAACTCTCGGACACGGAGAAGACGAAGACGATCAGAACCAATATATGGACACAGTCACTTCGGAAGTGTTGGTGGCTGGACTTCAAGACGAAGTTGCCTACGTATCCCAAACATGGGAATCAAGCCTACGTAGTTCATGGTTGTCACAACCGAACTATCGGATTCAGAGAAGGCAAGGATGATCAAAACCATTACATGGACAAAGGCGCTATGAAAGCGTTGGGGGCTGGACTTTAGGACGAAGTTGCCTACGTATCCCAAACATGGGAATCAAGCCTTACGTAGTTCCGGTTAAGGTACACTCGGGTATTTTAACCTTCACTTTTTAGGCTCTAACTTTTGCCAAGGCGCCCGATGCGGGTTTTCGACCTTGCGAGCTTCTTTTTCTTTTTTTCTCTCTTCTTTTCTTCCTTTTTTTTCGTATTGTATTTTTTTGCATCTTTTTTTTTTTGTGTTTTTCTTCTTTTTTCTTTTTTTTGTATATATTTTTTTCTTGCTCTAACTTTTTCCTGGGTCGCCCTTCCGGGTTTTCGGCCCAGCGAGCCTCTCAAAGGGTAAAAGTGTAACAAGTCCATGCCAAATGATTTTGAGATTGAAGCCCTCTGTATCCAGGAGAGCGGCTGTTGTATTTGGCTCTTCGAGCATGTCCGACATTTTTGCTGCTCCTAGTTCGAGGGGTGCTTCTGATCTGGCCACACAGGTCTCACATGGCGGTTGACCGTTGAACGTTCTGAATTGTGGTCAAGGCTTGAAAACAAACGGATTGAATCTTGAGGCTGGGAGCGATCCTGGGCTGCACAATCTCAAGAGCGATTCCACACAGGTCTTCACAAGACCACGCAAAACATTTTGTTTTTGAAAGTTTTTAAGAAAGCGACAAGTCGCTCGCGCTGAAGATAGTGTGAAACCAGTCTCGGTCAAGCGAGGGTCCTTCTCAGTACTCACGCTAACAAGCATGATTTCATTCATTAAGGGCTTAGCATGCCTATCTTTCTCTCAAATTGATCAAAGTTTTGCAAAACCCAAGGAATTCCTTCCTCTTCGTTTTCACCGCAGTGTTCAAAAAGGTTTTTTTTGGAAAAACTTAGGTCATTACAATGATTTTCAAGGCACAAGAGAGCAGGTGGAATGTACTGCCGTTCCATTCAAATCCTCTGGCACAACTAGCTCAAAATAGCAATAAGCACGGAAACATGATAGCCGCAGCTGTTTCATTCAGATTTCCTGGTTGCAACTGGCTCTACAGCAGAGACAGACTCAAAAAGAAAACAAAAGGAGAATTACAAAACAAAACGGTGTTTGAGGCAACAATCCCAGAATCACCTGACATTCTATACAAGGGGGCCGACTCGCTATAACAAGACAGACCCTTAAGCAAAAAGAACTGACTCAAGACGATGAGACAGACTCAAAACAAAACAAAGAACTGACTCAACCCAAGCCAGTATTTACAAAACTAGCATTCGCAGATGCTCAAAAATGCGTGCCAGACGCCACATCCAAAATTCACCAAGTGCCGCCCGCAAGTGGTTCACTCCCTGATTACATACTCGCAGTATCAGTATCCTCAAAATCCAATAACTGGGTAGTAACGGACTTGGCTGAGGTGGGTGGAAGGATAACCTCGTTGTCGATCAAATCTTGCACCTCGTGACGGAGGCGGAAACAATTGTCGGTAGCATGACCAGTTTGCTGGTGGTACACGCAGTACAAGGTAGCATCATATGTGAGAGGGAGATTCTTCGGGAGAGGTCGAGGCTCCAAGGGTTTAAGATGCCCTCTTTCGGCCAGGATCTGGAATGCCTTAGACAAAGGCATGTAGAGAGCATGAAAGACCCTGCGCCCTCGGGGCAGGTACTTTGAAGTCTGAGTATTCTTGCTAGACGCTCTAGCGAAAGGGTCGGCAAGCACTGCCTTAACTTTCTGATCTTTCCCAGGTGCAGGGTTGAGAGTTGAAGGAACTGTTCTGGCATGACGGGGCCTATCCCAGTTTTCTGACTGGCTTGTACTGCCTTCGGTTGGAGTGGGGAAAACATCATCCACAACCTTGGTCACAACTGAGGATACTTGCTGCTTACTCATCCCCCTGGCTTTCAAAGCCTCGACTGCCCACAGCAGTTGTTCAATGGGATCGGCATCTGTCTTTATTTTGTCCTTACCTCTGGCCTCAGCCTGATCGAGGGTTTGGGTTGATGTTGAAACGTCATTGCCAAAGCTAGAGGCTACCTCAGGTTGGCTAAGTTCGATCACAATCCGTCCCAACAGTGGGGGCTCCTGGGGTACAAAATTCCCGGCATATGGTGCAGCTGGTGGCGAAGCCGACATTCCGTAAGCGAGATCCGCCACGGACCTCTGGAGGTCACCTATCATCCCCATCAATTCGAACGTGGTGGGCTCACGAGCCTGATACAATTGGGGGGCCCAGACCGGGTGCGCAGTAGGCGACCTGGGTGGATGCAGCACATCAACATTGGTCTCACTTTGCAAAGTGATTCCTTGATCTAATGCGGCTGTCATAACCACAATCTCTTCTGAATTCTGCGTCACGATAGGTCCGCTGTACTGAACAGTGACTGACGGATCAGAGGTCTGTCTTGCCTCAGCAAGGGGGAACACTGGCTATTCGGTATCAACTCTCTGAACTGAAAGGAAAAACAAGTAGTATTTCAGACGGATCAAACACAGGTGTAGCCGAACAACTGTACTCTACTACTGATCACTATTCCCCAAAATCACTACCCCAAAATACTGAATCGGATATCCACAGATATAACTGATTCTCACAAATACTGATACTGGTGCCCTCAGGCCTGATACTCAAACTTGCAAACTGATAAGCGCGTTCCTGTAGAGATACACTCTAAAAGCACATCGCAAGTAAAAGAGAGCCAAAACACCCCTATGTTGGGGTAATGTTTCCCTATCCTATTTTGTTAGGAGCTAGGGTTTCACTACGTACACAGCGGTTTCAAACAACCAATATCGGGTAAGCAACCTGTCCTAGTTTGGAATGGTCACTATGGATTCCGAATATGCACTAGGTCGAATGGTCGAAAAGGGTGCCCCGGTAAAAACCGGGGTTTGTGTTCCCATACTGGTAGAGCCCGCAACCAGTCAGCCTTATGGCATGCTTTGACAAAGTCAAGCCTCCGGCAAACCGCTCAGGAATAGCAGATGGCCAACACGGTGTCCTAGGCGCACCAATGCACATGCAATGCAAAGAAACACATAAGTGAAATCAAAACAAGATATCACGAGTTCGAGTCAAGCTCTCTAAAATCCCCAGCAGAGTCACCAGAAACTGTAGACGTCCCCGAATGACCCGGGAGGATGACTCCCCCCGTTTTGTTCGTCTGTGGGGCTACTACAGTTCAGGACTCAAATTGTCACGGTTCTTAATCTAAACCAAAGAGTCCAAATCCGGCAAATCGTTTTGAGAAAAACAGATTTTTGAAAGAAATGCCAAACATGGACTGCTTTGCCAGATACGAGTCGCCACCTAAATATTTTTTAATGGGGGAATTTAGGAAACCCTGACTCGGTGCCAAAGGCCACGTGTCCGTCATCACCAAAGTTGCCTCGGCTCGGGAACTTGGGTACGATTGGGGAAGGTCAGCTATGAGCACCCCCTCTCGCCCGATCCGAAGATCGGCCTCTACTAACCATGATATCTGATTTTGAAAACGTTATGTGTTCCTATTCCGGTTATTGCCTAGAATTACTATGTTATGCGTGCAGCAAACAAGTATAGACTAGATCGCCTAATTTGGAACGAAACATTGCATACCCATTTGTTTGGAAAATGTTTGAAATTTGCTATTCGCAAGTAGGCTAAAACACGGATTTCAATGAGTTGTTCCAACTCAAACAATCCAACCTTCTCCTACAGGCATTCAGGCAGCTTATATCACATAAGCATCTAGCCACACGGTAAGCATGCTGTCATGTTAACATTCACACTCATGCAAGATGCTAAAGCATAAAATACTTACAATGTACTCCGCGCCAAAACAAAAACATGTTAGCAATCATGCATGATCCAAGTCCATGTTTAAATGCCTAATGCAACGCATGCAAAATGTCACTAGACTAGGCTCGGCTAATCCTAGGATGGCATGTGGAAATGCACAGATAGCATGTATTCAAGTTAGATTTGAAATACTTTATGCAGTTAGCATAATGCGCCGAGCCCCGTGCATACAATACTGATGAATGATGCACGCATGCATAGCATAAGGTATGCTAAATTAAACATGTCCCAATACTAACCATCAAAGAAGGTAAGTAAAAGGGAGAAAGAAGTGGCGGTTGGAAGACATGCACACACGCACCCACACTTATTACAAATTTGCCCTCGCTCGGAGGGACCGAAAGAATAATACAATTTAATTAACCTACAAGCTAATTAAAATATTACAAACCGATTAATTAATTAACAAATTAACTAATCTAATGAAAGTAGTAAACAGCAGCCTCGGGAAGAGTGTCCAATGCATGCGCGCTTGGTTCCGCCAGGAAAGTCACTGCCATGCACAAGATGCCTCTGCTTTGACTGTTCTGCTCCTCTGAAGACTGTACAAGTCCCAGGGTTGCTTCTCTGAATGCTGTGGAACACCACCGGCTGAGGGAATTGGCCACCGGCCATGGAGAATGACCACCGGCCACTAATTGAGATATCGGCCACTGATGGATGGCTGGTCGGCACTGAAGATGGCCGGCCGGCCAAATCTTCCTGTAGAATCTGTGTTGACAGCAACAGAGGGCAAAACAAACCATGGCAATGCATTTCAAGCAATGTATGCACCAATCATACTCCTTATCATGTTTATGACTCAAAAGAGGATGGGCCTCGATTCTTGGACCACCAATCACGCATTTCCATGCATGATGGCCCAAAGAATCAAGTGTGCATTTTAATTTCAAATGCAATGCAAACCAAATAAGCAAACAAAGGGGCTTTCAGCCTCTATCATGGCTTGATCAAGAGGTGAAAGATGCATGCAAATGCAATGCAACCTAAGTATGTTAACTAGGCATGCAACATGAGCATATGGGAAGCATGCAAGGCATATAACATGCATGCAAGTTAAATGAGCATACAAGGTACAATGAAAACACACAAACATGCAAAACATATGGCATGTTAAGCAACCAAAACAAGGAGGAGAATGCATGCCAAATGCAACGCCATTTCAACATGCAACAACATGTCATAAGCTAAGCATGCAACAACATGCCAAGGAATGGACTTAAACTAAATTAGGCAGCCCTCAAACAAGCCTAAAACAGTGGCCAATGCTATGGAAATGAGGGCCAACACACACACACACACATGTACATGTTGATGGGCCAACACTTAAGCATAAAAGAACAACTTCTAAGCACATTTAAAAGGAGGCAAACATGGACAATTAGCATGCAATGTAAGCTCTGAAAAACATGTAGGAAATGATGCCAAATTAACCTACTAATGCAAGCTAAGCATGCAACCAAGCCCAAGGACCTAAAGCATGATCATATGACACATGAAGCAAATGACCAAAATGGATCAAAACAGTCCTAAATCATGTTAAGGCAGGCCCCAAAAACCACTTAGATGGCATCTAAATGATCTACACATGGAGGCATGCACAAATGCTTAAACATGGAGCATACAACACAACCTCTTAATGTATTAAAGGAGTGATAAAATGCAAGCATGTGAACATGAAACAAGGACTGAAATGTCATGAAAAATGGTTCCAAACCATTGGAAAGATGCAAGGATGGCATGCTCATGGTCAATGCATCAAGGCATACAAAGGGGGATTACATGCTAGCTATGCAAAGCAAAACATGAATGACCCGAATGATCAAAAACAGACCTCAAACACATCAAAACATGCGTATAAGCTTCACAAAGCTTGGCCAAAATACATGAGCATGGTAGTCGAAATGCTATGCATGTATTAAGGCAAATCATGGCATTACAAGGCATGTATGCTAAGCAAGCATGGTGTACCTAAACCAACTCAAAACAGTGCTAAATCATGATATAATAAGCACAAAAAAATAGCTAAGGCATGGTCAACATACACTTAATTAGATGCTCCCTCAAGAGGCAAAAATGTCCCTTTTCAAGGACAACAAGGAAAGGGGGTGGCCCTCTCCTTCTTAGGACCTCAAGGCACCATCCTCACCTCTGAAATCCCTCAAGATTTCAGTGGTGAGGAGGCCCAAACACAATGGTCCCGGAGGTCAACCAAAATGGCACAAAACAAGGGCCAAACAAGCCTTAAGAGGGGTCAAACAACCCTAAAGCTTAAAACACCCTTAAACAACTATTTAGAGTAGGCAAAAACAAGACTTTTATGTGATATATGCTAAGCTCAAAAACAGATGCAAGATAGTCAAAAAAGCTTTGCAAAAATGGGGTATTTAAAGGTAAAGTCCTTACCCTTGTTGACCCTCTTCAAAAATGGTAGACCAGCTGGTTCTTTGAGCTCAAAACCACCCAAGAAGTCCAAGAATAGCCCTCTAATGCCTCAGCTACAAGAGAATGTGTGATGGTGGGTGTTTGTGCACAAAAGTGAGGCAAAACACACACAAAACACAAAAGATAGGAAGGTATAGATATAAGATAGATACAAATCCTAACCCTAAAACCAGAGCCCCTCTGAAAATGTTTTCTAACCCTAAAAGAGGGAGAGGAGGCCTCCTCTTATAGAGCTTCAATCTTGTAAGCTTACAAGACAAGCTAGCTAAGAAGGAAATCCCTCCATACACGTGTATGGAGGGGAGTCAAGTGCATGCCAGCTGCATGAAAATATCTACAAAAGCAGATGCACAGTAGTTGGCCGGCCAAAAATGCAATTGACCAAAAAAAGATAGCCGGCCGGCCATCTATAGTGCCGGCCGGCCAAAAATTTGGCCGGTGGTAACAAGACACAGCCGGTGGCCTCAAGTCGTGGCCGGTGGAGTGTGGGGATGGCCCACAAGCCATTCCCTACCCCTCCAAGGCAAAGCACAAGTGTTTGGTGCAAAACCAAACACAAAACAGTCGAGTCGAGAGATCTTGAGGCAAGGCGCGTATCCGAGACGTCCGAGAACTCAAGACGAACACAAACATGGATGATCACCGAGTGTTCAAGCGGTGACATCCAAGTCTTGAGGACGGTCAAAAATGGGGTGTCTACAGTTGTTAGGATTACTTGTCGAGTTGTTGAGTTTTGTGCATCGAGTTGTTATTCTTTGTTTAATCAACATTGCCGTATTTTGCTTATCGAGTTGTAAACTTGCTGAGGTTTTGTTGTTTCTTAGCAAGTTACGTTGTTTAGTTTGTTGCGTCGGTTCACTACTTGACTCGGTGATATTCAATGCTCAATTTTCATTCGATCTCATTTTGTGCAAAATAATACGATGCGATGTTAAGAATACAACATACAACACTTTTTGAACAAAAAGCTATTTCATTCCATCATAGCTTCTTTTGTTGCAACATTTCATAGCAAGGGTACAAGTTTTAAAGAAAATAAAACTGCCTAAAGCTAATGTGCTACAACTACTAGTAATAAAAGAAAATAAAGCAAGAACATCTGCATCAGTGCTATCAAGCGCAAGACTGAGAGGCCCTCTTCGTCCTCTTTGGCTGAGAAGTCCCTACACCACCTCCACCAACACCACCATCTGAATCGGAGCTGCTGTCCTCGGAACCCTCCCCGGCGTCACCTCCACTCTCAGAGCTGGAACCAGAGTCCTCCTCTCTGCCTGCGGATGTCTCCGACTAAGGATGCGCAGACTCCTCCTCCTCGCTAGACTCCTCATCATCGATAGGCGCTCTACGCCTGCCTCGGCTGCGAGTCGAATCCCCTCTCCCAGCTCCTCGAGAAGGCCTGGATGGCCCAGCCTATAATGGTGGCATCCGAAAAAAAAAAGAGGGGGCAATTTGAATACATTAGCTGACATGTATACCAGATGTAGGGACAAGAAAGCTACATAGAGTGGGTGTATGCAGATGCGGTGTATGAATGTGGTGTGTGTCAGATGTGCTCTACACATACAGTCAACCAATGCAGTGAAATGGTCAAATTCAGCAGGTCATCAGAAGTATGACAAATGCAAGAAAATTGAAAAGTACCGAAACACCGGCGATGAATAGCTGCGTCTCCCTTCGTAGGACCATGCTCTCGAGTGAGTCCACCACTCCGAGTAACCCGTCACAATACTCGATGAGAGGCTACAGATGCAAGTGCAAGTTATCAGTGAATGAATAGATGTCTAAATATCTGAGTGATAAATCAAAACTGTAAAGCATACCGGTGGCGAGTCAGGGTCTCTGACGTATCGGTGATCAGGCAATAGAGGCTCCAATGGGATCGGTTAAGATGTCCTGTATCGCCATCCTGTCAACTCGGTCGGAAGATCAGGCCATCCAGCGTGCTGATAAGTCGGAGGAATCGGGGGAATCTGTCTAGCCCCACTCCTCGATATGTCGGCCCTGCTAGTCGAAGGAGCATCTGCAGCCTGGGCTGGAGCTGACGATGATGCACCAACAGCCCTCCTCGTAGGAGTACGGATACCTGTCAATGGGGGCATCAGGTACGTATGGCGGTAGGTTGCGTACTCCCCCTCCTCCATGTGCAGAATCGCATCAGTACCCAACATAGCGACGTCAACCTCCTCGGGAGTGAGTCCCTCAGTGGACCGCATGTCCTCTGGAGGTGCTGAGGGGATCCTCTGATCAGGGACGCCCATCATCTGACGCATGAAGCGATCCTCCAGAAACCAGGCCTTGCCAACCGGCCCCTCAAATAAAGTCCTGCATAGAGAAGAGGCCCACCCCCCAGGGAATCGGAAACGGATATCTCCTCCCAAGGGCGCCCATGGCTGCCAAGTGATCTATGGATAACCAGTGCATGAGCTGATTAGATATCGTAAATATGCAAGATGAATCAAAGCTGAAAACATGGAGAACTAAGAGTTCTGAATTGCCTCAGTGTCCCGCACCGTATCAAAGAACTGCCACAGGTAGGGCAGAGTCTCCCGAGCCCTCGACCGGTACCAGCCCTCAAATACATGAGAGTAAGGAATCACAAGAGGCACCTCAACCTCGAGCTCCGCGGCTAGCGTCGGAAAGTATGCGTAAACCCATAGTTGTGGAAAACAGGGCAATAGCCATCAGAATACAAAATGTACAGAGAATACAGAATGCTGAATGCATAATATGAATACAGAATGGAGGATACAGAATGCTGAGGGCAGAATGTAGAATACCGAATGTAAGGTGTTTCGTGTGCAGTGTACAATTAATGAAAAACATGAATGTAAATCAAGAGGGCAGAAAGTACCTCCCAGGCTCTCCAGTAGCCGCCAACTATGTTCCCCCGCCCTCGGGAGGTCGCACTCATGTAACAGTAAAGGGTAGCGAGGCCGGCGCCACCCCAGTCATACTGGCTGACCTGTGATAGGTCCACTAAAGCACTGAGCAGATACAGTCCAACTGTGTTCCCCTTGTCGGAGAACAAAATGGTCCCAATGAGGAACATAAAAAATCCTCGAGTGTACTGCTCTATCTCCTCGAGAGTCTCGGGCATAGTCCCCCTGTACTGCACGGGAAACTAGGTGTACTTGACTCTACCCGAAGATCTATCAATCGGCGGGCGGGCTCCCAGCATGAATCCAAGCCGCCTCCCACTCGCCCATATCTGCATCGTAGGGGACCGGTCGGCCGACCACATCAAGGCGAGTCAGCATAGCAAAGTCAAACGGGGTCATCGTCATATCCCCGGTAGCCGAAAAGTGGAACGAGTTGGTGGTGTCCCACCATCTCTCCACAAGTGCCCCCATCAAGGTCCTGCTCGCCGAGTAACGTGACAGCCCCGCGCAGAAGGGTCCAAACCCTGCCTCGTCAACTATATGACAAACAGTATCTGGGAGCTCTACATACCACTCCCTAGCAATGATCGAGCCATAACCTCGCGTAGAACAAGAAGATACTTGCATTCAGAATTAACAGATGTATTCAGTTTTCAGAATGAGATGAATGAGCTGCGGGCAAATGAAGTAAACGGCCTGTGAGTCCAGTATGAGCTACGTGTTCAGAAGTGAAAAGTTTGAGCTGTGTGTTCAGATTACAAGAGTTTGGGCTGCGTGTTCAACTTTCAAAAAACTGTGGGCTGTGTGTTTACCATCAAAAGTTTGAGCTGCGTGTTTAGATTTCAAAAATGTGGGCTGCGTATTCACAACCAAAAGCATGAGCTGCGTGTTCAGAAATTCAAGTGTTTGAACTGTGTGTTCAAAAATGCAAACAGAATGCTGTGTTATAGACTGAGTGTTCAGAACAAGCTGTGTGCCAACTCAACAGAATTCTGTGTTGCGAGCTGTCTAGCTAAAACAAGCAAAGTCCGGTTATACATGAGCTGTGTGCCAGGTGGGCCGGATTGTGTGTGAATGTGTTCAGAATGAGCAGATGAACATATATAGCGAAAACACGAAATGCGCAAGAAATGCATAATACATTGCGGAGAACGTAAAAATGAAGTACATACCTCTCGTGCCTGGTGAGAGAGGTAAGACTCCGGCTCCCGTAGCAGAAGATCTGCGGGTGCTCGTCGATCAAAATCAGTAAAATGGTAGAAAGTGGTCGGAGGTAGGACATGCTCCTGAGGATGTTACCTCTCGGGGTCGAAAGGCCAAACTCTCGGAGGCAGTGAGATGATGTCTGGCTCACCCCCGGCATACGGAGGATCTCCACCATAATGAAAATGACCCGCTATTTGAAGAAATCTGCAAAAATGAGCAAAATGAGCCAAAATTGGAAAAGTCAACAAAAGTCAACTCTCGAGAAATGAAAAAGTCAACAAAAGTCAACTCCCGAGAAAATGTTCCAAATTTCGAGACAAACTTACCTCAAGGGATGAAAATGGAGAAAGAAGCTCCGAAATCAAATTTTAATCGATTCAAAGTGAAGAGAACTGAAAGTTTTCGCGAAACAACTTTGCGTGGGGCGTTGGAAAACGTGTATAAAGCGCAGATCTGACGGAGAAAATGGTCTAGGAAGGAAGAGGGACTAGTTTCGGACTTGGAGTTGTGAGCAACAGTGTTTGGGATGTCTCTACTTAAAGATCCAAGCATGAAAAGACAAAACTGCCTCGGATTTAGCAAAGTGGTTGGCCGACCATATTTTCTGGCTGGCCGACCACCCTGTGAGCAAAAACTGGCCGGTGGCCTTCTTGGGTGGTCTCCCAGGTCCCTTTGTTCTCTCTGTGAATTTTGGTGATGATTGGAGTCCCCGGCTCTCGGGAAAGTACAAGAAAAGTGCACTTTTTGGCGCGAAATGTCTCTGCAGGAACTTCGACTCAAGTCTTCGAAGTGTGACTTGTTGTTATTCGCCAAGAGCAAGGTGTATCCTTTTGAGTACGTTGTAACCCCTCCGAGAGGTGAATCGGAGGTCGCGTTTGAGTTGCCCTCTTTGAGGCTTGCACTTCTTTACTCAGCGTTTTGTTTCAAGCATGCTATTAAAGTTATACCTCTCCTGCATTGTTATGCACTTTCTTTACTTGCATTGTCGCGCACGCCATTTCTACTTCACACATTGCATGCGTTGTCGCGTATGCTTTACTTACATGTGTTCAATTTCTACTTCACACATTGCATGCGTTGTCGCGTATGCTTTACTTACATGTGTTCAATGTCTACTTCACACATTGCATGCGTTGTCGCGTATGCTTTACTTACATGTGTTCAATTTCTACTTCACACATTGCATGCGTTGTCACGTATGCTTTCCAGTTGCATGCATTGCGCGCGTTGTCGCGTATGCTTTACTTACATATGTCTACATCTTGCTTCACACATTGTATGCGTTGTCGCGTGTACTTCACCTACATGTGTTTATGCCTTAATTGCATTGTTATGCACTCCTCACCTGCGTTGTCGCGTACATTTTACTTGCATTATCATGCTTGTTTCAATCGCATTGTTATGCACACTCTACCTGCGTTGTCACGCACCCTTCCTACGTTGTTATGCACATCTCGCTCGCATTGTTACGCGTCGTAATTAGGTTGCATTGTCATGCACCCCTTCACCTGCATTGTCACGCACTTCTCACTTGCATTGCTACGCATGTTTCTAACAATATTGTACCTGTTAAGTTTTCTTTCTTTTTCAGGCACGATATTGTATGTATGGTTCATTTGAAGCTAGCACGACCAGACGAGCCGGACAGGTATTGTTCTCCGCGTGAGACGTAACAGGAATCGAATAATTCACTTACATCCTAACTGCATGAAATGTAGTTTGATTTGCCTTCTTGCTTAAAACTGTTGCATTTATTGTGAATATTTGCTTCATTACAGCTCGTTTTGCATAATCGTGAGTTATGTTCGGCTTTGTGCATTTTGTTTTGCATTTTGCCCCTCTTTGTTTGTCTAAGTCTTCGGCCTTGTCAAAAATGGGTCGTCTCTAGGCTTTGACATTCACTCCCGTCATTGTTATGACTTTCGAGTTCTGTCAAAGAGGGGCAACTGTAGACACCCCATTTTTGACCAACTTTAAGACTCAGACGTCATCGATTGAGCGCTCGGTGATTGCGTATGTTGTGCTCGTTCTGAGGTTTCGGAGTTTCAGCTGAGAGCCTTACCCCCGGACCTCGGGACCCTTTTGTGCTTTGCCTCAGTTTGCGAACCAGGTCTTGTTTTCTCTTCCCGAAGGGAGGGAGAGGTCTTGTAAACCATCTCTCGGTGGTCGTAGACTGCTTTTCGTGGTCGTAGGCCACTGTTCCCGTTTGGAGACTAGTTTCTGGTTTTCGAAGCCGTCGGCCGTGCGCCTCGGCTCGGGACCACTTAACATTCTCCGTTTGCTCCGGTTTTTGGCACACACCTTGTTTCCTCTGTCTAGAGGGACACTGTGGCCCGGGAGACCACCTACGTGGTTTCGATGCTTAACGGCCTGTTTTCGGGGCACCCGGCTGCGCGTTTTGACCCCCGAACCCTCGTTTTGCATCCGTCTTGGTTCATTTTTGGCATGGACCTTGTTTTCATTGTTTAGAAGGTGGTACAAGGGTGGGAGACCACCTTTTCTCTTGGAGACCACTTCTCTCTCCGCCAGCCGATTTTCTTGTCAGGAAGCTGGTCTCCTTGGTCTTTGAGCCACTTTTGCAGGTCTCCCACCATACCACAAGCTTGAATTCAATGTGGAGACCACCAATTGGGGATGCCGACCACCTGACCCTTTTGAACTGGTTGGCCGAGCACCTAAAGTGGCTGGCCGACCACCTGAACTAGTCGGCCTGCCTCCCCCAGTCTTGCCTCTGTGAGTTGTTGCCAGTTGTGCCAGCTGGAAGCCACAGACTGGATCCTCCATACACGTGTATGGAGGATCTTCAACCTTGGTTTTTAGCTTCTTTGAGAAGCTTTGGCCCCCTTTCTCTATAAGAGAGGCCCTTCCTCTCCTTTAGAGAGGCTCAGAAATTTTGTAGAAGGCATAACATATATCTCTTTGTATCTCTCCATTTTAGGCTTAGAAGTGTAAAGTTCTTGGCCCTTTGCACACCACCTCCTAGCCTAACACTTCCACCATCAACCTAAGGATCTTGGAGGCCATTTCCAGAGGTTGAGGAGCTGTGTCTTTGGTCCAGAAGTTGCTGGTCTTCTTGAGCTTCAAGGGTAACACACTTTCTCCCCTTTTAATCCCTATTTTGATCCTTATCTTAGCCTTATTTGCATGCATATTTGAGCTTTGTTATCAACTGAAAAAAGTCTTGTTTTGAGGTCCTTTTGATGTTTGTTTCAGGTCATTTTGTTGTTGGGGGTCATCTACCCCCTTGCATGCTTCATTTTCCCTTGTTTTGAGCCATGCCATAAAGCCTTTGATTTAAGCTTTGCTTGGCCTTCCTACCACTGAAATCCAGTGGATTTTCAGTGGTGGGTAAGTGGTTTTGAGGGCCTAAATCAGAGAGGGGTGACCCTCTCTCTTGTTGTCTTGTTTACTAGCATATTTGGCCTTTCAAAGGAGCCTTCATTTGAACACCTCCAAGCCTTGTTTCAGGCCCTTTTCAGTGACTTTTAGGGCCTTCCTAGGCTCTATCCAGAGTTGGTTTTGTCACCTTGGGTGTGTCTCTTGCATGTGTAGAATAACCCCTCTTATAGCCTATCAAAGGAGCATGTCATTCTTGCATGCATTAATCATGTTTCAGTGGGTTTTTAGGCTTTATTTGGCATGTCATGTCTCTGAATTTTGCTGGTTTAGTGGCCTCTTGAATGCTTCATATGCTTGTAGTGTAATCCATGTTCACTAGCTCGCATTGCATGTTGTTTTGGCCCTTGATTCTAGCATATTTTGGCCATGTTCTAAACTGAATTTATTCATGATTTGGGCTGCCTTAGCTCTATTTTGAGGTCCCATGGTCGAATGATGCTTGCCATGCATGCTTGTAGTGTAATACCCTTGCCTAGCTTCGAGTTTTGAAGCCTCTTGCATGCTTAACTTGAGTTGTTTTCATGTTTTGGCATCATTGAATATGTTATTTCAGAGCTTATACTTATGCCATATTCCCATGTTTTCCACTCTTTAAATGCGTTTGAGAGTTGTGCTCGTATGCCTCATTTTTGGGCTATTGCATGAGCTTCATTTTTGTGCATTGCAAGCCATCATTTTAGTCCATTTTACCATTGTTTTAGGTCTGCATAGGGACTGTTTGGGGTTGGTTTGGTCATTTGGGCATCATTTTGCATACCTCTAGTGTAATGCACTTCACTAGTATCGGTAATTGTGCCATCCAACATGCATCAGGTGAGTTGTTTTTCAGGACCATCTTGCATGTCATTTCAGAGCTGGAACATGTGTCATTGTATGCCATATTTCATCTTTGTCATGCTTCGGTAGAATTGCACTTTGTTCCTTAGGTTTGGTCCCTTGCATGTATACATGTTTGCATGTATCTTGTTACCTCATTTTCATCATATTGGCCACTGATTTGGGTGTGGCTGAGGCCCATCCACTTTGGTTTAAGTCCATCTTGCATTGTGTATGCCATCTAGTCCATGTTGCCGTGTGATTGATCATTGCATTGTGTGTATTTTGTTCATCTCATGGTGTATGCTAGCTTCACATGTGCATTGTGCATGCCATATAATCCATGTGCATTGAGTATGCCATTGATTCGTTCATAGCATTGTGTATGCCATTTGCATGCTTGCATGTCATTCCGTGCATCTTCGCATCACTTAGTTGCATTGCATTTAGATCGCCTGCTAGAGTTGCATTTGTCCATACATTGTTTGTTGCATTGTGTTTGGAGTAGGGTTTAGTCCAAACACGGGAAACGAGGGACGTTTCATACTCAAAGTGATGAAACGTGCCTCGATTCTTGGTCACCGACACTCTTGACTATCCATGATAGAGTTGCTGGCTTTAGGTGTTTACATGTGCATTCATTTCACATTGAGTCATGCAATTCGACTCCTCAGCCATCATGCATCGGGATGCGTGATTGATGGCACGAGGATTGAGGACTACACTCCCTAGAGCTTATGCAATGACGGGGAGAGTGGTCGGGCACACATATGTTGAAAATACTTTGCCTTCTCTCTCTCTTGCCTTTGTTGCAGAAAATGCAAAAACTAGGAGAAGAAACGGGTCAGCCGACTTGGTTTTCTGGCAAGCCGACCACCTTTTCTGGTTTTCACCACCAAAGGTGGTCGGTAGGTGGTCTCCAATGCCTATAGCTGGTCGGTAGCCTTCCCCTCGATTCTTGAGGTGGAGTTTCATCTCCTTGGAGCTTTGTGCAAGTTTATGAGTTCAATTGCAAACAAAGGCGAGCCGGGGCATCGCGATGGATTTCCCGACAGGGCGACTCGAGGATGCATGCATCCTTTATCATTCGGAATAGAGCTGAGGCAGTCCATTTCATGTAGCTTGCATGCTAATTTATTTGCTTCCTTAGTTTAATTTGTTAATTAATTAATGTTGTGTAATATTTAGCTGTAATTCATTATTCATTTCGGTTGTGTAATAACTAGTTTAATTAGCTTAGATTAGCTAGTTGGTTCTGTATTATTTATTTGGACCCTCCGCGTGAGGGCGAACTTTGTAACAAGTGTGCGTGTGTGTGATGCATGTCTTCCAACCTCACGTCTTTCTCCCTTTTATTTACCAGCTTATGATGGTTAGTTTTAGGGCATGTTTTAATTAGCATCTATATGTTTGCATGTTTGCATTCATTCATCTGTATTTTATGCACCAGGCTCGGCGCATCATGCTAATTGCATTGTATTTCAATTCCAAGTTGAATACATATATCGATTGTTACATCTCATATGCCATCTTAGAATAGCCGTGCCTATTATAGTTGCATTTTTGCATGTGTTGCATTAGGCATTCTTAGCATAGTTAGGATTCATGCATGATTTCTAATTAGCTTCTTTCTTTGGCTTGGAGTACTTGGTAAGTGTTTATGCTTTAGCATACTTGCATGCGTGTAAGTGACTGCCATGATAGCATGCTTACCATGAGGCTATGTGCTTATGTGATATACCTGTCTGAATGCTTGTGGATGAAGGTTGGATTATTAGAATTGGAACAATGCATTGATTGCGAGTTTTAAGACCACTTGAAAGTGGCAAATCACCATGTTTTTCTAAGCCCACCTGAGAGTGGCAAATCCACGTCTTAGCCTACTTGCGAGTAGTACCATCAAACCATTTTCAAATAAACAAACACGAAATGTTTTGGTTCCAACTCAGGCGATCTAGTCTATACTTGTATGATGTGTGCATCACATAGTAATCCTAGGCCAATAAATCGGAATAAGAACGTATGTGTTTTCAAAAACTCGATATCATGTTTAGTAGTGGCTGATCTTTGATCGGGCGAGCGGGGGTGCTCATTGCATGACCTTCCCCAATCGTACCCAAGTTCCTGAGCCGAGGCAACTTTGGTGATGATGGACACGTGGCCTTAAGCACGAGTCAGGGTTTCCTAAATTCCCCCAAAATAAAATATTTAGGTGGCGACTCTGTATCTGGCAAAGCAGTCCATGTTTGGCACTTCTTTCTAAAATCAGTTTTTCAAAACGATTTGCCGGATTTGGACTCTTTGGTGATTTATCGGTCTCGCATTGCACTTTGCGGGATTAGATTCAAAACCATGACATTTGAGTCCGAACTATAGTAAGCCCAATGAACAAAATGAGATTTCTCCCGGGACGTTCGGGGACGTCTACACCTTGTCATTCGAAATTTCCTTTTATTTATATAATATGTAGATTAAAAATAAAAACAAAATATTGGGAGATTAATATTTAAAAAAAAAAATCAAATATTCACAATTTATGAGAATAAACACAACAATGGTTGTTAGAGAATTGATCGTTGAGAGCCGTAAGAGAACAAATTATTAGAATTATTGGAAGATAAACACAACTATAGCCGTTGGAGAACTAAATGGTCAATATTGAGACTCAAGAGAGAACTAAAAGTTAAAATTATTTGAGGCATCCAATTTAAAATCAATTGGTTACGGTAAGCGATGTGAAACAAGTCTCAAACAAATGAGCAAATAAATCAAAAAAATAAGGGACCCAAAGACAAGTAAAATATAGTGTACAATAATGAAATTGGCCATAAATAGGGGTGTAAAAATGGCCCGTTTCGGTCCGACTAAGCCTGGATCGAACCCAGCTTAGGACACTGGGCCATGGGTTTTGGAGCCCTACCCAACCCGTGAGCCCGGCTTGGTCCATCGGTTTGCTTAAGGCCCACTCAAAAACTAGCCCGCTTGAGGCTCAGTGTCATTTTTCATGGAAAAAAAATAAAATTTTGATGGAAAAAATAGAAAAATAAAAATAAAAATGTTCAAGCCCGAGCCTAGGCCAAGACCTATCGTCCCAGGTCGCCGGCCCGACCAAGGCTCGAATATCCCCTGAGCATGGCCCTAATTTTCTGACTTGTGGGCTGGCCCGGCTTAACTCGAATTTTGGCGACAGCCCACACAGCCCGACATGGGCCAGCCCAAGCCAAATTTACACCCATAACCATAGATAGAGTAGCAGCTAGATTATATGAATCTAACTTAAGTAATTTACAAAAATGATATGGAATAAGTCTCTAATATGAATAAACTTTGAATTTATTTATAGAAGACTGAAAGTTTGGTATAAAGTTTGCTTCTTTTTTCTTTTTTCTTTTCTTTTTCTTTTCTTTTTTTTTTTAAACTCCACCAGAGTTAATTAGTAAGCTTTTAAAATTCTATATTTTATTTCAAGACTCATTGAATTAAATTTGTAAAAAAAACTCAAAAATTTGATATAAAATTTAAATATGCTCTTTAACAAAATTTTGAAGTTCAGTGGTGTAGCTATGTCGTGGCATGGAAGGACTTGTACTATTGAAATGGTTCGTCAGCTAGTAAAGATGTTCTTATAGGTGCCCTGCAACACCTGCATCCTTTAATCCATTAGAGCGTGTATTTAATTCCTTTATTTTCATTTTTGGGAGTCTTTGGAGTTGTTGAATGCTGGTTTTGGAGGAGTATGATCTGATTTTAACTCGTTAGGTTTGTTTGTTTACGCTTGTTCTTGTGAAAAAGTTCCTTGGGAACTTAGAAATTATATTTTGGGGTCGACACCAGCCTTCCTAAGGGTCGACCCTTACCTGTTAGTGAAGTTCCTTTTAGTGAAGTTTCTGCAATTGTTGCTGGAATTTAGGGTTGACACCAGCCTTGGTGGTGTGACACTTGCCTCTTGTTGCTGTCCACAAGGGTCGATACCAGTCTGGGAAGGGTCAACCCTTGTATATTGCAGAATCTGGGTATTAGTTGCTGGAATTTAGGGTCGACCCTTCCGGCCCAAGAGTCGACACGTTGCTTGTTGCCAACATTGTCTTTTCTTGCTGAAGGGTCAACACCACCACACTAGGGGTCGACCATTGCGTGTTTATTTTCAGATTTGTGGGTCCAAATTGTCACGACCTTGGACCCGCCCCTATGGGTTAAGGACATAACCGGCCAGTAATCCTCAGATTACCTACGGCCTCAAACCAAAACAGACGTAACTCAACAGAGTAAAGGGGCCAAATGGAAGCAATAATTAAAAACTTTGTCCATAGAGCCGTGCTTATATGCACTTGTAGACACCCCATTTTTTGACCGACCTTAAGACTCAGACGTCACCGATTGAGCGCTCGGTGATGTTGTATACTGTGCTCGTTCAGAAGTCTCAGAGTCACGGCCGTGCGCCCTGCCTCCGAACTTCCGAATCCTCTTCTGTGCCTTGTCTCGGTTTGCGAACCAGACTCGGTTTTCTCTGTTTTATTTCCTGAGGGGAGGGAGTGGTCCCGTAGACTATCTCTCGGTGGCCGTGCGGTACTTTTCGTGGCCGTAGACCATTTTGCCCATTTCGGAGCCCGGTTCCCGGTTTTCGGAGCCGTCAGGCCGTGTGCCTCGGTTCGGGACCGCCCAACCATCTCCGATTTCTCCGGTTTTGGGCAAGTGCCTCTGTTTTATCATTATGAAGAACACTGGGGCCCCTAATGCCCACTTCGTGGCCGTGTGCCACTTTCGGTGCTTATAGCCGGTTTTCGGGCCCCGAACCTCGCGGTTTGGCCCCCGAGCATTCATTTTTCATCGGTTTTCTCCGGTTTTGGGCAAGTGCCTCTATTTTATCATAACGAGGGACACTGGGGCCTCAGATACCCACTTCGTGGCCGTGTGCCACTTTCGGTACCTGCAGCCGGTTTTCGGGCCCCGAACCTCGCAGTTTGGCCCCCGAGCATTCATTTCGTATCGGTTTTCTCCGATTTTTGGCAGGTACCTCTGTTTTATCATTCTGAGGAACACTGGGGCCTCTGGTACCCACTTCGCTGCTGAACACCACTTCCGGTGCCTGCAGCCCATTTTCGGCACCCTGAACTGCGCGGTTTGGGCCCCGAGCATTCATTTTGCATTAGTTTTTGTTCAATTTTGGCAGGTACCTCTGTTTCAGCACCAGGAAGATCACTGGGGGGGGGAGGCCAGCAATTATCCCAGATAACCAGTTTCGCTCACTTCCGGGCTAATGTTGAACACCCTAGACCCATTTTCTTCCAACCAAACCTACATATCTGTGATGAGGGCACATGGGAGGACCCTAAAAGTGCATGGTCGGCCAGCAATTCAGAGTTTCATTTTTGGGCCTCTCCTTCAAATGCAATGTTGTGACTCCTGCTTCAGTGTTGCCACATTCCGACCATGGAACCTTGTTCTACACACATGGGAGGACCCTAAAAAGTGGTGGTCGGCCAGTAATTGTTGTTTTCATTTTTGAGCCTCTCCTTCAAGTGCAATGTTGTGTTTCCTGTTTCAGAGTTGCCAATTTCCGACCTTGGAACCTTGTTCTACACACATGAGAGGACACCAAAAAATGGTGGTCGGCCACTAATTCAACTTTTCATTTTTGCCCTTGGCTGGCCGGCCATGGGAGGTGGCTGGCCGGCCATGGGGGGTGGCTGGCCGGCCACCTTCAAGAAATCCACCTGGCCGGCCAGCTTTCTGCTTTCCAGCCCTTTACAGCTGTCCAGCTGCTTTTTGAAATATCTCCCCCATCTGGGGGATATTTTGGGAGGGAAAGCTTGGATGCATTTCCCTCCCCTTTTACACCCCTTTCTTGCCTATTTAAGGGGCTGGTCTTCATATTTGTTGGGGTTAGACATTTTCCTCTCAAGACTTCATCTCCCTTTGATCTCATTTCCATAGCCAAAACTCCAAAAATTCTTCAAGTCCCTAGGCCATTCCTTCATCAACTCCAAGCCTCACCATCACCATTCCATTTCCAGCAGCTAGGAAGGGTTCCTCAGAGGCTTAGAAGCAACTTTCATCAAGGCAAGAGGAAGCAAAAGTGTAGTCTTCAAGGGTAAGCCTCTAATTCCCTTTTTCTAGCTTATTTTTGCTTCATTTTTTTACTCTATTTGCTCACTGTTTTGAGCTCTGACCACTACTGAAAGTGGTCCTCTTTTGAGCTATTCTTGATGTTTGTTTAAGGGCTCAACCCTGTTTGAGCCCTCTATCTTACACTTCCTTCAATATCCTCTTATGTACCATTATTTTGCATAGAATATTTGGCCTATTTGTGATCTGATTTGGAGTATTTCATGAACTGATATTGTGTTTATTTTGAGCCCCTCTTCAACATTGAAGAAGGGCTCAAACCTGTTTTCATGCTCCATATGTAAGTTGCCTTGAATCCATGTTTTGTCCATGTTTTTGCATGCATATTATAGCTTATGAGTGATCTGTTTTCGAGCATGCAATAAACTGTGAGTGGGCCTATTTTGAGCCCCTCTTCAACATTGAAGAAGGACTCAACCATGTTTGGTGCTTTTACATACCACTTGCTTCACAAATTCTCCAATTTACCGTAAACTTGCATGCTATTTTTAGCTTATATGAATTTATTTTTGGAGCATGCTATAAACTGATTTTGAGATTATTTTGTGTCCCTCTACAACATTTTAGAAGGGACCAATCTTGTTTGGTGCCTCCATGAATGGCCTCTCTTTGTACCTCTCTTTGGCCATGTTTTGCATGCCTTGTTAGGCTTATTTGGCTTCTGATTTGGGTCTCCATCAGGCCTGAAAAGAACCTTGTTTTGGCCTTCTCATCATGTTTTGTTAAGAGGCTTAAGCCATTTGATGATTGGTTTTGGTACTTCATGTTATATCCCTCATATTTTCCGTAAAATTGCATGCTTTGTTAGGCTTGCTTAGCCTCTGTTTTGAGTCTTCATCAGGCTTAGAAAGTATCTTAAAATGACCCATTATTCATGTTTTGTTAAGGGTCCAAAGTTGTTTGGTGCATGCTTTTGGTACCTCATGTTATAGCCTTTGTTGGCTCATTATTTTGCATGCTATGTTTAGCCTATTTACTTACTGATTTGAGGGATGTCACCTCTTGTAAATGTGCATATTTTTGGCCCCTCTTTAATTTTGTAGAACTGTGTTTTTTGGTTTGAGCATTGTATATACTACTTGCTTTGTAATCCCCTCTTTTTCCCCATTTTTGCAAGCTAATTTTGCCATACTTGTGGTCATTGTTTGGCCATACTTTGTACTGAAAAAATGCTAGTTTAGGGGCTGTCTTGCTACTGTTTTACATGTCATGTGTCAATAATGCATGTTTAGTAGGGCTGTAAGCCATTTCGAGTGCATTACATCGCATTTCGGGCATCGGGTGTAATTTTGTCATAATTCGGGGCTATTTGTGCATCATTTTAGCTGCTGAAATTTGCACTTTCCATATGCCATATGCCACATTTCATTTGTATGTCATTTGCATTGCGTATGCCATCGCCTCGGTTTGTGCGCCCGTGTGCGCGCATTTCGAGGCACTTCATTTTCATCCAACGACCTCTTATGTGAGCGTGGCTGAGGCCCTCTCATGTTAGTGTAAGCCCAATTTGCATTTTCCATGTCATTTGCATTACATATGCCACCGCCTCGGTTTGCGCGCCCGTGTGCGCGCATTTTGAGGCACTTTGTTTTTATCCGACGGCCTCCCGTGTGAGAGTGGCTGAGGCTCTCTCATGTGGGTGTAAGTCCATTCTGCATTTCGTATGTCATTCTAGTCCCGTTGCATTCCGTATGCCATCGCCTCGGTTTGCGTGCCCGTGGGTACGCATCTCGAGACAACTCATTTTAGTCTTATTAAATATCATTTTCATGCTATTTCATGATTTCATATCATCGCCTCGGTTTGCGTGCCCGCTTGCGCGCATTTCAAGGCATCTCATTTTCATAGCATTGTGTATGTTAGGATTGTATTTTAATTGCATTTCGTGCATATCATGCATATTGCATCGTGTTCGGGATAGGAGTTAGCCCGGGCACGGGAAACGAGGCACGTTTCACGGAACGGGTCTCGATTCCCAAGTCACCGACACTCCGGATTACCCATGATGGAGTTAGGTTTTGCTGTGGCATTCATCTGCATTGCACCCTATATTGAGTTGTGCAATCCGATTCCTCGGCCATCATGCATCGATATGCGTGATTGGTGGCACGAGGATCGAGGCATGCATATATTTGTGAAATACATTGCTATGCCCTTTTCCTGCTCTCTGTTGCAGCAAGATAAGGAATCAGCAACTTTTCGGAGTTTGGCGCGCGTTTCGAGAAATATTGCAAACAGAGGCTAGATTGGGCATCCCAGTGGATTTCTGCGCAAAAGCAGCCCAACATGCATCATTTTATTATCCGGATCAGAAGCGAGGCAGCCCCTGGCTTGCAAGCCAATTTTAAAGCTTTCTTAGTTTAATTTGTTAATTAATTAGAAATCTGTATATTCGGACTGTATTATTCTTTTATTATTTCGGACTGTATTATTTATTCGGACCCTCTGCGCGAGGGCATAACTGTAATAAGTGTGGGTGAGTGTGATGTATGTCTTCCAACCCCACGTCTTTCTCCCTTTTATTTACCCGCTTATGATGGTTAGATATAGGGCATATTTCAATTAGCATACAGTATGACAGCATGTTTGCATCATTCATTTGTTTTGCATGCACCGGGCTCGGCGCACCATACAAACTGCATCTGTATTTCAATTCCAAATTGAATACGTGTTAGTTGTAGCATTCCACATACCATGTTTAGAATAGCCGAGCCTGCTATAGTTGTATTATTGCATGTGTTGCATTAGGCATTTCTGTATATTTAGGATCATGCATGATTTCTAATTGGTTTTCTGTTTTGGCTTGGAGTACTCGATAAGTTTTATGCTTTAGCATCCTTGCATGCGTGTGAGTGTTGCCATGATATCATGCTTACCATGAGGCTATTTGCTTATGTGATATAACTGCCTTGAATGCCTGTGGGTGGAGGTTGAGTTACTTGGATTGGGATAATTCATCAAATGTTTGTTTTAAGCCCACTAGATAGTGGCAAAACCATTGTTTTCTAAGCCCACCTGAGGGTGGCAAATCTGCGTCTTAGCCTACTTGCGGGTAGCACCATCAAACCATTTTTAAACAAACAAACATGAAATGTTTTGTTCCAATTCAGGCGGCTCAGTCTATACTTGTTTGCTGCGAGCATCACATAGTAACCTAGGCTAATAACCGGAATAAGAGCATACAATGTTTTCAAAAACATGTATCATGGTTAGTAGAGGCCGGTCTTTGACCGGGCGAGCGGGGGTGCTCACGATGTGACCTTCCCCAATCGTACCCAAGTTCCCGAGCCAACTTTGGTGATGACGGACACGTGGCCTTTGGCACCGAGTCAGGGTTTCCTAGATTTCCCATAAAAAAATATTTAGGTGGCGACTCTGTTATCTGGCAAAGCAGTCCATGTTTGGCACTTCTTTCAAAAATCAGTTTTCTCAAAACGATTTGCCGGATTTGGACTCTTTGGTTCAAGATTAAGAACCGTGACATTTGAGTCCTTGAACTGTAGTGACCCCAATATGAACAGAACGGGACTTAACACCTCCCGGGGCGTTCGGGGACGTCTACAGTTTCTGGCGACTCTGCTGGGGACTTAGAGAACTTGACTCGAACTCATGACATCTGTTTTTGACTACACTTGTGTGTTTCTTTGCATTGCATTTGCATTGGTGCGCCTAGGACACCGTGTTTGCCATATGCCATTCCCGAACGATTTGCCGGAGGCTTGTCTTGTCAAGTCATGTCCGTAAGGCTGATCGGCTCTGGGCTCTGACAGCATGGGAACACAACCCCGGTTTTACCGGGGCACCCTTTTTGACCATTCGACCTAGTGCATATTCGGATCCATAGTGACCATTCCAAACTAGGACAGGTTGCTTACCCGTTTATAGGTTGTTTGAAGCCGCTGCGTGCGTAGTGAAACCCTAGCTCCTGACAAAATAAGACAGGGAAACCCTACCCCAACATAGGGGTGTTTTGGCTCTCACTTATCTGTTATGTGCTTGTTAGAGTGTGCCTCTACAGGGAATGCATGTATCAGTTTGCGAGTTTGAGCATTAGGCCTGCGGGCACCAATTCAGTATTTTGGGTATCAGGCCTGCGGGCATCAGTCAGTTATTTGAGAATCAGTTATCTGCGGATATCAGATTCAGTTTTGAGGCAGAATTTGGGGGTAGAATCCAGGAAAGGGCACACTCATCCAACTATACTCATATCTGTTCTGGTGAAATTGGGCTGAGATGCTGTCCGTTTTCTCTTTTACTAGGTAGTCTTGGAACCATAGCTTCAGAAGGCTCCACTATCCCCCAGGTACATTGGACTGGTGCTGATAGACTTTGTTAGGTCAGAAATTCAATTCAAGGGCAACCAGTGTTCTTTCGCTGAGGCAAGGCAAAGAAACGCCAGTCAGGGCTCACCGGTTCATCTGATCCGTCAGTCACCAGTCACATCACCTTTGTTCGGACTCAGCAGACCGTGATGTCACAGGGTTCGGAAGAATTTGTGGCCGTGGTAGCAACGTTGAATCAGGAAACTGCCATGCAAGCTGAGACCAGTTTTGGAACGCAGCGCCCATCTGGGACATCTGCCTCACAACCAGCCAGCCCAGCCCGAGTTCAGGGCAGAACTTTCACTCCCCTCCATATGAGCCTAACCAGCGCATTCAAAGTCCTGATGGAAAGAGGGCATCTCAAACCCCTTAATCCTCAACCTTTGCCAAACCCACTCCCTGCCAGACATAACCCCAGCAAATACTGTGTATATCATCAGCAGCGCGGCCATGGCACCAATGATTGCTACCGCCTTCGTCATGAGATCCAGAATCTCATTGACAACCGGACAATAGCTCCATTTCAAAACCCCAAGGCCCAAGTACCTCATCCACATCCCAACCTCAGCCATACACGGCTACCCACCTACAACCCCAGTACATACTCCCCGACCCATGTACTCAAGCCCGAGATGTTTATCCCGGAAAGCATGGGCTTAAGCAAGATGAATGCACTTGAACCCCAATCATATCAAACCCGTGAACCCACTACTTCTGAGCTGGGGAGCATGATTGAAGATCTTCAGAGAATAGTGGCAGATTTAGCCTTTGGAGTTTTGGCTCCATCATCAACCACATCGCCTACCAGGGAGTTCATGTCAAAAGGATCCCTAAGCTTGGGACAAGCTGCATTTGAGGAATGCCAATCCCTTGGCAAAGTGGAGGCGAATGGAAAGAACAAGATAGGGGCGGACATGGATCCCCATGAACATCTTCTGTTGGCAGTTGAGGCTTTGAAAGCCGAGGGACTGAACAAAGAGCAAGTGCTCACAGTTGTTGCAAAAACTGTGGACGGCATTTTCGCCACTCAAGTCGGGGGCAGTCTAAATCAAAGGGAAAACTGGGAGAAGGGTCGTTGTAACAGAAACAATCCTGCACTAGGAAGAGATCAGCAAACCAGGCCAGCACCTGCCAATCTCTCTGTTGGTGCATCCAGCAAAAATCCACAAACCCAGAAATACCAACCCCGAGGTCGGAGGGTCTTCCATGCCCTCCACATGCCTTTGTCCAAAGCTTTCCAAATCCTTGTAGGACAAGGCCATCTCAAACCTCTTGAGCCTCGGCCTCTCTCGAACCCTCTTCTGGCTACACATGATGCTACCCAGTACTGCGCGTACCATCAGCAAACCGGCCATACTACCGACGACTGCTTCCGTCTTCGCCATGAAGTACAGGATCTGTTTGACAACGGAGTTGTCCTCCCGCCAAGCTCTGCAAAGTCCATTGGCACTGGATCGGTGAACTTGGGGGATAATGCGATGTGATTAGGGGGATGAACCAGCTGCGGGTGGCGCTCGATTTTACTCCAGCTGTGGTGAATGGCATGCACTGTTTCGAGCAATGTACAAGTGCTGTTAATTTTGCATTCTGACTTGGGTATTGAGTCAGTCTTGTTGTTATGTTTTGAGTCAGTCTCTTTTGTTTTGGGTCTGTCTTGTTGTATCGAGTCAGTCCTGTTGTATAGGAGTCGGGTGATTCCGGGGGGTGTTACCTCGGACATCACCATTTTTTGTTTTGTGTTGGTCTTTTCGTTTTGTTTTGAGTCTGTTTCTGCCAGGGAGCCAGTTGTGCCAGCAGACTTTGAATGGACAGCAGTGATTTTCACATCCTTGTGTTCGCTTCTGCCTTGTGCCAGTTATGCCAGAAGTTTGAATGAAATGACAGTGCTCTTTGCCTGCTCTTCTATGCCTCAAAATTATTGCATTGACCTAAGTTTTTCAAAACTTTTTGAACATTGTGATAAAAACAAAGAGGAAGGAATTCCTCGGGGTTTGCAAAACTTTGATCAAAATAAGAGAAAGAGAGGCGTGCTAAGCCCTTAATGAATGAAATCATGCTTGTCAGCGTGAGTATTGAGAAGGACCCTAGCTTTGATCCAGATTGGTCCGACACTGTCTTCAGCGCGAGCGATTTGTCGCTTTCTTAAAAACTTTGAAAAAAATGTTTTGCGCGGTCTTGCGAAGACCTGTGTGGAATCACTCTTGAGATTGTGCAGCTTAGGATCACTCTCGTCTCGAGACTCGACCTGTAACGACCCAGAAATCCTTTCCTCCGCTCGAGCGGAGGAGTGGCCGCTCGAGCGGACTTTTGGGGTTTCCAGCAATTTTTCAGACGGCCTGAGATTCTGGGAGTTGTGGTTCTCCGCTCGAGCGGGGGAGTTTACGCTCGAGCGGACGACTTTGTTGGTCTGCGCGCTCGAGCGCAAGGTTGGGCGCTCGAGCGGGTCGCCTGGGTAAGTTTGATTCTGAAGCATGTGGACTCATTTTTGATGTTCTTCTTAATGTATTTGAAATGTCCTTACCTTATTTTGGGATATTAATTGAGATGATAAGATGATGGTAAAGTAAGATGGGACTAAAAACTTTAATTGGAATAATTCGTTTACGACCAACCGTCACTCATTTGCCCTTTTCTTTTTCTCCACTTTGAATATGGATGTGAGGTTAGAACCATTGGAAAGCTTATTTCCGGGGCTTCAATTTGAACACAAGAACGACCTAAAACGGAGTCCGGATGGGAGAGTTACACCTATTTGAAGTTTTGGAATCTGTGCTGGAACAGGTCCGCTCGAGCGGGAATATGGACGCTCGAGCGGGAATTACGGGACAGCAGCTCTAAAAACGGGATTTTGAGATCTTTTTCCACATTTTCTTTCCCCTCTCTTCTTTTCTCTTCTTCTAAGTCTGAAACCCTCCGAAACCCTAGCCTCAAACCCTTGATTCCCTCTATTTTGAACAACAATCCACCATGGTTTGGACATCAAGGATGAAGAATAAGAAAAGATCAATGCTTTTAACCGATTAGAACATGGATTTGCGAAGGTTTCTTCTCAAGCTTGCTCCTTTGTTGATTCTTGAGGTAAGGGTTCTAATATTCTTCAAGATTTACATTAAGAGCTAGAGTGGTAGTAGTTCCATTGTATTAATGTATAAATTGCATTTTTGGAGCAAATAGAGTAACTTATAAGATTTGGGAATTTCGGATTTGAAGCATGGAGGGGCCAATTGATGGGTTTAAATGATGAATTATGAATCCTAGATGTTTAATCAATGGAAAAATTAGAATATAAAGTGTTGGGTTAATAAGTTAATTATTTCTTGAAATTTCAATATTTTCTTGGAACCCTAGGTTGATTAAGGATGATAACCAAAGAGTTGGTCCAAATCGAAAGTAGAATAATGAAATTGGGATATTGAATTAGGTATATACAAGTTTAATTGGAATTTAGTGATACTTGGAAATTATGTTTAAAATTTACGAATGAACTTTGTTTGAGTATTGTGAATTATGTTTTAATGAGAAAGGAAATTGGGAAGAAAGGTTTGTTGATAATGTGGATGAGGTAAACTTGGCTTTGGAATGTTGAATTGGGCCTTAGCAATTTAAATAGAATTATGTGGAATTATATTTGGTGGTATTGAGTTAAATAACGCTAAATAGTGTGGATTATATTAATTGGAGATGATTATGTGAGGTTATGTTGATTATGTTGGGTTGTGTTAAATGTTGTTGAATTGACTTGTGTAGGGTTAACTACAGGGGCGGACCTAGCATCTAACCACTGTGAGTAATAGTACGAAGATATATATTTTATTTATCATTGACAATTATTATCACTAACGCTCTGTTTCTTGTAAGTGTTACACAAACATGTTACATGAGCATTATGATGATTGACAGTCAATGTGAACGTTGAAAGATTGGACTACATCGGTATGACTTTGGAATAACTCGGTTTTATTAATAACGAATAATAATTCTTTATTATCTATAGGTAAACTACATCGTTCTTAATGAATAAACGAAATTATGTTTATCTTTAAACCAAATATCTGTATGAAACTGAGAATATTCCATTGTGTTACACATGGACCCGAAGTCGTTGAGAATCTATGATACGCATGTAAATGTTTAACATTATTACGAGACTCACGTTAGAATGTGGGTTATTCTGTCCTTATTAAGCAGAACGGTATTTTAAGAAAACTGAAGTTATTTCTATTACTGTTTCGGTTGTGCTATGCTATAACATGATATTAACTTCTGTTTGATTCAATGTATGTTTTGTGACATAATGTTCGTTAATAACATTCTGATTTCCGTCAGTTACAATATTAGCATATGTGTTGATTGGAACTCAATGAGAATGAAATGTTGAAAAGATACACGTACATAGTAGTATGTTCTGGGCCGCAAGGCTGTTCTGGGCCGAAAGGCTATTCTGTTATTTCTGGGCTGATAAGCTGCTCTGTTACGGAAACTAGACCCATGTGTGTTTGAGACATCTTTACAGAATGTAGTTAATCATATACTTCTGCAGTTATATACTTTATTGTTTGAGTTGAACATTACATGATTTACGTACTATTATTCACTGAGCTTGACTCACTTTATTTTATGTCTGTTTCTGTAGGCACTCAACCTGGGGGTCAACCTTAACCTGTGGCTTCCGTTACCAGTTGCCAAGCCTTGAGTATCTAGATTCTTAGGCGTTGACCGTTCAAGTTATGGAGTTTTGCTAAGTTTTAATTTGTACCCTAAGTGTTTATTAAGCTTGATGTATATGTATATGTATTTAGCTATCTCCAGATATACGTCAATGTATATTTATCTGCATTATGTTCTGTCTGTGATCCTGGCATAGTAGTGGTAGCTCAATGGATATTATTTTATACTATTATATGATATTAAATGCTTCCGTTCAGGCCCCATAGATAATATTTAACAGGTTTGGTGTCCATTTCGAATGGGTCATGCCCAAATTTTTAGGGGCGGATTTGGGGCGTGACAGGTGGTATCAGAGCACGAGTTGCTATCTCACACACGGATCCATTGAGCTGTAGGATGTCTAGAAAAGACTTAGGCTTCATGCATGACATCCTTAGTGCATATGAAAAGACTGATAGCAACGTTAAGAGTAATTTGTGTACGTTAACGATTATGAGCCATGTCTATTATACCTCTCATGTCTATTATACGAAATGATTGATTTTTGAAAAGCCTATTTTGATGACATTATGGTTGTTCCGCTATGATACTCGTTTTGCTTATGATATGACATGATGAGACTTATTGACTTCTGGTGTGGAGCAAAGTGCTGTACGGAACTAAGTGCTACACTTTAGTGGGAGCCACCTCTAGAATCCGTACGAGCCACCTCTTGAGTCCATACACACTTCTGTATATTTCTGATATATCTGTGCCGAAAGGCTATCTGGGCTGAAAGGCCAATCTGATAATTCTGGGCCAACATGCCAATCTGTTAAAATGGTATAAGTAATTGTGGCACCCTTAATTCCTATGGCCCTCGCCCGGGGGTAACAATACCGTGGCCTATGGCCCTCGCCCGGGGGTAACAATACCGTGGCTATTGGTATCAATTTTGTGGTCTTCGGACCTACCTGTTGTGGTCTTGGACCTACCTGTTGTGGTCTTCGGACCTACCTGTTGTGGTCTACCTGTTGTGGTCTTCGGACCTACCTGTTGTGGTCATTGGACCTACCTGTTGTGGTCTTTGGACCTACCTGTTGTGGTCTTCGGACCTACCTGTTGTGGTCATTGGACCTACCTGTTGTGGTCTTCGGACCTATCTGTTGTGGTCTTCGGACCTACCTGTTGTGTCTTCGGACCTACCTGTTGTGGTCTTCGAACCTACCTGTTGTGGTCATGGGACCTACCTGTTGTGGTCTTTGGACCTACCTGTTGTGGTCTTCGGACCTACCTGATCTGATAGTTAGCCATATATGATGTTATGCAAAATTTAAATATGAATATGATTATGAGCATATATCTGAATCTGTTTCAGTTGTCATAAATTGCTTAAACACTAAGTATGAAAGATTTAGTTATGATATAGTGATGTCTTTCTTGTTATGGTATTGTTTGGACCTATGATTTAAAAAGGTATTGTGATATGTATTTTGATAAGTTGTGTTTTGGATAATAGTTGGACCCATGTAAGAAGTGACTTATTCTATTCTGTTAAGTGCACGATAATGACATGATATGACAAGCACTGTTTCATTTTCTGATACGTTATGTTAAGAATTAAGGAATGATGATCCATGTATGTAAAAGTATTAAGGGCCCTTGCCCGGGGGTAAAAATACCGTGGTATAAGTATGTTACAAGATATCTCTTGCCACCGACGGTCTTGTACGGGTGGATTATGATCAAGTATAAGTTTTGATTTTTGTTTCTGATTCAAGTATAACTAAGAATCTGTACGAATATGCTTCTATTTATCTGTTCAGTTTATGCTATGTCATAACATGATGTGGATTGATAGTGTCGAATGAGTTCAGTTTACGTGTAATTGGGATTTGGTTGTGAAATCTGTGATTTGTGATATATGAGGGTGGTAAAAAAAAAAAAAAAAAAAAAAAAAAAAAAAGAAAAGAAAAATTGCAGCTGTTGACTACTTCGAAGTCAACCTAAATGATCAGTAAGTAGCTAAGCTACTGCAGGAATTCAAATTCTGTTTTCGTATATTAAGTGACTTAAGATTGAGAAACTCATTTCTGTGAACTATTTTATGTAACTATGCAAATGTTAGAGGTTGTGACATTGTTCTATATCACCTATATGGAAGTTATGATGTGAACTGTTTTGCACGATCTCGTGGATTCTGGTGGAAATAAAGGACATGGAAATATTCCATTTTGTTAAGGACATTTACCTTCTCTTACATGTTTAGACAACTTTGGACAATATTCACTACATGATTACAAATTGATTGACTACCACATTGAATTAATATTAAGAATTCTGAACCGGGATGTCACGAAATCAAATTGCTCCTTTGTTATACTATTGCGTAAGTTGTTGCTTTTATAGACTCTGGAAAGATGTGATTTTTTTTTATGGTTACTGTATACGTAATAAGAGTTATAATTATATGAATGAACTTGGTAGAATCTACGTACGAGGACTAACTGGAAGCTCTATGTTTGTTAACTAACCGGGCCAAATGATTGGTCTCTATTTTCTGCTCGACCGTTTGTTGATCCACTATAATTATAAGTTGTAAAGACGAAACCATGTGAGTGACGTTGTCTCTGCCAGTGAGAAACGGAAGAATTGTTTGAATAGGGAAAGGGGAACCAAATGAATTTGTGCTATAACAAGAAAAGCGCTAGTAAAGGAAAATGTTATACCTTACGATTATGAATGATTAGTCAAGTATGATGTTGAATTCAATATGACGGCATGATCAGGTGTCTATAATGGGGATTTTTCTTCCCACCATTCAGATTTCGTCAAGAAGTAGAGAATGTGATTTAAAACCTATGTAATGCTATGATCTTAGTATATTTTCGTAAATGGAAGTTGTGGTACCTCTTAGGCAGAACCTTATTTGGTAAGTTCTGAAATCTGATCCAATGATGCATAATCGGATTTAAGTCTAACCATGTAATTAAGTTACTTGGGAACTACGTAAAGGTCAGGGACCACCAAGTAAACTGCATTAGAAGATAAGTTCGAACATGTACTCTCTAATTAAAATTATGTATGGAACTATTACAGATGGGCTGACTTAGTTAGAGACTTTGTGGAGGGTACTTTCATTACGAGTGAACTTAATGCATGCTGTGGGAACTCATTTCGCATAATTGAATAAGAAATTTGAAACCTTAAAGGGTTAATTATCTGAAATTGATTATGTATCTGTGACCAGCATAATTCTTATGTAATCTTAAGTATGTTTACGAGATTTCCATTTTGGAATGCTTAAACGATTGGATTGTATCCCATATGTTTTAGGTATGACCATCTATATATATATCCAAGTCTTCTTACGCCTAGAAAGAAATAAGGATTGAAAAGAAAAGAAGTAAATGAGAAAGTGAAAAGGGTGTATAGATTTTAAAGTTTAAGGTATGTTGAGCTTTTGATTGACCTCTCTTGAAGTTGAGTAGGAGCCTCTATGTGAGTGTCTTTAAGGGGTAATTGTATGATGGTCCTCACTATTCTATGTTTTTAGTGTCAATGAAACAAAGAGTTGGTGATGCCACTAATTGAAGTGCAATTGAATTTTGGTGATGGACCGTATAATGTGAATTGTCTTTGAAATTGAGAAGTTGTTATGGGCCTTGGGATTATAATTGGTTAGTGTTGTTCCTTGGCCGTTGAAATTTTGATGCGTATATGTTGATCGAAAGTATTTGTGATCCTTTTCTATCCCAAGTGTGGATCTAGTTTTGGAACATTACAGGGTGTGTTTCTGTATATGTTTGACCTATTTTCTATTTGGTTTTCTCAAATTTCGAGGACGAAATTTTTGTAAGGAGGGAAGGATGTAACGACCCAGAAATCCTTTCCTCCGCTCGAGCGGAGGAGTGGCCGCTCGAGCGGACTTTTGGGGTTTCCAGCAATTTTTCAGACGGCCTGAGATTCTGGGAGTTGTGGTTCTCCGCTCGAGCGGGGGAGTTTACGCTCGAGCGGACGACTTTGTTGGTCTGCGCGCTCGAGCGCAAGGTTGGGCGCTCGAGCGGGTCGCCTGGGTAAGTTTGATTCTGAAGCATGTGGACTCATTTTTGATGTTCTTCTTAATGTATTTGAAATGTCCTTACCTTATTTTGGGATATTAATTGAGATGATAAGATGATGGTAAAGTAAGATGGGACTAAAAACTTTAATTGGAATAATTCGTTTACGACCAACCGTCACTCATTTGCCCTTTTCTTTTTCTCCACTTTGAATATGGATGTGAGGTTAGAACCATTGGAAAGCTTATTTCCGGGGCTTCAATTTGAACACAAGAACGACCTAAAACGGAGTCCGGATGGGAGAGTTACACCTATTTGAAGTTTTGGAATCTGTGCTGGAACAGGTCCGCTCGAGCGGGAATATGGACGCTCGAGCGGGAATTACGGGACAGCAGCTCTAAAAACGGGATTTTGAGATCTTTTTCCACATTTTCTTTCCCCTCTCTTCTTTTCTCTTCTTCTAAGTCTGAAACCCTCCGAAACCCTAGCCTCAAACCCTTGATTCCCTCTATTTTGAACAACAATCCACCATGGTTTGGACATCAAGGATGAAGAATAAGAAAAGATCAATGCTTTTAACCGATTAGAACATGGATTTGCGAAGGTTTCTTCTCAAGCTTGCTCCTTTGTTGATTCTTGAGGTAAGGGTTCTAATATTCTTCAAGATTTACATTAAGAGCTAGAGTGGTAGTAGTTCCATTGTATTAATGTATAAATTGCATTTTTGGAGCAAATAGAGTAACTTATAAGATTTGGGAATTTCGGATTTGAAGCATGGAGGGGCCAATTGATGGGTTTAAATGATGAATTATGAATCCTAGATGTTTAATCAATGGAAAAATTAGAATATAAAGTGTTGGGTTAATAAGTTAATTATTTCTTGAAATTTCAATATTTTCTTGGAACCCTAGGTTGATTAAGGATGATAACCAAAGAGTTGGTCCAAATCGAAAGTAGAATAATGAAATTGGGATATTGAATTAGGTATATACAAGTTTAATTGGAATTTAGTGATACTTGGAAATTATGTTTAAAATTTACGAATGAACTTTGTTTGAGTATTGTGAATTATGTTTTAATGAGAAAGGAAATTGGGAAGAAAGGTTTGTTGATAATGTGGATGAGGTAAACTTGGCTTTGGAATGTTGAATTGGGCCTTAGCAATTTAAATAGAATTATGTGGAATTATATTTGGTGGTATTGAGTTAAATAACGCTAAATAGTGTGGATTATATTAATTGGAGATGATTATGTGAGGTTATGTTGATTATGTTGGGTTGTGTTAAATGTTGTTGAATTGACTTGTGTAGGGTTAACTACAGGGGCGGACCTAGCATCTAACCACTGTGAGTAATAGTACGAAGATATATATTTTATTTATCATTGACAATTATTATCACTAACGCTCTGTTTCTTGTAAGTGTTACACAAACATGTTACATGAGCATTATGATGATTGACAGTCAATGTGAACGTTGAAAGATTGGACTACATCGGTATGACTTTGGAATAACTCGGTTTTATTAATAACGAATAATAATTCTTTATTATCTATAGGTAAACTACATCGTTCTTAATGAATAAACGAAATTATGTTTATCTTTAAACCAAATATCTGTATGAAACTGAGAATATTCCATTGTGTTACACATGGACCCGAAGTCGTTGAGAATCTATGATACGCATGTAAATGTTTAACATTATTACGAGACTCACGTTAGAATGTGGGTTATTCTGTCCTTATTAAGCAGAACGGTATTTTAAGAAAACTGAAGTTATTTCTATTACTGTTTCGGTTGTGCTATGCTATAACATGATATTAACTTCTGTTTGATTCAATGTATGTTTTGTGACATAATGTTCGTTAATAACATTCTGATTTCCGTCAGTTACAATATTAGCATATGTGTTGATTGGAACTCAATGAGAATGAAATGTTGAAAAGATACACGTACATAGTAGTATGTTCTGGGCCGCAAGGCTGTTCTGGGCCGAAAGGCTATTCTGTTATTTCTGGGCTGATAAGCTGCTCTGTTACGGAAACTAGACCCATGTGTGTTTGAGACATCTTTACAGAATGTAGTTAATCATATACTTCTGCAGTTATATACTTTATTGTTTGAGTTGAACATTACATGATTTACGTACTATTATTCACTGAGCTTGACTCACTTTATTTTATGTCTGTTTCTGTAGGCACTCAACCTGGGGGTCAACCTTAACCTGTGGCTTCCGTTACCAGTTGCCAAGCCTTGAGTATCTAGATTCTTAGGCGTTGACCGTTCAAGTTATGGAGTTTTGCTAAGTTTTAATTTGTACCCTAAGTGTTTATTAAGCTTGATGTATATGTATATGTATTTAGCTATCTCCAGATATACGTCAATGTATATTTATCTGCATTATGTTCTGTCTGTGATCCTGGCATAGTAGTGGTAGCTCAATGGATATTATTTTATACTATTATATGATATTAAATGCTTCCGTTCAGGCCCCATAGATAATATTTAACAGGTTTGGTGTCCATTTCGAATGGGTCATGCCCAAATTTTTAGGGGCGGATTTGGGGCGTGACACGACCCCTTTGCTTTCAAACCTTGAACTTGAATTCAGAAGGTTCAACGGTCAACTACAACATGAGGCCTGTGTGGCCAGATTTGAAGCAGCCCTCGAGCAAGAGGCACCAAAGTCAGATCAAGAGGATCAAATGTAGTCAAAGAAGCTCACAAAGCTAGAACAGAAGTACCCCCCCGAACTAGGGGCGACAATGTCCTATGTGCTCGAAGAGCCGAAGATGGATCCTTCTGCAAATCAACAGCCACTCTCCTGGATACGGATGACTTCAAAACCCTACAACCATTTGGCATGGACCAAGCTACACTTTTACCCTTTGAGAGGCTCGCTGGGTCGAAAACCCGGAAGGGCGACCCAGGCAAAAGTTAGAGCAAAGAAAAGAATGAAAAAGAAAAAAAAAAAAAAATACAAAGAAAAGAAGAAAGAGAAAAAAATACAAAGAAGAAAAAAACAAAAAAAGAAGAAAGAAAAAAAGAAAAAAAGAATGAAAAAGAAAAGAAAAACAAAGCTCGCAAGGTCGAAAACCTGCAACAGGCGCCTCGGCAAAAGTTAGAGCATAAAAAGGTGAGGTTAAATACCCGAGTGTACCTTGACCCCCGGAACTACGTAAGGCTTGATTCCCATCTTTGGGATACGTAGGCAACTTCATTCTGAAGTCCAGCCGTAAAACAATTCAAATTCAATTGTGTCCATGTAATGGTTTTGACCATCCTTGGCTTCTCTGTATCCAAGAGTACGGTTGCAATCGTCGCTCTGAGGACTGACCATAATGTGCTGCGGTGCCATCCAAACAAGGGGCAACTTTCCGTTGCCATTCAATGCGCTGCAGTGCCATTCAAACAGGGGGCAACTTTCCGTTGCCATTCAATACGCTGCAGTGCCGTTCAAACAAAGGGCAACTTTCCGTTGCCATGCAGCTCTCTTCAAGCACGGGGCACTTTTCCCTTGGATCCGAGGTTGTGCATCTCAGGAGTAGGTTTCATGCTCGTTGAGCAAGTGGCCGTGTGCAAAAATAGTTTTTGAGAATTTTTACTGAAGTTGACTATTTTCTCGAAAATCGTTCTATCTTTTCCAAAAATTGGACAATTTCTTGGACTCAAAAAAAAGGAAAATTTTCAGTGCTCATAGCCTGACTTGCGTGATTTCAAATCAAAAATTGAACAAGCATGTTAATCTAACTCTCATTTTGGTCAAAATTGTTTTAGCAGAAGGCAAAAATAAAAATGGTCAAAATGATGAACTAAGGGCACAGTTGAGTCAGGTGTTCTGTCTTTTCCCCGTTATCAAATGCATTTGCCAAGAAGGGCACTCTACCTGCCAGAAGAAGGCACAACTGAAGGCGGCAACAAAATGGTCGAAAAGGCTCTCTCACCCTCCAAGCAGCAAGGTATCAAGCCAAGTACGAAGCATGAACGGGAATGGATCAAGATATTCCACTCCCTCATCTTAACATATCTGATCACGTCCAAGCTCCCCTGCAAAGCATCATCAACCGGTGTCAGCTGCAGATTCGCTACACACTCATTTGTAGCATAACCCCTCTGTGGGAGAAATTCACTAGTTATGAGCGGAAGAAAGAGAATCTAGCAGAATGCTAGGGGCACGAGCCCACAACTTGCTGTTTATCTATCAACCACCCAGGGGAGGGATGAAAAATGAGAGATTGAAGAATAGAGAGATGTGCGATGAGAGAAAAAGTGAGAAAAGGGCTTTTTCGTGAAAAGCAGAGCTTGAGGGCCGAGTGATGTGAGAACCACAAATGAGAAAGGGTGGGAAACACTACCCGATGAAACAGGCTCCCTGTGCACGTATGAGTGTCGTGTCTTTTTGTTTTATTTCGATCATTGTTTTGAGTCGTCTCGAATGTTACTCGATATGTCTAGGTTGTGTGCCTTTTGTTTTCCATTGTTGAGTCGTAGTGCACTGTGTTCAGTCGTAGGCTCAATACCCAGTTGAGAACTTATGCTCACTTTCAATTTCAAAAATTGTTTTGTGCTCCGAGTGCCTTGTCGTTCTCCACATTTGTGCAAAACAGAATTTGTTCTTTCAAAAAACCGCAAGGTTCAACCCAGGTCATATGAGAACAGTGAAACCAGGACCTATCTAAAGCTATGAGTTTCGGGCTGCAAAGCAAAAGCAAAAGAGGAAAATGTCGGGCATCTGAGTTTGCTCCAACTTCAGTAAGTTCCGAGACTGTATTCCGTGTGTATCTCTTCAGGTCTTGCCAATGTTCCGAAGTATGAGTGTGCCTCTACCTCAAGCTCAAGATCAAGTCTACTTCAAGCCAGAATGGCGATCAGAAATGCTCTCTCTGAATACCAGCCCCTGCCAGATGCATCTTGGCCGTGTTTGCGATGAGTTCCTAGGAGACCAACTGCGACGGTGGAAATTAGAGTTCGAATGGCCGTGGCCTAGAACGCAAAGGTTCGGGATTTCCGAGACTAAAGTCTGGTTTAAATACCCAGAGGCGTGCCCTCGGCTTGAAATCTGTATGGAAGCCCCATTGGTTGAGATAGCATGTATGCACCTCAATTCTGGATACTGGACCAACCTAGTCTGTCACCCCGTTGGAGAATAGGGAAAGTTGTGAATATGATCAGGAAAACAAGCGGCAACCGTGGCTCCCACATGCAGATATTTTTACTTGTTAGCATTCCAGAGCCTTTGTGCTGTGTGTTCAAGGTAAAGTGTTCGAAGCGCACGAGGGGAGATCCCCATCAGAGTAGAGCGGTTCACCGCCACTCACCTCATGAGGTGCTTTCTAAAGCGCCGCTTTGTCCATTTATTGCTTTCCGTAAGCATCATGCATTGTAATGCATTGTATCTATCAAGTTTCTTTCTCAGTCATGCACGTTATTGTATGTACGGTTCATTCAAAGAAGTTCCATTTGAGATCATTCACTTAGTGTATCTATCACACACTCGCTTTGCCTACTTTGTGTATCAATCACACACACTCACACCAGTGTTCCCCCGGTTAAAACCTTCCCTCTCTCCGTATGAAATACGTTGAGATACGCCTGTTGGTTACACCATTGTTTACCCGGTTAAAACCTTCCCTCTCTCCGTATGAAATACGTTGAGATACGCCTGTTGGTTACACCAGTGTTCCCCCGGTTAAAACCTTCCCTCTCTCCGTATGAAATACGTTGAGATACGCCTGTTGGTTACACCAGTGTTCCCCCGGTTAAAACCTTCCCTCTCTCCGTATGAAATACGTTGAGATACGCCTGTTGGTTACACCATTGTTCCCCCGGTTAAAACCTTCCCTCTCTCCGTATGAAATACGTTGAGATACGCCTGTTGGTTACACCATTGTTTCCCCGGTTAAAACCTTCCCTCTCTCCGTATGAAATACGTTGAGATACGCCTGTCGGTTACACCATTGTTTACCCGGTTTCTACCCTTTCCTCTCTTGCATGTGGTATGCTAAGAGGTTCACCTTTCTTCTCTTGCGTGTGATACGCTGAAAAACTTACCTTCTTCCTCTCTTGTGTGTGATACGCAGAGAGATGTCTTGTGTGAGACTACGGGTATTCTCGGTAGTCGCTTTTAGCCTTCTCCGCGTGAGACGCAATGAGCATTGCATATTTTTCTTACATTCCTTCTGCACGAGATGTAATTTGTCTCAAGTTTACTCCTTGCCTAGCTTTCGCTTAAAATGTTGCATTTATTTCGCGTAATTGCTTCATTACAGCTCTCTTTGCATGATCCTGAGTGATAACCGGCTTCGCGTAGCGTATAAGTCCAATCTTCAAACCGGCTTCGCGTAGCGTATAAGTCCAATCTTCAAACCGGCTTCGCTTAGCGTGTAAGTCTAATCTTCAAACCGGCTTCGCGTAGCGTATAAGTCCAATCTTCAAACTGGCTTCGCTTAGCGTATAAGTCCAATTATCAAATCTCCCCGCACATCATTTTGCATTTTGCCCTTGCCTGCGGGCACACATGTTTTTGTTTATCTTGTATGATTGTCTAAGTCTTCGGCCTTGTCAAAAATGGGTCGTCTCTAGGCTTTGACATTCACTCCCGTCACTTCTTGACTTCCGAGTTCTGTCAAAGAGGGGCAACTGTAGACACCCCATTTTTGACCGACCTTAAGACTCAGACGTCACCGATTGAGCGCTCGGTGATGTTGTATACTGTGCTCGTTCAGAAGTCTCAGAGTCACGGCCGTGCGCCCTGCCTCCGAACTTCCGAATCCTCTTCTGTGCCTTGTCTCGGTTTGCGAACCAGACTCGGTTTTCTCTGTTTTCTTTCCTGAGGGGAGGGAGTGGTCCCGTAGACTATCACTCGGTGGCCGTGCGCTACTTTTCGTGGCCGTAGACCATTTTGCCCATTTCGGAGCCCGGTTCCCGGTTTTCAGAGCCGTCAGGCCGTGTGCCTCGGTTTGGGACCGCCCAACCATCTCCGATTTCTCCGATTTTGGGCAAGTGCCTCTGTTTTATCATTATGAAGAACACTGGGGCCCCTGATGCCCACTTCGTGGCCGTGTGCCACTTTCGGTGCTTATAGCCGGTTTTCGGGCCCCGAACCTCGCGGTTTGGCCCCCGAGCATTCATTTTTCATCGGTTTTCTCCGGTTTTGGGCAAGTGCCTCTGTTTTATCATAACGAGGGACACTGGGGCCTCAGATACCCACTTCGTGGCCGTGTGCCACTTTCGGTACCTGCAGCCGGTTTTCGGGCCCCGAACCTCGCGGTTTGGCCCCCGAGCATTCATTTTGTATCGGTTTTCTCCGATTTTTGGCAGGTACCTCTGTTTTATCATTCCGAGGAACACTGGGGCCTCTGGTACCCACTTCGCTGCTGAACACCACTTCCAGTGCCTGCAGCCCATTTTCGGGACCCCGAACTGCGCGGTTTGGGCCCCGAGCATTCATTTTGCATTAGTTTTTGTTCAATTTTGGCAGGTACCTCTGTTTCAGCACCAGGAAGATCACTGGGGGGGGGGGAGGCCAGCAATTATCCCAGATAACCAGTTTCGCTCCTCCGGCGCCCGTTTTGCTCACTTCCGGGCTAATGTTGAACACCCTAGACCCATTTTCTTCCAACCAAAGCTACATATCTGTGATGAGGACACATGGGAGGACCCTAAAAGTGCATGGTCGGCCAGCAATTCAGAGTTTCATTTTTGGGCCTCTCCTTCAAATGCAATGTTGTGACTCCTGCTTCAGTGTTGCCACATTCCGACCATGGAACCTTGTTCTACACACATGGGAGGACCCTAAAAAGTGGTGGTCGGCCAGTAATTGTTGTTTTCATTTTTGAGCCTCTCCTTCAAGTGCAATGTTGTGTTTCCTATTTCAGAGTTGCCAATTTCCGACCTTGGAACCTTGTTCTACACACATGAGAGGACACCAAAAAATGGTGGTCGGCCACTAATTCAACTTTTCATTTTTGCCCTTGGCTGGCCGGCCATGGGAGGTGGCTGGCCGGCCATGGGGGGTGGCTGGCCGTCCACCTTCAAGAAATCCACCTGGCCGGCCAGCTTTCTGCTTTCCAGCCCTTTACAGCTGTCCAGCTGCTTTTTGAAATATCTCCCCCATCCGGGGGATATTTGGGAGGGAAAGCTTGGATGCATTTCCCTCCCCTTTTACACCCCTTTCTTGCCTATTTAAGGGGCTGGTCTTCATATTTGTTGGGGTTAGACATTTTCCTCTCAAGACTTCATCTCCCTTTGATCTCATTTCCATAGCCAAAACTCCAAAAATTCTTCAAGTCCCTAGGCCATTCTTTCATCAACTCCAAGCCTCACCATCACCATTCCATTTCCAGCAGCTAGGAAGGGTTCCTCAGAGGCTTAGAAGCAACTTTCATCAAGGCAAGAGGAAGCAAAAGTGTAGTCTTCAAGGGTAAGCCTCTAATTCCCTTTTTCTAGCTTATTTTTGCTTCATTTTTTTACTCTATTTGCTCACTGTTTTGAGCTCTGACCACTACTGAAAGTGGTCCTCTTTTGAGCTATTCTTGATGTTTGTTTAAGGGCTCAACCCTGTTTGAGCCCTCTATCTTACACTTCCTTCAATATCCTCTTATGTACCATTATTTTGCATAGAATATTTGGCCTATTTGTGATCTGATTTGGAGTATTTCATGAACTGATATTGTGTTTATTTTGAGCCCCTCTTCAACATTTAAGAAGGGCTCAAACCTGTTTTCATGCTCCATATGTAAGTTTCCTTGAATCCATGTTTTGTCCATGTTTTTGCATGCATATTATAGCTTATGAGTGATCTGTTTTCGAGCATGCAATAAACTGTGAGTGGGCCTATTTTGAGCCCCTCTTCAACATTGAATAAGGGCTCAACCATGTTTGGTGCTTTTACATACCACTTGCTTCACAAATTCTCCAATTTACCGTAAACTTGCATGCTATTTTTAGCTTATATGAATTTATTTTTGGAGCATGCTATAAACTGATTTTGAGCTTATTTTGTGTCTCTCTACAACATTTTAGAAGGGACCAATCTTGTTTGGTGCCTCCATGAATGGCCTCTCTTTGTACCTCTCTTTGGCCATGTTTTGCATGCCTTGTTAGGCTTATTTGGATTCTGATTTGGGTCTCCATCAGGCCTGAAAAGAACCTTGTTTTGGCCTTCTCATCATGTTTTGTTAAGAGGCTTAAGCCATTTGATGATTGGTTTTGGTACTTCATGTTATATCCCTCATATTTTCCGTAAAATTGCATGCTTTGTTAGGCTTGCTTAGCCTCTGTTTTGAGTCTTCATCAGGCTTAGAAAGTGTCTTAAAATGACCCATTCTTCATGTTTTGTTAAGGGTCCAAAGTTGTTTGGTGCATGCTTTTGGTACCTTATGTTATAGCCTTTGTTGGCTCATTATTTTGCATGCTATGTTTAGCCTATTTACTTACTGATTTGAGGGATGTCACCTCTTGTAAATGTGCATATTTTTGGCCCCTCTTTAATTTTGTAGAACTGTGTTTTTTGGTTTGAGCATTGTATATACTACTTGCTTTGTAATCCCCCTCTTTTTCCCCATTTTTGCAAGCTAATTTTGCCATACTTGTGGTCATTGTTTGGCCATACTTTGTACTGAAAAAATGCTAGTTTAGGGGCTGTCTTGCTACTGTTTTACATGTCATGTGTCAATAATGCATGTTTAGTAGGGCTGTAAGCCATTTCGAGTGCATTACATCGCATTTCGGGCATCGGGTGTAATTTTGTCATAATTCGGGGGCTATTTGTGCATCATTTTAGCTGCTGAAATTTGCACTTTCCATATGCCATATGCCACATTTCATTTGTATGTCATTTGCATTGCGTATGCCATCGCCTTGGTTTGCGCGCCCGTGTGCGCTCATTTCGAGGAACTTCATTTTCATCCAACGGCCTCTTATGTGAGTGTGGCTGAGGCCCTCTCATGTTAGTGTAAGCCCAATTTGCATTTTCCATGTCATTTGCATTACATATGCCACCGCCTCGGTTTGCGCGCCCGTGTGCGCGCATTTCGAGGCACTTTGTTTTTATCCGACGGCCTCCCGTGTGAGAGTGGCTGAGGCTCTCTCATGTGGGTGTAAGTCCATTCTGCATTTCGTATGTCATTCTAGTCCCGTTGCATTCCGTATGCCATCGCCTCGGTTTGCGTGCCCGTGGGTACGCATCTCGAGACAACTCATTTTAGTCTTATTAAATATCATTTTCATGCTATTTCATGATTTCATATCATCGCCTCGGTTTGCGTGCCCGCTTGCGCGCATTTCAAGGCATCTCATTTTCATAGCATTGTGTATGTTAGGATTGTATTTTAATTGCATTTCGTGCATATCATGCATATTGCATCGTGTTCGGGATAGGAGTTAGCCCGGGCACGGGAAACGAGGCACGTTTCACGGAACGGGTCTCGATTCCCAAGTCACCGACACTCCGGATTACCCATGATGGAGTTAGGTTTTGCTGTGGCATTCATCTGCATTGCACCCTATATTGAGTTGTGCAATCCGATTCCTCGGCCATCATGCATCGATATGCGTGATTGGTGGCACGAGGATCGAGGCATGCATATATTTGTGAAATACATTGCTATGCCCTTTTCCTGCTCTCTGTTGCAGCAAGATAAGGAATCAGCAACTTTTCGGAGTTTGGCGCGCGTTTCGAGAAATATTGCAAACAGAGGCTAGATTGGGCATCCCAGTGGATTTCTGCGCAAAAGCAGCCAACATGCATCATTTTATTATCCGGATCAGAAGCGAGGCAGCCCCTGGCTTGCAAGCCAATTTTAAAGCTTTCTTAGTTTAATTTGTTAATTAATTAGAAATCTGTATATTCGGACTGTATTATTCTTTTATTATTTCGGACTGTATTATTTATTCGGACCCTCTGCGCGAGGGCATAACTGTAATAAGTGTGGGTGAGTGTGATGTATGTCTTCCAACCCCACGTCTTTCTCCCTTTTATTTACCCGCTTATGATGGTTAGATATAGGGCATATTTCAATTAGCATACAGTATGACAGCATGTTTGCATCATTCATTTGTTTTGCATGCACCGGGCTCGGCGCACCATACAAACTGCATCTGTATTTCAATTCCAAATTGAATACGTGTTAGTTGTAGCATTCCACATACCATGTTTAGAATAGCCGAGCCTGCTATAGTTGTATTATTGCATGTGTTGCATTAGGCATTTCTGTATATTTAGGATCATGCATGATTTCTAATTGGTTTTCTGTTTTGGCTTGGAGTACTCGGTAAGTTTTATGCTTTAGCATCCTTGCATGCGTGTGAGTGTTGCCATGATAGCATGCTTACCATGAGGCTATTTGCTTATGTGATATAACTGCCTTGAATGCCTGTGGGTGGAGGTTGAGTTACTTGGATTGGGATAATTCATCAAATGTTTGTTTTAAGCCCACTAGATAGTGGCAAAACCATTGTTTTCTAAGCCCACCTGAGGGTGGCAAATCTGCGTCTTAGCCTACTTGCAGGTAGCACCATCAAACCATTTTTAAACAAACAAACATGAAATGTTTTGTTCCAATTCAGGCGGCTCAGTCTATACTTGTTTGCTGCGAGCATCACATAGTAACCTAGGCTAATAACCGGAATAAGAGCATACAATGTTTTCAAAAACAGATATCATGGTTAGTAGAGGCCGGTCTTTGACCGGGCGAGCGGGGGTGCTCACGATGTGACCTTCCCCAATCGTACCCAAGTTCCCGAGCCAACTTTGGTGATGACGGACACGTGGCCTTTGGCACCGAGTCAGGGTTTCCTAAATTTCCCATTAAAAAAATATTTAGGTGGCGACTCTGTTATCTGGCAAAGCAGTCCATGTTTGGCACTTCTTTCAAAAATCAGTTTTCTCAAAACGATTTGCCGGATTTGGACTCTTTGGTTCAAGATTAAGAACCGTGACATTTGAGTCCTTGAACTGTAGTGACCCCAATATGAACAGAACGGGACTTAACACCTCCCGGGGCGTTCGGGGACGTCTACAGCACTATAAAACAAACCATGCGCATATACGTTAATAACCCACGACAAAATACAGTCCCATAAAATCCTTTCCAGACAGGATCATCTAAACTGAGTCAACCCATATCAAAACTACATACCGATATACACAAGGTCCTTGCCAACAAGACAAAATGTAAATATATAAAGAAAATGGCAAGGTTGGGTCTCGTGCGTGAGACACAAGGCTGACTCTCCAAAACTCATGTTGTTCCTGGCAGACTTCACTGGGGCTGGGTTTGGACTTCTCTTGGCTCACCTACAAACACATGAATGAGCGTGAGCGATAGCCCAGTGAATAATATCAAATACAGAAATTACTTAACAATGTAGAACAACACGTTCCAAACGGCCTTGGGCCCAATTCATATTTCTGTTTAACAGATATATATAACTATACGAAATACAAATCAAGTGATTGTAATTCCAAACATTCTGGCCTTTGACCCATTCAGATTTTCATTCTTGTCAAAACGGCCTTCGGCCCATTCGATTATGTCAAAACGGCCTTCGGCCCATTCGTTTATGTCAAAACGGCCTTCGGCCCATTCGTTTATGTCAAAACGGCCTTCGGCCCATACATTCGTATCAAAACGGCCTTTGGCCCATTCATTTGTGTCAAAACGGCCTTCGGCCCATTCATTCGTATCAAAACGGCCTTTGGCCCATTCATTTGTGTCAAAACGGCCTTCGGCCCATTCATTCGTATCAAAACGGCCTTTGGCCCATTCATTTATGTCAAAACGGCCTTCGGCCCATTCATTCATTTCAAAACGGCCTTTGGCCCATTCATTTATGTCAGAACGGCCTTCGGCCCATTCATTTATTTCAAAACGGCCTTCGGCCCACTCATTCATGTCAAAACGACCTTGGGTCCATTTATGTTTATCAAAACGACCTTTGGTCCATTCATGTTTATCCATGTCAGACTTACGTCCACAATCCCAATTAGCAATTCATAAAGCTTATAAGGGAATAAACAATTGGACATTCACAAGCATTCAAATATTGATATTACTCACAGTGATCGGCTTGTGGAGTTGCCCTGGAGCTTGACCCTACACATTTCATGAATACAAGAGGGTCACTAATAGCTCAATCCGTTCTTCAATTCACATATTCCTCTTTAGGCTTTATTCTTATCTCATTAACTCATTTACAATGCTTAACACATGCCTAAGAGTGCTTGCAAGTGAAAGAGAACGGAAAACGAAACACAGAATGCGAAAGCAAAATTTCAGAAATCAGGGTCCCCGCTCGAGCGGACCCTTAGGTCTGCAAAAGTACTGGTTGCCTTCATTTCCCGCTCGAGCGCGAACTCGGCCGCTCGAGCGGACTTCCTGCCTACATAGCTCCCCGCTCGAGCGTCAACTACCCCGCTCGAGCGGGAACCAGCTCTGCAGGAAATGCTGGGAGCCCGATTTCTCCGCTCGAGCGGCACTTCCCCCGCTCGAGCGGAAGTCAAAATTCTGGAAATTTCCAGGTTGTGTTCTTGAGCTTCAATTCAATTTCCCAGCTACCATTCTTGCATGCAAGGCTCAAATCTCAAATATAGTCATACTAACATGGTTCCCTTGCAAGATCATAGCATTATGAAGTTCAATTTCTTGATTTGCTTACATGCATGTCCCAAAACATGATAAACCCATCACCAATATAACAAATTCATGCATTCAAGCTCATATCTTTAATTATTCAAACATCCAAGGCCATCTTGGCTTCATTTCCATCCCAAATAATGCAAATGGTGTTCATTCTCATGGAACACAACAAAAACATGCTTGCATATAGGATTTAACACTCATATTTCCACATTCAACTTAATACATGCTTGATTATGTAAAATCATGGTGATCCTATACATGCATGTGCATTTCAACTTCAAATTCATCAATTATAACACAACTTACAAGTTCATTCTCATGAATTTACTCACCTAGGAGTTTAATCTTCCAAACTCTAGTCAATTCTTGGACTTAATCTTCAAGATTCCCAAGTCTTGAGCCAAAACCACACAACTCTCTCCCTTCTCTCTCTAAGGCCGACCCTCTCTCTCTATATTCTTGAGTTCAATATCAGCCAAATGAATTAAAGACGGGAGTTGGGTGTATAAAGCCTTGACAACAAAACCCACTAAGGGCATTTTAATAATAATAAAGTAGTTGGGCTCTAATTCATCAATTTAATCCATTTAATCTGACCAGAGTCAATTTCTAATTAAATTTCACCGTAGGCTCTAAAAATCATGCCAATCACAATGGCGTAATCAATTTCAGGTTCTGTGGCCGATAAGGCCCTCAATTTAATTTCCGAAGCGGGTTATCAAACAGATATTCCTACGGTGAACAGATAAAAACTCAAAATCACATACATTCACATGAAATCATGCTAAACACATAATCATACTTAAATTAAGGACCAATTAGCATACTACGGAACAGGGGTGTTACAGTCTTCCCTCCTTTAGGAAGTTTGGTCCTCCAAACTTACTTTACCTTTAGTCGAAACAATTCGGAACACTTTCCATTCAACGGTTCCAATCCTTCCTAATAGTCATTCACTTAGTCTCAAAATCAAGCAACGCTCTATTCTCGATCAGTCAGAGACTTACCTTTTCCCGCCATACAAGGCTTGTATGGTGCCATACCGAAACTAGAGTGTAAGCCGTCGTCGTGAGCAAGGTCTGCCAACCATGGATAGATTTTTTTTTTTTCTAATTTCCCGAAAATTTAAAGCACACATTTGGAGCATTTCTCCCAGAGTCTAAAAAGCCCTTTCTGATCATACATAAGTTGCGGATGGAAAACAGCGCCGAATCATATTTCAGTTTCATATCAAATTCATAATTTGTCCGGATCATATACAAAAATCATAAGTCATGGTTAAGTTTACGTGATGCATCCATTAGCATTAACAGAACAGAACATATACACATGAGGTTACGGATAACCAGTTCCATAAAGGAACCTCCGGATCCGGGTAACATAACAGAACAGAAGCTGAGCCCCTATTGCCTCTTGAAGGCTTTTCAGAATTCAAACATATTTTAGAATTTCTGTCTAAACAATAGATACTGGGACCCCATGCAACGAGCAATCTTATTGGTATAACAGTAACTAGTCTACAAGCATCTTACGAAAATTTCACAGGGAGGAGACAGGCAACTTATTGATCCCACATTCAAAACTCAAACGGGACTTATACCTTGGGTGCTCAAGGTAGCCCCACAACAAAATTCGTAGTCACATATTCCCATTTCCATTCCAAAATAGAGAGATTGAAGTAGTTCCGTCACTATCTGATATTCGGCTTCGACCTGTTGGCCCCGAAAAATACTTAAACACACATTCACCAATTGCCCTCTTCAAGGTAGGTTACCAACGTATTTATTTCAAACGTCAGCTGACTTTATCACAGAAGTTCGGTCTATTCCCTTGTCACAAAAGTTCAATTCATTCTTTAATAATTTCACAATACACAATCCGATTTGGTATTTAGTTCAGTGACTCACCACGGTTATCCAAGGTCAATCAAAAGTCTCCAGGGATATGAGGTGGATCCAGATACTGATTCTCGAATCAACAACGGTAACATCGAAGTAATTACCCCACCATACACATAGTCCAGACATCCCCATAATACTGATTGTAAAGTACAATAACATCGAAGCAGGCAATTTCTGACATAATACACGTGTTTTCAATTCAGTTCAATATTCAATTCCCTGTTCTACTGAGTCTTTCCACACTATTTCATAGTCGCCCGAAGCAGAAGGCAATTCATATATTAATCCCCATGATGTCAAAGGCATTATCAAAGGAGTCAATCATATGTCAAACACAATTCACACATTCTCAAAGCCCCAATCACAGAATATGACGACACTGAGCAGTTATTCACAAGGCGTACTGAATTCACATACTTACGGATAATCAGGATTTTTCAAAGCTTCTTGGATGTCTATAACATCTACATAACACCAAGGATGACATTCGGGACAAACAAAGGAATAATCGTCTCGGGATCAAAGCGCACCCGTTCACGACCGTCGGTGGCCGACCCGAGATCGATTAGACAAAACCCACCCGTACGAAACCGTCGGTGGCAAAAGATATCTCAATCAAAGGTGCTACATAGGCTTAACGTCCCCTAGCACGAAAGGACACTCTAAGAATGTCATCAAAGCAACACAACACCAATCACTATAACCTGATTTTCCCAAAGTCTGATAACACTGAAGTAACCACTCTCCCTTACAATCATGTTCTGATCAGTCAAAGACAAATATTCAGTACTGCTCAAAATTAAATCAATCCACCGTCATCGGTTCCCATAACGTCAAACAAACAAAATGGAACAACACTCCTTACGACACCCAATCACGGGATTTGTACAATTCGGTTCATTTTTAACACATATATCCTCGATAGTTGGGGGTTGGTTCTCAACGGTGTTCATAGTTAGGTCAATCTGTCATAGCCCACAAAAGGTCTTTCAAATAGGCTACGTACTCTAAACAGATTCAAGTTTTGGGTCCATCAGTTTTTCTGCCAAGAATAATCTGGCTATTTATTTATAGGCAATCCTCAATCCCTTTTTACAAAATTAAATCAGACAGAGGGTCTTATCAAACCAATCCCGACACAGGTCTTGCCAATTTAAATCAAACAAGGGTTCCATCAAATTATATCAAATAAGGGTTCCATCGAAACAGTACCAGGCAAAGGTTCTATCGGATCGAATCAAATAAAAATTTCTCAAATAGGGCACATTCGGTTCTGTAAGGCATACTTCGTTTGCTTAGGTACATGGTTGATAGTTTCTTAACTGCCCTAAGTTCATCAGTTCTCAAGGTCATATCAGAATCATTCATCACAATAGTTCACAATAGTTCATATCAAGGTGTTTCAAATCAGGTACAATACGGTATTGCCTACATAAATTCAGGTGTAGTGGTATATGCGTGCAATTATTCTTATCAGGAGGCATATATCATAACCAATACGACAGTTCTCAAATAAGTCTTATATGCGAGCACATGGTGCACAGTAACACATCGAACAAAGTTCCTCGGTCGTACACAAGATAGGGTCTGTTACGCAAAAGCTCCAAATTAGTCACAAAACATAGGTTTATGAGTCAAGCCCAGTATAGTCATATGATCCAGTCAATTTTCTACTAATCAAAATACATGGTCTCCCAATCATAGAGTTCATCATTTAGGGCGCTCAACTCGGTCACACGATCACAGAATCACAGTTCCAGTGGTTTAGTCATTGAAACAGTAATATAACAACTCACCCTAAGCATAGGTTCAGATATACATGTGCATGTGTAGAGTTAATCGGTACCCCAGTGCATATTTCACAAACTTCCCAAATGGGGCATATATCTCCAATGAACACGGTCTCGATCATGTAGGTCTAACCAATCCAGATACACATGCAGCAGATATGGAAAAACATGCCGATCCGAATCAAATAATATCCCAAGCAAAGATGTATGCGTGTACTAATTCAGAATCAATCAACACATGAGCCTTTGTTCATAAACAGTATAAATACCTGGGATAGCGTTCGCAGTATTTTGAGCACTTTCTGGGATGAGTGCAATTACTCCATCCTGAGTAGCAATTCCTACCACTGGTACGAATCTAGCTGAGGCAGAAGATTTACTCACATTTTGTTCAGTTCGGGGACAGTTCTTTACCATACGGTCTATTTCACCACACCTATAACAAACCCCAGAAATCCGATAACAAACTCCTCGGTGTTTCGTACACTAGTGGTGGCAAAGGTTCTCGCCGTAGCGGCAACCGACGTTGTCGTCTTAAGATTCCTGCCATTTCTTGTACTATTCTTTCCAGTCTATCAAGTCGGGCTGCGGAAGGGCCTTCCAGTTCGTATGCCCTTAATTTAACCATCCTCTACACAATTCTCACTAAACCTTGCCAATACTGGGATGCCCAATACAAAAATAAACACAGATACACATAGTCATATTCGTACATAGACACGTCTTTATATTCTCATTTCACATATCGTACGCAATTAATCACATACGTAACAGATAATTGCATACTTATCAGATATCGCATGCTGAACATTTACTAAGTAATTGTATACTCAATTCATGTTCATACTTCACATAGACACCCGTAGGCAGAATTGAATGCACATAAACAACTTTTCATAGTTCATATATTCATGTATGTGCATTATAACAAAACAAACTTGTTGTACACATTAGTGTAACAATTCATATCTCAAGTTCAAATCATGTGTGGTATTTCCTTTAGCGTAGCATATCATATACATAGGCCACGGTATTGTTTCCCCCGGGCGAGGGCCTGTACCACGGTATTATTTCCCCCGGGCTAGGGCCTCATGATCATAAGCCACAGTATTATATCCCCTGGGCGAGGGCCTCTGCTACGAATACCACAATTATGTTCAAGGAGAATTTTGAACAGTCATTAATTCATACAAAACATAGTATTTCGGGGGACTTGTCATTTCATATCATCAGAAAATAATTAAGGCTAAACATAGCCTCATAAAGTTCTTATTCACCAACCGATTAAACTTATATTATATGCTGTACCAAAAATTCACAAGTGTGCATATACCAAAAAGCATACATATTCCGATAATTGCAATGCAAGTAAATTACGACTTATAGCACATCATTACTCAAATCAAAACACTTAAGCATATTCTTGATGCTTTCGAATTCATACTTAACACATGAATGCATCCTAGATCCTTTCTAGATGCTCATTGCTCTTTTGGACAAGTGCGTGAGTTATTAACTCGTGCTCTGATACCACTCTGTCACGACCTTGGACCCGCCCCTATGGGTTAAGGACATAACCGGCCAGTAATCCTGAGATTACCTACGGCCTCAAACCAAAACAGACGTAACTCAACAGAGTAAAGGGGCCAAATGGAAGCAATAATTAAAAACTTTGTCCATAGAGCCTGTAGCACGCCCGTGGGGGACCCCGCTACAGCTCGGACTCTCCTTTTGAAGTTGCGGTTCTAAATCTGAACCAAAGAGTCCAACTCTGGCAAATCGTTTTGAAGAAAAACAGATTTTTTGAAAAGTAGTGCCAAACATGGACTGCTTTGCCAGATTACAGAGTCGCCACCTAAATATTTTTAAAATGGGAAATTTAGGAAACCCTGACTCGTGCCGAAGGCCACGTGTCCGTCATCACCAAATGTCTTGGCTCGGGAGCTTGGGTACGATCGGGGAAGTCAGCTATGAGCACCCCCTTTCGCCCGGTCCGAAGACCGGCCTCTACTAACCGTGATATCCGATTTTGAAAACATTACATGTTCTTATTCCATTTATAACCTAGAATTACTATGTTATGCGCACAACAAACAAGTATAGACTAGATTGCCTAATTTGGAAACAAGCATTGCATATCCGTTTGTTTTGAAAAGCGTTTCGGGTTTGCTACTCGCAAGTAGGCTAAAATACGGATTTCAATGAGTTATTCCAACTCAGACAATCCAACCTCCACCCACAGGCATTCAAACAGTTTATCTCACATAAGCATTTAGCCGCATGGTAAGCATACTGTCATGGCAACATTCACACGCATGCGAGATGCTAAAGCATAAAATACTTACATCGTACTCCGCGCCAAAACAAGGAACTAATTAGCAAACATGTGTGTCCTAGTTCATGTTAGAGTGGCTAATGCAACACAGGCAAGGATGCAATTTAGAGTAGGCTCGGTTAACCCTAAAATGGCATGTGAAATGCTACAACTATCACGTATTCAATTTGGAATTGAAAGTACGATGCAGTTTGTATGATGTACCGAGCCCGGTGCATGTTTAACAAATGCATGGATGCACGCATGCATTGCATAAGGTATGCTAAAATAGACATGCCCTAATCTACCATCATAAGCAGGTAAATAAAAGGGAAGAAAGAAATGGGGGTTGGAAACATACACACACCCACGCACACTTATTACAATTATGCCCTCACTCGGAGGGACCGAAAGAATAATACAAGTAATTAACTACGCAAGCTAATTAAATTACAACCCATTAAATTAATTAAGCAGATTAATTAATCTAATTAAAGTAGTAAACCCCTCGGGGAGAGGGCCGGATGCGGCGCGTGTTCGGGACTTGCTCGGAATCGCGCTACCATGCAAGTCTGCCTCTGTTTTCCCTGCTTTCCTCCTCTGAAGACTGCCAAAGTCTCAAAACTACCTCTCAAGGCACAGGGGATACCACCGGCTGAGGGAAACACCACCGGCTGAAGTATGTTCCACCGGCACAAAATTCATCCATCGGCCACCAATATACTGCCGGTCGGCACTAAATACTGCCGGCCGGCACTGAATGTCTGCAGAACCTGCAACTCACAGCAGCAGAGGGCAACAACTTGCATGGCAATGCAATTCAAGCAATTTATGCACCAAACACACTCCTTATCATGTGAACGACTCAAAGGAGCGTGTGCCTCGATTCTCGGGCCACCAATCACGCATTTTCATGCATGATGGCCTAAAGAACCAAGTATGCAACTTTTATCTCAAATGCATGCAAACCAAACAAACATAAAAGGGTGCCAAACCTCTATCATGCTCATCTCAAAAGGTCAAGCATGTGCATTGATGTAATGCAATCTTAAACATGTTAGCTAGCATGCAACATGGACAATGTAATGTACTTGTGCAAGACATACAAGCCAACATGAGATAAGCATGCGAGCAAACAAATGATGGCCTTAAACATGACTTAGGCAACTCTAGATAGGCCTAAAATCAGTGTCCAAAGTGCCCAAAAATGAAGGCCAACACACACACACACATGCATATGTTAAGACTAAACACTTAGGCACTAAGTAAGCAACCCTCAAGCATACTTGAAGGGAATATCATGGACACTTAGCATGCATCATAAGCTTTGAAAATCATGTTATAGAAGGTTCCAAACCAACTAAATAAACCAAGTGAAGCATGCAAGAAGGCCCAAGCACTTAAGGCTCACCAAAGAGGTAATGAACTACACTTAACACGACCATACATAGCATGCATTGGGCGACCAAAAACAGAGTTTTAACACATAAAACTAAGTCCAAAAGACCACCTAGATGGCATCTAATGGCTCAAATTCAAAGGCATGCATAATGACCAAAACAAAGGGCATGCAACACATGCTTTCAAAGCAATAAAGAGGCGACTTAGGCAAGCATATGGGCATGCCAAAGGGACTGATATTACATGTTGGGTGGTTCCAAACCACCAAAACGATGCAAGCAACGCATGCTACACATTGACACACTTGAGGCATACAAGCCCTACAAGCCACAAATGCAAAGGAGCTATACTAAGCATGCCAAAATCAATCCAAACGACTATGGACAGACCTAAAGCATGGCAAAATAAGCACAAAACATTCATGAATCTAAGCCTAAAGCATGCTCAAATTAGGGCTAACAACCTAAGGCATGTTAAGGCAATACAAAGCATTACATGGCACCTATGCTAGGCATGCATAAGGGACCAAAACCAACTTAACACAAAGTTCTAACATGGCAATATAAGCATAAAATATAGCCATGGCATGCTCAAACACACACTCGAACATAAGGCTCCCTAAGAGACCAAAACTTGCCCTTTTCAAGGACATCAAGGAGAGGGGGTGGCCCTCTCCTTCTTGGGACTTCAAAGCATCATCTTCACCACTGAAATCCCTCGAGATTTCAGTGGTGAAGAGACCTCAACACCAAAATCCCTGAGCTCTCACAAAATAGCACAAAATGAGGTCTTTTCAAGGCCTAAGGGTGGTCAAACCCTCCCAAAGCACAAAACACTCTTAACCAACAATAAAGAGGACCAAAAAACAGAACTTTTATGTGTTGATCACCAAGCACAAAAACAGTTCTAAGCTATGTAAAAATGGAGTGCAAAAATGGGGTAAAAAGGGGGAGTTTCTTACCCTTGAAGACCACCTTCACAAAGGTTGATGTTGTTGCTTCCTTGAGCTCAAATCCAACCAAAAATTCCAAGAACCAGCCCCTAGAACCTCAGTAACCAAAGGAAGGTGAAACACTAGGTGTTGATGAGCAATAGTAAGTCACAAACACCTAGTGTACAAATAAGAGGGAAGAAGAGAGATGGGATGGATACAAAACTTCTAACCTAAAACCAGAGCTTCTTCTCTGTCTAAAATGTCTAAAAATCAAAACTCCTTCCAACCTTGAGCCAAGAGGAGGAAGGGTCCTCTTATAGGCAACTAAACTTACAAGTTAAGCTAACCAAGAGGCTCATCCCTCCATACACGTGTATGGAGGGGAAACAAATGCTATAAAGCTGTCTGAAAATATCTCCAAAAATAGCTGTAAAGTAGTCGGCAGGGCAAAATGGTCATTTTGCCAAAATTGACTGCCGACCGGCACAAAATAGTGCCGACCGGCACAATATAGTGCCGATGGCAACACCAACCAGCCGGTGGCCTCTAGCCACTGCCGGTGGTGTGTGGGGATGCCTCACAAGGCATTCCCTGCCCCTCCAAGGCAAAACACAAGTGTTTGGTGCAAAACCAGACACAAAACGGTCGAGTTCGGAGATCCTGAGGCAGGGCGCGTAGCCGAGAACTCCGGGAACTCCAAACGAACACAAACATGGATAATCACCGAGTGTTCCAACGGTGACGTCCAAGTCTTGAGGACGGTCAAAAATGGGGTGTCTACAGTTGCCCCTCTTTGACAGAACTCGGAAGTCATAACAATGACGGGAGTGAATGTCAAAGCCCAGAGACGACCCATTTTTGACAAGGCCGAAGACTTGGACAAACATACAAAGCGCAAATGGTTGAACTCGCAAGCTGCCTACGTATCCCTTTAGGAATCAAACCAGCGTAGTTCAGGCACAGGCATACAAGCCGCAGATAAGGTATGCGCCCGTAGGCGGGGGCAAGATGCAACTGACGATGCAAAAGGCCGAGCATAACTTATGATCATGCAAAGAAAGCTGTAATGAAGCACACATGCGACAGTTATAAGCTAGCATACACCAATCTACACTACAATGCAGAAAGGATGTAAGAGAATTATGCAATTCTCAATACGTCTCACTCGGAGGATACAATACCTGTGCGGCTCGTCCGGTTGCACCGGCCTCAAATGAGCCGTACATACAATATCGTGCCTGCAAAGAAAACAAACTTAACAGGTACAATGTTGTTAGCAACATGCATGACAATGCGATGATGAATGCAAAATGATATGCAATATATACAAAACTATGTATAAATAATGCAAATGATATGCAATGCAATTGAAACCATGCAAACTACATGCAGGGCAATTGAATCATGATTCAATCGTAAGCGGTTCAAAACCACACATATGTCAAATAGATTGATGGAGGTAACAAGTCCGTCTCCCATAGAACGATGTCTGATCTATGAGTACTTCGCACGGACACAAGAACAAGTATTGGGTGGAATGACATAAGTGGGGAAACGACCCGCTGGGGAGGGAATAATGATCCTAATGCCGGACGCAATAATTACACTACAATGCAATGGAAATGGATACAATGGACATGGCACGCAGGCCAAACCGAATCTTGCCTAGGAAAGGCATGTACGCATACGAACCGCGTCTAACACAGAAAATGTGCCGCAACCCTCAAACCAAGCTCATCAAGGAATAGGCGCGTACACAAAAACCGTGCTTCGACGTGAAAAGTAGGGGCACATACCAGACCAAGCTCAACCTGGAAAGGCGCAAGCCATGGATGGAAGTGATGCAATGGGTGCATGCAACTACGATGCAACGGAAATGGATATAAGGGATATGGCACGCGGGCCAAACCGAATCTTGCCTAGGAAAGGCATGTACGCATACGAACCGCGTCTAACACAGAAAATGTGCCGCAACCCTCAAACCAAGCTCATCAAGGAATAGGCGCGTACACAAAAACTGTGCTTCGACGTGAAAAGTAGGGGCACATACCAGACCAAGCTCAACCTGGAAAGGCGCAAGCCATGGATGGAAGTGATGCAATGGGTGCATGCAACTACGATGGAATGGAAATGCATGACATATGCACTATACTACAATGATGACGCATGACATATGCAGGTTTTTTGAAATGCATGACATATGCACTATATATGATGATGCATGACATATGCATGTTTTTACAATGATGCATGACGTTTTTTTTTTTTGTTTTTTGATTTTTTTTGAAATGCATGACATATGCAGTATTTACAAATGATGCATGACAATGCACTATGATGCAATGACTATGATTGCAGCTTTCCCTATCTTACCAACAGGGCGATATACTAGGTTGGTTCAGTATCCAAAATTGAGGCGTAAACACGCCGCCTCAACCTATGGGGCTTCCATACAGATTGCAAGCCGAGGGTACACCCCCTGGGTATTTAAACCAGACTCTAGTCTCGGAAATCCCGAACCTTTGCGTTCTAGGCATAAGCCATTCAAACTCTAGTTTTCACCGTCCCAGTTGGTCTTCTAGGAACTCACCGCAAAAACAGGCAGGTGGCTTTACCAGACCACCGAAAGTCGTTCGGGCACGACAAACACCAAAGGAATTGCACCTTCAGAGGATTTAAGGTCTCCTAGACCGGGATGCAATGCATGACAATGCAATGAGATGCGCAGAATAGCGCGATGGAATGCATGCCAAATGCAATGAGATGCGCAAAACAGCGCGGTGCGTTAGACAACGCGGGTGCACAAGACAGTGCGATGCGCAAGATAGCGCGATTGAATGCATGCAAAATGCAATGAGATGCGCCAAATAGCGCGATGCGATGCATGCCAAATGCAATGAGGTGCGCACCTTAATGCACCGAAGGTCTTGCACCTCCCGAGGATTTAAGGTCTCCTAGACCGTGCGTGTTTAAGGTCTCGCCAGACCGTGCGTGTTTAAGGTCTCGCCAGACCGGGGGGGCAATGTAAATGAGACACGCATGCCAATGCAAATGGAGCAAATGAGACACGCGTGCCTCATAAAGATGGAAAATGAAGTGCAATGAGGTACACGTGCCTCAAAGGATGGAAAACAATGCAAGTGCAATGAGGTACACGTGCCTCAAAGGATGGAAAACAATGCAAGTGTGACACGCATGCCACACGAAATGAAATCAAGGCGTGATGTGCGAGACAATGTATGTATTGAGATACATGACAACGCGGGTGAAGGTCTTGCACCTCCTAAGGATTTAAGGTCTCCTAGACCGTGCGTGTTTAAGGTCTCGCCAGACCGGTGCGAAAAACAATGAGGTGCACAAAATAGCGCGATGAAATGCAAAGTGAAGGCACGCGTACCTCATGGATGCAAAATGCAAAGCGAAATGCAAATGAAATGCGAAGTGAGGCACACATACCTCAAGATGCAAAATGAAATGAACACGAGGCACGCGTACCTCGAGATGCAATGAAATGCAAAATGAGGCACGCATACCTCATTGAATGGAAAATGAAATGCAAAACGAGGCACGCGTACCTCGAGATGTAATGAAATGCAAAATGAGGCACGCATACCTCATTGAATGGAAAATGAAATGCAAAACGAGGCACGCGTACCTCGAGATGCAATGAAATGCAAAATGAGGCACGCATACCTCATTGAATGGAAAATGAAATGCAAAACGAGGCACGCGTACCTCGAGATGCAATGAAATGCAAAATGAGGCACGCATACCTCATTGAATGGAAAATGAAATGCAAAACGAGGCACGCGTACCTCGAGATGCAATGAAATGCAAAATGAGGCACGCATACCTCATTGAATGGAAAATGAAATGCAAAACGAGGCACGCGTACCTCGAGATGCAATGAAATGCAAAATGAGGCACGCATACCTCATTGAATGGAAAATGAAATGCAAGTATGACACGCATGCCACACGAAAGTGCAAAACAGTGCAAGTCGCAAGGGACGTGCAGGACGGCGCGATGCGACGCACCGGACAATGTGATGGATGCGTGCAACGCACACGGGGCAACTTTTGAATCTTGTAAAAGACAAAAGGATACAAAAGGATACAATCTTTGCTTGAATCTGAGTGCCACGCACAGAAGACACGGTCCGAGGTCAAAACGGAGGCCGGTTGAGCATCGGGGATTCACTTTATTACACTTTCTTGAGCTATGAAGACCAGAAACTACCCACATGGCCTAAACAAGGCTGTGGGAACATCACCGGCTGGACTAGGTGGCCACCGGCTGGCCACCGGCTGCAGAATTAATCCATCGGCACAATATTGTGCCGACCGGCACAAAATAGTGCCGACCGGCCAAAAATGCCTGATCGGGGGCAGTTCTGCCATTTCACCACGGGTCTTTTAAAAATAGGGTTTCTAACCCTATTTTTTCACTTCTTGACCGCCGAAAACTCTCCCTCTCTCTCTCTAGAGCTTTTTCTCTCCTTATTTCCTTGTTTTCTTCGTGTTCCAAGCCCGTTTCGTCGCCGGATTCGCGATTTTCTTCGCGTTTCGGACATTTTCGACCGATTGAAATTCCGTTTCGGAGCGTCCTTTGCTATTTCCACTTTTTCGGGACTTGTTCCCCTCGATTTTCTCTTTATTTCCGTGCCTTTCCATCTTCCGACCTTTCCGGCCATTTTCGGCCCGCTCGGGGTTGACTTTTTCAGTTGACTTTTCACATTCCGGCTTTTCCGGCCATTTTCACACTACCATTGCCATGGCTGACGATGTTCCACACGTCGGGACTCCCCCGGATCACGAGATGGATCCCGGGGTCGAGCTTCTCCCATTGAGCGAGCGTCCCTTCGATCCGGCGACCTACCGGCCGGCAATCCACGTTTTACCACCCGATGGACTACGCCAGTTTCGCAGCTTCGACATGGCGTTGGACCCTGAGCTTTTGCTGTGCGAGCCTACCTCTCACCTTTCCTTCGGCGCTTCCGAGGTAACTTTCTTTCCTGTTTTTTACTTTCTGCAATGTAGAACTGTTAACTGTCAAAGTTGTTTTTGTCCTTTAACTGCTTGATTCTGATATACTGTTCACTGTAGTCGATCGCAATCATGCTTACAATTGATATCTGCTTAAAACGGACACATGCACACACACTGCACTAGCCTCAATCACCCAAACACACGGCACACACCGCATTTCACTGCAAACTTACCAACACCCGATAACTTCTTGAATCTGAAAATATGCACGCATGCCATATTTGCATCGAGCCACACAAACGCACTGACGCGTCACACGTTGTAGTTCACCGTAATCACACCGGCACCCGGTATCTCTTTGAATCTGAAAAACTTGCACGCATGCTAGATTGGCACTGAACCACTGTTTCTTCAAAATTGTACATCTCATATTGCTTTGCTACTATTTGTTTGAAAACAGGGAGAGTCCCATACCATCCGCGGGTATGGGAATGTCACGGCTCGAGATTGGTATGGTGAGCTACCCGACGCAGTTCGACGTATCGTGGACCAGGCCGGCTTCGGCGCTTTCTGCAGGGGTCTGACCCGGCTTACTGCTTGTAGACCTCTTCTGGCTGCCCTGGCGGAGAGGTGGTGGGACACCACCGGTTCGTTTCATTTATCTGCGACCGGGGACGTGACGATGACCCCTTACGATTTCTCGATACTCACCGGTATCGGAGTAGGGGGTGATCCGATCCCCTTTGACATTGACATGGATGAGTGGACCGCAGCTCAGGTCTACTTGCTTGGCGCGGCTCCGCCTCTCGCGCGCCCCGGCTTCGTCCGGTACTCCTGGTTCGAGGTGCAGTTTCGGGTTCAGCCCCTCCTCGTTGATGCAGCCCCGATGACCCCAGAGGCCGTGGAGAGATATGCACGCGGCTTTCTGATGTTTCTATTCGGGACGACTCTCTTCGCCGACCGGGCGAACACAGTGCCTCTCTGTCTTCTCAGCGCACTGGTGGATGTCAGAGATATCTTGCGTTTCGATTGGGGTGGTGCGGCTCTGGCCACCCTCTATGGCTATATGAGCTCAGTCTCCCGCGGCAGCGGACAGTTGCTCGGGGGCTACTGGCGTGCTTGGGAGGTACATTTCCTTTTCCGCTTTACATTTCTGTTCTGTACTTTCCGTACTCTGCACACTGTACACACTGTAGTCTGCCTTACATTTACTGTATACTGTACACACGGCACACACATACTCTGCTTTTACACTGACTGTACACTGCTCACACTGTACACTCTGCACCATACACTGCACAACACACGGCTCTGCTATTTCTGCTTTTTATTTCTGTATTCTGCTTTATCTGATAAACATTCTGGTATTCTCCTTGCAGTTGTGGGTTTATGCCTACTTCCCTAGGCTCGCTCCTGTACCCGACGCAGAGACCCCTCTGGTCGTCCCCTTCTCACGTCGTTTTGATGGGAGATGCGCCCGGAGGCCACGGGAGACATTCAGCTTCTTCCGCCGCTACTTCGATACCATCACCCCCGCGGAGGTATGTTTTACTTGCAGTTCATTTAAGTTTCGCCCTTCCACTGTATATTTGCAATATCAGTAGGTAACAAACTGTATTTCAATTTCAGATCACCTGGCAGCCGTGGGCTCCACTGCCAGCCATGATGCTAGATCGGTTTGCCGGCGCCGTTGAGACCTCACGTTACCGGATTCTGCTGGAGGGCCCGGTCTGTCGGGCTTGGTACCTGGGTGAGCGCTTCTTACGCCAGACCCTAGGCTTGCCTGAGCAGATAGTCCCGGTGCACCCTCCTGAGCACATGCGGGATACTGAGCGTTTCACCGCCGAGCAGATGGCGGACTACACCGTTGGCTGGGAGGCAGACGGCTACAGAGGCGAGGGCGATTACTCAGAGTACGTCCGGACCTTCATCATGCAGCCTCTGAGCGGTGGTCGTCGAGCTGAGAGAGAGGGACCTGCAGCGCCGGTGGGTAGGGCAGGAGCTGGAGGAGCTGGAGGGGGAGCGCCGAGGAGGGCTCGAGTCCGCGGCAGAGGTGGGGTTCAGAGAGGACGGGGGGCCGGTTGGCCTGCTCTGCCCACTATGCTGTCATACAGGGGGCAGGGTGGGGAGACCTACCAGATCCCCTTCGCTCCTCCCCCGGCTGGTCATGAGTTGGCCGGTATTCCCGACTTGCCTCCGGTATGTATCACTTTATTTTGTATCTTGCACTGTTACTTCATTTCAGTTCATTTGATATTCCGCAGAATACTGATACATCTGATACTTTTGCAGGCGTCTTCCGAGTACACCCGGCAGTCCGTGGAGTTGAATGCCTCCATGATGGGGATGTTGCAGCGGACCTTCGACATCTTGGCTCTCTACAGCATTCCGGTATATTTTCTCTGACAGTTTCATACAATCTGATGTACTGCACAGAACCTGATAAACTGCTCACGGCATTCACACACTGTACTCATCCACTGCATTCTGCATTACTATACTGCTCGCGGCATCCGCACACTGTACTCATACACTGCATTCTGCATTGCTATACTGCTCACGGCATCCGCACACTGTACTCATACATTGCATTCTGCATTGCTATACTGCTCACGGCATCCTGATGTATTTGCCTTTTATGTTTTTTTTTTAGCCCCCGTTTCAGATTCCTCCAGTGGGCGGCGCTCCGGCTGGACCTCCTGTTTCTACTCGGGATGGCAGAGCATATCCCCGCACCAGAGGAGGGCGCACTCATGTCGGGAGCAGCTCACGGGCTCCAGTTCCGGATGATGAGTCCGAGGCAGAGACAGAGGCGGAGGCGGGGTCGTCGGAGGAGGAGACCGGGGACAGCTCGGGCTCAGGCTCAGACGGCGGCGCTCCCGATGATGCTCCTGGGCTTCTGCCCAGGAAGAGGGCGAGGACGGATCCCGAGGCGTGAGGCCATTGATGATGCTGATGACCTAGACTTTTGCTATTTCTTTTTTTTTTGTACTTTTCTCTTTTGTTGGTAGATAGAGTACTTTGTACTGCCGCAGACAGGTTTTTGTTTCTAAAACTTTGTACTTGAAAAGATGATATGAAATGAAACAAACTTTTTGTCTGGAAAAGAGTGTTTACATTTGTGTATTTCATGCCTTGCACTGTATTGCATCACATTACACCCCAAATGTAAATGATATTGATCTGTTGTCTGAACAATGAACACTTGTAAATTGAGCACTTGCACTATGATAATCGGATAACCAACCAACTAACAGCAAACAACTCATACAAACCACTGCTTGAACTAAATACAGCCCATACTCTACTGGGGATTGACTTGCATACAGCTCATAACACAGCTCTCGGCTCATTCTGCACACAGCAAACCCTGAACAAATAACCCAATCTGATAAGACGGATCACAAAACTGACACGGTTGCAGTTGAAACACACTCGGATGTCCCAAATTTTCCCTTTCTTTCTCCTGCTTCGCACGAATGTAGAAAATGGCACAGCATTCAGAGCACAAACGATTAATCTTTGAAAAAGGGGTTTCACAACCGGGGTATCGAGCCTGCCACAGAACACAATGAGACAGACTCAAACAGAGAAACAAAAGGCACACGACCTAAACACGACGAGACACACTCGGAAAAGACTCAAAGCCAAAATTGAGGCCGACAAATCAAAAGACACGACACACAGACATGTTTACAAAAGACCTCAAATCTCGAGGAGCCAATTCTTCCGGGCATATTTCCCACCCTTTCTGATTTGTGATTCTCACATCACTCGGCCCTCAGGCTCGGTTTTTCTCTCAAAACCCTTTTCTTACTTTTCTCTCAACTTACTCCTCTCTATTCTTTATTCTCTCATTTTTTTCATCCCTCCCCAGGGTGATTGATGGATGAATAGAAAGTCACAGGTTCACGCCCAATACTGTTAGCTCACGGCTATTTCTTCTGACGAATGGAGCGCCTTTCGGCGAGTATGTTGACGGGGGAAAGACAGAAGACCTGACTCAACTGTGCCCCTAGTTCGCCACTTTGACCATTTTTTTGTTTTCTTCCTAAAACAGTTTTGATCAAAATGAGAGTCAGATTAGCACACTTATTCGATTTTTGACTTGAGAATCATGCGAATCAGGCAGTGAGCACTGAAAATTCTCCTTTTGGGTCCAAACAAGGTCCAATTTGAAAAATGAAATAGTTTTCGAGAAGATAGTCAACTTCAGTAAAAATTTTCAAAAACTATTTTCGCAACAGTCAACGCTCAACGAGCGTGGAACTTACCCTCGAGATGCACAACCTCGGATCGGGGATGATGGAAAATTGCCCCTGGCTTAAAGGGGGGGTAAGGCAACGGAAAGTTGCCCCTGGTTTGGGCGGTAACTCAGGGCGACTTATGGCACTGTATGGCAACGGAAAGTTGCCCCTTGTTTGGATGATGCCGCGGCACGTTGTAAGCCAGTCCTTGTTGATGACGATCGGACCTTCGGATGCGGAGGAGACGAAGATGGTTTGAGTCAATATATGGACACAGTCACCTGGAAGGTGTTGGCGGTTTGGGCTTCGAGGAGGTTGATCACGTAGCTCCCGGTTGCTGCAGTCGAGACGTTGGATTCAGAGGAGGCAAAAGTGATCAAAACCATGACATGGACTGAGACGCTATGGAAGCGTTGGGGGCTGGACTTCAAGATGAAGTTGCCTACGTATCCCAAACATGGGAATCAAGCCTTACGTAGTTCCGGTTAAGGTACACTCGGGTATTTTAACCTTCACTGTTTAGGCTCTAACTTTTGCCAAGGCGCCCAATGCGGGTTTTCGACCTTGCGAGCTATGTTCTTTTCTTTCTTTTCTTTTTTTTCTATTCTTTCAATCCTTTTTTTCTTCCTCTTTTTTTTTTGCATTTTCTTTCTTTTCTTTTTGCATTTTTGTATCTTTGAATTTTTCTCTTTTTCTTTTTTCTTTTTTTCTTTGCTCTAACTTTTGCCTGGGTCGCCCTTCCGGGTTTTCGGCCCAGCGAGCCTCTCAAAGGGTAAAAGTGTAGCTTGCCCATGCCAAATGGTTTTGAGATCCTGAAGTCATCTGAATCCAGAGAATGGGTGTCATTGATTTGCAGAAAGATCCACCTTTGGCTTTTCGAGCACATCGGATATTTTTTGCCCCTAGTTCGAGGGGTGCTTCTGATCTAGCTTTGCAAGCTTCTTCTGATGAGATCTGATCTTCTTGATCTGACTTTTGGTGCCTCTTGCTCGAGGCTGCCCCAAAATAGGCCACACAGGCGTTTCATGGCACTGTTGAACGTTTTGAACGGATTCCAGTTTGCAACAGATAAATTGAATCTTGAGGCTGGAGCGATCCTAGGCTGCACAATCTCAAGAACGATTCCACACAAGTCTTCGCAAGACTGCGCAAAACATTTTGTTTTTGAAAGTTTTTAAGAAAACGACAAACCACTCGCGCAGAAGATAGTGTGGAACCAGTCTGGATCGAACCAGGATCCTTCTCAGTACTCACGCCGACAAGCATGATTTCATTCATTAAAAGCTTAGCATGCCTGTCGTTTTCTCTCAAAATGATCAAAATTTCACAAAACCCGAGGAATTCCTTCCTCTTTGTTTTCATCACCGCAGTGTTCAAAAAGGGTTTTATGAAAAGCTTAGGTCATTACAACGATGTTTAAGGCACAAGAGAGTAGGTGGTATGTATGTCGTTCCATTCACATCCTCTTGGCACGGCTAACTCAAATAGCAACAAATACGGCACATGATAGCCACGGCTGTTTCATTCAGATTTGCTGGCATAACTGGCTCCTCGGCAGGAACAGACTCGAAAAAGCAAAAACAACTATTTATAAGACAAAATGGTGTTTGAGGCAACAACCCCGAAATCACCTGGTATTCTATACAAGAGGGACTGACTCATTACAATTAGACAGACCCTTAAGCAAAAGGACTGTCTCAAAACAATGAGACAGGCTCAAGACAAAACAGAGGACTGACTCGACACCCAAGTCAGAATTTACAGAAATTAATAGATGCCCAAAAATGCGTGCCAAACGCCACATCCAAAAATGCGCCAAGCATTGCCCACAGGCGGTTCACCTTCTGATTACATACTCGCAGTATCTGTGTCCTCAAAATCCAACAACTGGGTGGTGACGGACTTTGCTGAAGTAGGGGGAGGAGGATAACCTCGTTGTCAATCAAATCCTGCACCTCATGTCGGAGGCGGAAGCAATTGTCAGTAGGGTGGCCTGTCTGCTGGTGGTACGCACAGTACTGAGCAGGATCATGCGTAGCAGGAAGATTCTTCGGGAGGGGCCGAGGTTCCAGGGGTTTAAGATGTCCCCTCTCGGCAAGGATTTGAAGTGCCTTGGATAATGGCATATAGAGAGCATGGAAGACCCTGCGCCCTCGGGGCAGGTATTTTGGAGCCTGAGCACTCTTGCTAGATGCACTAGCAAACGGATCGGCGGGTGCGGCCTTGGGTTTCTGATCCTTTCCGGATGCGGGCTGGGAGGGGGAAGAACTGTTTTGGCATGACGGGGCCTCTCCCGATTCTCTGATTGACTGGAACTGCCCTCAGGCGGAGTGGGGAAAGCATCCTCCACAGCTTTTGACATAACTGCAGATATCTGTTGCTTGTTCATCCCCCCGGCTTTCAAAGCCTCTACTGCCCGCAGCAGTTGTTCGATAGGGTCGGCATCTGCCTTCGTCTTGCCTTTATCTCTGGCCTCGGCCTGATTCAGAACTTGGTTTGATGCGTCGTTGCCATAACTGGAGGCCATCTCTGGTTGGCTGAGTTCAATTACAATTCGTCCCAGTAGCGGGGGCTCTTGGGGTACAAAACCTCCGGCATATGGTGCGACTGGCGGCGAAACAGACATCCCATAGGCGAGATCCGTCACGGACCTTTGAAGATCACCTATCATCCCCATTAGTTCAAATGTAGTGGGCTCGCGAGCCTGATATAGCTGAGGGGCCCAAACTGGGTGCGCGGCCGGCGATCTGGGCGGATGCGGCATGTCAACAGTAGTCTCATCGTGTAGGGTGATTCCTTGATCCAACGCGGCCGTCATGACCACGATCTCTTCTGAATTCTGCGTCATGCTCAGTCCTGCCTCAGCAAGGAGAAGACACTAGCTGTTCCGGATCCCCCTGAACTGAAATGGAAAACAAGCAGTATTTCAGCCCTAAACAGATCAAGCACGGATGTAGCCGGACAACTGTACTCTACTACTGATCACTGTTCCCCAGAATCACTGTTCAAAACTGAACTGATACCCGCAGACACAACTGATTCTCAACAACACTGATACTGGTGCCCTCAGGCCGGATACCCAAACTTGCAAACTGATATATGCGTTCCCTGCAGAGATACACTCTAAAAGCACATAACAGGTAGAAGAGAGCCAATACACCCCTATGTTGGGGTAGGGTTTCCCTGTCCTATTTTGTCAGGAGCTAGGGTTTCACTACGCACGCAGCGGGTTCAAACAACCTGTGTCGGTAAGCAACCTGTCCTAGTTTGGAATGGTCACTATGGATCCGAATATGCACTAGGTCGAATGGTCGAAAAGGGTGCCCCGGTAAAACCGGGGTTTGTGTTCCCATGCTGTCAGAGCCCATAACCGGTCAGCCTTATGGTCATGCCTTGACAAGACAAGCCTCCGGCAAACCGTTCAGGAATGGCAGATGGCAAACACGGTGTCCTAGGCGCACCAATGCAAATGCAATGCAAAGAGACACATAAACGAAATCAAAACAGGATATCACGAGTTCGAGTCAAGCTCTCTAAAATCCCCAGCAGAGTCGCCAGAAACTGTAGCACGCCTGCGGGGGACCCCGCTACAGCTCGGACTCTCCTTTTGAAGTTGCGGTTCTAAATCTGAACCAAAGAGTCCAACTCTGGCAAATCGTTTTGAAGAAAAACAGATTTTTTGAAAAGTAGTACCAAACATGGACTGCTTTGCCAGATTACAGAGTCGCCACCTAAATATTTTTAAAATGGGAAATTTAGGAAACCCTGACTCGGTGCCGAAGGCCACGTGTCCGTCATCACCAAATGTCTTGGCTCGGGAGCTTGGGTACGATCGGGGAAGGTCAGCTATGAGCACCCCCTTTCGCCCGGTCCGAAGACCGGCCTCTACTAACCGTGATATCCGATTTTGAAAACATTACATGTTCTTATTCCATTTATTAACCTAGAATTACTATGTTATGCGCACAGCAAACAAGTATAGACTAGATTGCCTAATTCGGAAACAAGCATTGCATATCCGTTTGTTTTGAAAAGCGTTTCGGGTTTGCTACTCGCAAGTAGGCTAAAATACGGATTTCAATGAGTTATTCCAACTCAACAATCCAACCTCCACCCACAGGCATTCAAACAGTTTATCTCACATAAGCATTTAGCAACATGGTAATCATACTGTTATGTTAACATTCACACGCATGCGAGATGCTAAAGCATAAAATACTTACATCGTACTCCGCGCCAAAACAAGGAACTAATTAGCAAACATGCGTGTCCTAGTTCATGTTAGAGTGGCTAATGCAACACAGGCAAGGATGCAATTTAGAGTAGGCTCGGCTAACCCTAAAATGGCATGTGAAATGCTACAACTATCACGTATTCAATTTGGAATTGAAAGTACGATGCAGTTTGTATGATGTACCGAGCCCGGTGCATGTTTAACAAATGCATGGATGCACGCATGCATTGCATAAGGTATGCTAAAATAGACATGCCCTAATCTACCATCATAAGCAGGTAAATAAAAGGGAAGAAAGAAATGGGGGTTGGAAGACATACACACACCCACGCACACTTATTACAATTATGCCCTCGCTCGGAGGGACCGAAAGAATAATACAAATAATTAACTACGCAAGCTAATTAAATTACAACCCATTAAATTAATTAAGCAGATTAATTAATCTAATTAAAGTAGTAAACCCCTCGGGGAGAGGGCCGGATGCGGCGCGTGTTCGGGACTTGCTCGGAATCGCGCTACCATGCGAAGTCTGCCTCTGTTTTCCCTGCTTTCCTCCTCTGAAGACTGCCAAAGTCTCAAAACTACCTCTCAAGGCACATGGGGATACCACCGGCTGAGGGGAAACACCACCGGCTGAAGTATGTTGCCACCGGCACAAAATTCATCCATCGGCCACCAATATACTGCCGGTCGGCACTAAATACTGCCGGCCGGCACTGAATGTCTGCAGAACCTGCAACTCACAGCAGCAGAGGGCAACAACTTGCATGGCAATGCAATTCAAGCAATTTATGCACCAAACACACTCCTTATCATGTGAATGACTCAAAGGAGCGTGTGCCTCGATTCTCGGGCCACCAATCACGCATTTTCATGCATGATGGCCTAAAGAACCAAGTATGCAACTTTTATCTCAAATGCATGCAAACCAAACAAACATAAAAGGGTGCCAAACCTCTATCATGCTCATCTCAAAAGGTCAAGCATGTGCATTGATGTAATGCAATCTTAAACATGTTAGCTAGCATGCAACATGGACAATGTAATGTACTTGTGCAAGACATACAAGCCAACATGAGATAAGCATGCGAGCAAACAAATGATGGCCTTAAACATGACTTAGGCAACTCTAGATAGGCCTAAAATCAGTGTCCAAAGTGCCCAAAAATGAAGGCCAACACACACACACACATGCATATGTTAAGACTAAACACTTAGGCACTAAGTAAGCAACCCTCAAGCATACTTGAAGGGAATATCATGGACACTTAGCATGCATCATAAGCTTTGAAAATCATGTTATAGAAGGTTCCAAACCAACTAAATAAACCAAGTGAAGCATGCAAGAAGGCCCAAGCACTTAAGGCTCACCAAAGAGGTAATGAACTACACTTAACACGACCATACATAGCATGCATTGGGCGACCAAAAACAGAGTTTTAACACATAAAACTAAGTCCAAAAGACCACCTAGATGGCATCTAATGGCTCAAATTCAAAGGCATGCATAATGACCAAAACAAAGGGCATGCAACACATGCTTTCAAAGCAATAAAGAGGCGACTTAGGCAAGCATATGGGCATGCCAAAGGGACTGATATTACATGTTGGGTGGTTCCAAACCACCAAAACGATGCAAGCAACGCATGCTACACATTGACACACTTGAGGCATACAAGCCCTACAAGCCACAAATGCAAAGGAGCTATACTAAGCATGCCAAAATCAATCCAAACGACTATGGACAGACCTAAAGCATGGAAAAATAAGCACAAAACATTCATGAATCTAAGCCTAAAGCATGATCAAATTAGGGCTAACAACCTAAGGCATGTTAAGGCAATACAAAGCATTACATGGCACCTATGCTAGGCATGCATAAGGGACCAAAACCAACTTAACACAAAGTCATAACATGGCAATATAAGCATAAAATATAGCCATGGCATGCTCAAACACACACTCGAACATAAGGCTCCCTAAGAGACCAAAACTTGCCCTTTTCAAGGACATCAAGGAGAGGGGGTGGCCCTCTCCTTCTTGGGACTTCAAAGCATCATCTTCACCACTGAAATCCCTCGAGATTTCAGTGGTGAAGAGACCTCAACACCAAAATCCCTGAGCTCTCACAAAATAGCACAAAATGAGGTCTTTTCAAGGCCTAAGGGTGGTCAAACCCTCCCAAAGCACAAAACACTCTTAACCAACAATAAAGAGGACCAAAAAACAGAACTTTTATGTGTTGATCACCAAGCACAAAAACAGTTCTAAGCTATGTAAAAATGGAGTGCAAAAATGGGGTAAAAAGGGGTAGTTTCTTACCCTTGAAGACCACCTTCACAAAGGTTGATGTTGTTGCTTCCTTGAGCTCAAATCCAACCAAAAACTTCCAAGAACCAGCCCCTAGAACCTCAGTAACCAAAGGAAGGTGAAACACTAGGTGTTGATGAGCAATAGTAAGTCACAAACACCTAGTGTACAAATAAGAGGGAAGAAGAGAGATGGGATGGATACAAAACTTCTAACCTAAAACCAGAGCTTCTTCTCTGTCTAAAATGTCTAAAAATCAAAACTCCTTCCAACCTTTGGCAAGAGGAGGAAGGGTCCTCTTATAGGCAACTAAACTTACAAGTTAAGCTAACCAAGAGGCTCATCCCTCCATACACGTGTATGGAGGGGAAACAAATGCTATAAAGCTGTCTGAAAATATCTCCAAAAATAGCTGTAAAGTAGTCGGCAGGGCAAAATGGTCATTTTGCTAAAATTGACTGCCGACCGGCACAAAATAGTGCCGACCGGCACAATATAGTGCCGATGGCAACACCAACCAGCCGGTGGCCTCTAGCCACTGCCGGTGGTGTGTGGGGATGCCTCACAAGGCATTCCCTGCCCCTCCAAGGCAAAACACAAGTGTCTGGTGCAAAACCAGACACAAAACGGTCGAGTTCGGAGATCCTGAGGCAGGGCGCGTAGTCGAGAACTCCGGGAACTCCAAACGAACACAAACACGGATAATCACCGAGTGTTCCAACGGTGACGTCCAAGTCTTGAGGACGGTCAAAAATGGGGTGTCTATAGAGCCGTGCTTATATGCACTATAAAACAAACCATGCGCATATACGTTAATAACCCACGACAAAATACAGTGCCATAAAATCCTTTTCAGACAGGATCATCTAAACTGAGTCAACCCATATCAAAACTACATACCGATATACACAAGGTCCTTGCCAACAAGACAAAATGTAAATATATAAAGAAAATGGCAAGGTTGGGTCTCGTGCGTGAGACACAAGGCTGACTCTCCAAAACTCATGTTGTTCCTGGCAGACTTCACTGGGGCTGGGTTTGGACTTCTCTTGGCTCACCTACAAACACATGAATGAGCGTGAGCGATAGCCCAGTGAATAATATCAAATACAGAAATTACTTAACAATGTAGAACAACACGTTCCAAACGGCCTTGGGCCCAATTCGTATTTCTGTTTAACAGATATATATAACTATACGAAATACAAATCAAGTGATTGTAATTCCAAACATTCTGGCCTTTGACCCATTCAGATTTTCATTCTTGTCAAAATGGCCTTCGGCCCATTCGATTATGTCAAAACGGCCTTCGGCCCATTCGTTTATGTCAAAACGGCCTTTAGCCCATTCGTTTATGTCGAAACGGCCTTCGGCCCATACATTCGTATCAAAACGGCCTTTGGCCCATTCATTTGTGTCAAAACGGCCTTCGGCCCATTCATTCGTATCAAAACGGCCTTTGGCCCATTCATTTGTGTTAAAACGGCCTTCGGCCCATTCATTCGTATCAAAACGGCCTTTGGCCCATTCATTTATGTCAAAACGGCCTTCGGCCCATTCATTCATTTCAAAACGGCCTTTGGCCCATTCATTTATGTCAGAACGGCCTTCGGCCCATTCATTTATTTCAAAACGGCCTTCGGCCCACTCATTCATGTCAAAACGACCTTGGGTCCATTTATGTTTATCAAAACGACCTTTGGTCCATTCATGTTTATCCATGTCAGACTTACGTCCACAATCCCAATTAGCAATTCATAAAGCTTATAAGGGAACAAACAATTGGACATTCACAAGCATTCAAATATCGATATTACTCACAGTGATCGGCTTGTGGATTTGCCTTGGAGCTTGACCCTACACATTTCACGAACACAAGAGGGTCACTAATAGCTCAATCCGTTCTTCAATTCACATATTCCTCTTTAGGCTTTATTCTTATCTCATTAACTCATTTACAATGCTTAACACATGCCTAAGAGTGCTTGCAAGTGAAAGAGAACGGAAAACGAAACACAGAATGCGAAAGCGAAATTTCAGAAATCAGGGTCCCCGCTCGAGCGGACCCTTAGGTCTGCAAAAGTACTGGTTGCCTTCAATTCCCGCTCGAGCGCGAACTTGGCCACTCGAGCGGACTTCCTGCCTACATAGCTCCCCGCTCGAGCGTCAACTACCCCGCTCGAGCGGGAACCAGGTCTGCAGAAAATGCTGGGAGCCTGATTTCTCCGCTCGAGCGGCACTTCCCCCGCTCGAGCGGAAGTCAAAATTCTGGAAATTTCTAGGTTGTGTTCTTGAGCTTCAATTCAATTTCCCAGCTACCATTCTTGCATGCAAGGCTCAAATCTCAAATATAGTCATACTAACATGGTTCCCTTGCAAGATTATAGCATTATGAAGTTCAATTTCTTGATTTGCTTACATGCATGTCCCAAAACATGATAAACCCATCACCAATATAACAAATTCATGCATTCAAGCTCATATCTTTAATTATTCAAACATCCAAGGCCATCTTGGCTTCATTTCCATCCCAAGTAATGCAAATGGTGTTCATTCTCATGGAACACAACAAAAACATGCTTGCATGTAGGATTTAACACTCATATTTCCACATTCAACTTAATACATGCTTGATTATGTAAAATCATGGTGATCCTATACATGCATGTGCATTTCAACTTCAAATTCATCAATTATAACACAACTTACAAGTTCATTCTCATGAATTTACTCACCTAGGAGTTTAATCTTCCAAACTCTAGTCAATTCTTGGACTTAATCTTCAAGATTCCCAAGTCTTGAGCCAAAACCACACAACTCTCTCCCTTCTCTCTCTAAGGCCGACCCTCTCTCTCTCTATATTCTTGAGTTCAATATCAGCCAAATGAATTAAAGAGGGGAGTTGGGTGTATAAAGCCTTGACAACAAAACCCACTAAGGCCATTTTAATAATAATAAAGTAGTTGGGCTCTAATTCATCAATTTAATTCATTTAATCTGACCAGAGTCAATTTCTAAGTAAATTTCACCGTAGGCTCTAAAAATCATGCCAATCACAATGGCGTAATCAATTTCAGGTTCTGTGGCCGATAAGGCCCTCAATTTAATTTCCGAAGCGGGTTATCAAACAGATATTCCTACGGTGAACAGATAAAAACTCAAAATCACATACATTCACATAAAATCATGCTAAACACATAATCATACTTAAATTAAGGACCAATTAGCATACTACGGAACAGGGGTGTTACACAAATGGGCACTACCTTTGGGTGGTTTTGGGCCTGTTATTTTACTGACCCTAGGGCTACTACTATAAATAGACCTTAGCCACTTCTCTCTCATTATTTTTCCTCTTTCCAATCTCTCAAACCGTGAGTTCTCTTCTCTCTCTCTCTTAAACTCAAACCTTTTCACTTAAATCTCTAGATCTACTCACCTAGAGTGATCTTTTCACCTTGGTCCTTTGAGAAAGGTTGTAGATCTCGTCAAGGGCTTTCTTTTGGTCTAAATGGTTCGTGGTTTCATCGCCATTGATTTTTTTGGGTCGTCATCTCTTGGCTTCAGGAGGTAGGGGTTTCTAGTTCTCTTTCAATACCCTCGTTGATGGATAGATTTGTGGTATTTTCTTTATATAAATAAAAAGTTTATATTTTTATGCATATTGTGATGAATCATGAGATTGTGGGTTAGGGTTTGAAGAGAGTTGGGTTCACTTGTTGGGTTATGATCTTGGGTCATGAGTTTGGGTGTAAAAGTAATAGAAGGGTTGGAATAAAATGTGTTTTTGTGAAAAGTTTTAATTTCTCTTAAAAACCCTAGTTTGGCTGATGAAGATGTTTAATGGTTTTGCTTCAATTAATAGTAGAATCATGAAATTGAGGTGTTAAATTACACATGTACAAGTTTAATTGAAATTTTAAAGAATTTGAGAAATTTATGTAAAAGTTGTGATTGAACTCATAATGTTGATATTTTAAATTATGTTATAATATGAAACCAAACTTGGGGGAAAAGAAATTACTAATTGTATGGATGATATGAGCTTTGTGTTGAAATGGTTGTGTTGAATTTTGTTGTGTGTTATGTGAATTGTATTGGGTTATGTTGTGTTGAGTTGGTTGAGTTGCGTTGTGTGGGGTTGAGCTGTGTTGGGTTGAGTTGAGCTGTGTCGGGTTGTGTTGTGGTTGGTACCCACGCGGGGAGTTGAAAAATGGTTTTTTGGTGCCCATGACTGTTCGTATCATAGCCGATAAATGTGGGGGACGGTTTTAAAAAAATTGAAAAATGGTTTTTCAGTGCCCACGATCGTCCGTGTATTAGCCGGCAAATGTGGGGGTGGTTTGAATTCAAGGTCCCCAATTGCCCTGTCTAGGCTTATCACTGGACGAATGTGGGAAAAACATTTTTTGATGTCCACACAGTCCTACCGCATAATAGCCGACAAAAGTGGAAAATTGATTTTTGGGTGTCGACACAATCCTGCCGTATAATAGCCGGCAAAAGTGGAAAAACGGATGGTTTTCAAAAATGTTTTGGGTACCCACGTCCTGTCGTATAATAACTGGCAAATGTGGGGGATGGTTTTTTTTTTTTTTTTTTTTTTTTTTTTTTTTTAAGAAAGAGGTGGAACAATGGATTTTGGAAAAATGTGGTTTTTGGAAGAAGATGGCTTTTGAGAAAATGGTGTTGGGAGTTCACTTCCCGCCGTATCATAGCCGGCAAAAGGTGGAAAGTGTTATGGATTGGGTGCCCGCTATCCCGCCGTATCAAGTCGGCAAAAGGTGGAATTTGTTGAGATATGGGTTCAGTTGATGATAATATGTGTGAATTGAGATGAACTTATGAAATTACAATTGATGTGTAATTTGGCATTGAAATTGAATGCATATAGAAATTATTTGAAGAAATTGTATAAAAAGGGTTTATTATCCTTGTGATATGTTGAATTATGATTGATAACACACATGTGGATATGATGTAGTTGTGATATATTGAATTATAGTTGATAATGCAAGTGTGGATATGATGTAGTTGTGATATATTGAATTATAGTTGATAATGCAAGTGTGGATGTGATGTAGTTGTTAGACAAGTAGGAGTTGAGTGTAGGATAACAATTATTGAATATAAAGGAGATTTGGATGTCTATATTGTGGAGTTACAGCAAATATGAATAGATTGGTGGGAATAGCATGTATGTGGGATGTTTTGGAGTATTAAGGGAACTTGAACTTGAGATTATGATGTTATAATAAATGGAACTAGTAAAAGGGGAGAACAGAAATAGAAAGAGAAATGTTAGAAAGGAAATTAAATGAGGAATATTTTGGAATGGGTTAATAAATTTAAAATGATGTTGTTCCTTAAATATATTTGTTTTGAAAAAGATTTATGATAAAAAGGGATAGTTTTGATGGTCGAAGGTTTTCCTAAATATTCAAATAAATTTTTTGAAAAAGATACTCTGCGTATGATATTTTGAAATTACAAAACGTCACTTTACTATATGGTATCACCCTGCATGCATGATCATTTCTATCTATAGGATGGTTATTGATTTTGAACTATGAGATTCCTACCGGGCAATTGTGCCCCTCCCCCCCCCCCCCCTCGTTGTTTAATTTTTCTTACAGGAAGATAATTCGAATTGATTGGTTGGAGAGTTAAGAAGTTCATGTACCTCTTATTTGTAATCTTATTAAACATGGATGTTTGTATTTATTTATTTGTAACTCTATAGCCGGAGCTTGGAATGTATTATTATTATTGTTGTATTCATTGCGAGAGAGGTCATGTATTATTGTGTTTCCATTACTCAAGGGTGATAGATATTGCTAAAAAAATAAAATAAAATTCGATCTAATTTACAAGCTATTGGTAATGTTTCCGTGTAATTAAAATTGGGGCGTGACAACTTGATATCAGAACTAACCGGGTTTGAAAACCTGGAGCTCGTGGGATGTGGTTTTTGCCACAATGGGTTGGCTTCGCTTGGTGAGGACGTTTGCATGTAGGAAATATGAGGTGTGGGGCATTATGTGTTGCATTGTGTGAGCATGGGTTAAGCTTCCTGGATAGTGCTTGTTGCCGGCTAACTTGCGTTGAGATCTCATTGGAAACACGTTTGATCAACGCGGTTTCCTGTGGGAGTTCCTTGGAAGTTCTGGGACAAGTGATTGTCCTTGTCGGCTTGACTCAATTATGTGGTTTGTTGCTTAAAATTTGTTTATGCGCTGTGTGATTATATGTTAGGTTGGTTTCTTGTTTTGTCAAGAGGAGTAGGTGTCTCAGAAAAGGGTTAGAGCTCGATCGATTGATGTTAGATGTTATTGAGATAATAAGAGCTGCAAGGGAGTATAGTTGAAATGAGGCGAAATCTTAGGATGGTATGAGGTTTGTTTGAGTTATGCAGAATACTGTGAAAGGTTTGGAAAGGGAGTGTGAGAATTGGGTTTCATGATGATAAGGGTGAGAAAAGGGGTTTATGGTATTTAAGTATTGAGTGACATGATTAAGGCTTGTATAGAGTTCATGGTTATGAAGGAAACTTGATAGTTAAATGCTAGGAGTGGTTCTTGAGAAGGAATGTGGATTGTAATCTTTGTAAATGGTGTTGTATGGGTGATGAATGTTTAGTGTGATTTGGAATTGGTGTTTCCATATCAGCACAAGAGTGATAGGATTGTTGGGAATAGTGCTAGTGCAACACGTATTTGAGGACTTTGGTAAAATCCTAGAAGTATGGGGAATGGTGTGTGGAGCTCCATCTCGAAGTATTTGATTTAGGGCAACATGTGGATGTTTGAGTGTCAAATTTAAGTTTTATTGAATGGTTAACCGAATTGGTTGATATGGGAGTTTGGGTGACAAATAGTCACTTTGGAATGCTTAGGTATGAGTAGAGTAGAATGTTTGAGATGTGTCTTGGAAGGGTTTTGTGAGTGTACAGTATTCTATATGTAATGGTGAGGCTTGGATGAGGCTTGTCTCACGTGGATGGAAATTCCTCGGGATGAGGGAGGAACATCACTAATTTCTTGGTCTAGTCCGCATGTGAATGAAAGATGGTAACGATGAATATGAATTGTGAGATGTGAAAGGGTGTGTGCTGAATCCTAGATAGGGACAATTGGAGTTGGTTAGTATGTCAATGTTTGAATTGTGAAAGTAGAAAATTGGTGAATTGGATTAAGTCACGTAGGGGAGATGAACCCATATAGCTACTTCATTTGATGGGACTTAAGGATTGATTTGCGTAGTTTGGTCTGTTTGGTTTGGCTTGCAACCAGTTTCAAATGAAGGCTATTTGAAGTGAATTGACACTTAGTCAATTTGGGAATTGCTATGGTTCAGATAAATAGTGGTACGGTCAAATAGTACTTTAAGTGTTATCAGCAGACATGGAGTTTGTTTGTGCATGGATGTTGTTTATGTTAATTTGTGAACTTACCTTAATGGAAATTAGGTGTTTGAATGTAAAACTTTTTGAGTGCACTTGTGTTAATGTGTATTAATGATTATTTGTGCTGATGTTTGTAATGGGTGAGAACTCCCAATTTTTGCAAAGTCATATTTTTTTTTTAACTCCTCGGATGTACCAGATTGCTTTTGTTTGTTGTTATTACAAATGTGTACGGTAAAGGAGCTGTGATGTCACCAGGCGGGTGACAGAAATTATTGGGTGATGGCTGAAATTCACTAGGTAAAGGTTGAGAATAATTTGGAAGATGGACATTTTGTTTCCTTGTGTTGAGGCCTGGGATGGCACTGTCGACTAAATGCTAAGGATTTAATCAAAATTGTGTTAATGAATAGCTTGTTGATTGAGCAGTACTAAATGTTGATTGAGGGTAAATGTAATTGTTATGAAAATGTTAGATTTGCAAATGTACTTTGATGGTAAATGATGTGAGATGGGACACCGTTTGAGAAAGAAAATTTTATATATACATATAAATGTGAACGGTTTTTATTGTCTTATCTTTGAATGTCGGGTTGTATAAATAATTGGAACTGTTGCTAAGCTTGATGCGAATTGAAATTGTTGTGATGGACCTTACATTGTAGTGTGCCATTGGCTTCTGCTAGTGTCGGCTGAGTTTTGGTTTTATGGGGGTTTTCCTTCTCTTCCAAATTGGGTATTGGTTGTCTTGTGGTAGTGGTGCGCGTTGTTGCCGGTTGAGGAGTTGTTGATTTTCCTTGGATGTACTAGTAATTGTCGTTGTTCCTTGTCTCTTGGACTCCGATGAGTATGTTGGTCAAAAGAGTGATCAAAATCTCCTCCTTGTAATTTATCTCGTTCGGGTGTTCTCGGGGCACTGCGATATTGAATCCGAATCTGGGAATCTATCCCAAGTGTAGAACCACTTATAGGTTAGAGGTTGTGTTTCCTATTTTGTTCATACTACCTTTTGTTTGGCCTTCTTCTATTTCGAGGACGAAATTTCCTAAGGTGGGGAGTTTGTAACACCCGCATCCTTTAATCCATTAGAGCGTGTATTTACTTCCCTTATTTTCATTTTTGGGAGTCTTTGGTGTTGTTGAATGCTGGTTTCGGAGGAGTACGATCCGATTTAAACTCGTTGGGTTTGTTTGTTTACGCTTCTTCTTGTCAAAAAGTCCTTGGGAACTTATAAATTTTATTCTAGGGTCAACACCAACCTTCCTAAGGGTCGACCCTTACCTGTTAGTGAAGTTCTGCAAGTGTTGCTGGAATTTAGGGTCGACACCAGCCTTGGTGGTGTCGACACCTGCCTCTTGTTGCTGTCCATAAGGGTCGACACCAGTCTGGGAAGGGTCGACCCTTGTATATTGTAGAATCTGGATATTAGTTGATGGAATTTAGGGTCAACCCTTCCGGTCCAAGGGTCGACACCTTGCTTGTTGCCAGCATTGTCTTTTGTTACTGAAGGGTCAACACCACCACACCAAGGGTCGACCCTTGTGTTTTTATTTTCAGATTTGTGGGCCCGAATGAGCCCTACCGTTGGGTGGTTTTGGGCCTATTATTTTACGGACCCTAGGGCTACTACTATAAATAGACCTTAACCACTTCTCTCTCATTATTTTTCCTCCTTCCTCTCTATCAAAACGTGAGTTCTCTTCTCTCTCTCTTAAACTTAAACCTTTTCACATAAATCTCTAGATCTACTCACCTAGAGTGATCTTTTTACCTTGGTCCTTTGAGAAAGGTTGTAGATCTTGTCAAGGGCTTCCTTTTCGTCCAAATGGTTCGTGGTTTCGTCGCTATTGATTTTTTTGGGTCATCATCTCTTGCCTTCAGGAGGTAGGGGTTTCTAGTTCTCTTTCAATGCCCTCGTTTATGATAGATTTGTGGTATTTTCTTTATATAAATAAAAAAGTATATATTTTTATGCATATTGTGATGAATCATGAGATTGTGGGTTAGGGATTGAAGAGAGTTGGGTTCGCTTGTTGGGTTATGATCTTGGGTCATGAGTTTGGGTGTAAAAGTAATAGAAGGGTTGGAATAAAATGTGTTTTTGTGAAAAGTTTTAATTTCTCTTAAAAACCCTAGTTTTGCTCATGAAGATGCTTAATGGTTTTGCTTCAATTAGTAGTAGAATCATTAAATTGAGGTGTTAAATTACACATGTACAAGTTTAATTGAAATTTTAAAGAATTTGAGAAATTTATGTAAAAGTTGTGATTAAACTCATAATGTTGATATTTTAAATTATATTATAATATGAAACCAAACTTGAGGGAAAAGAAATTACTAATGGTATGGATGATATGAGCTTTGTGTTGAAATGGTTGTGTTGAATTTTGTTGTGTGTTATGTGAATTGTATTGGGTTATGTTGTGTTGAGTTGGTTGAGTTGCGTTGTGTGCAGTTGAGCTGTGTTGGGTTGAGTTGAGCTATGTTGGGTTGTGTTGTGATTGGTACCCGCGCGGTGAGTTGAAAAATGATTTTTTGGTGCCCACGACCGTCCGTATCATAGTGATAAATGTGGGGGATGGTTTTAAAAAAATTGAAAAATGGTTTTTCGGTGCCCACGACCGTGCGTGTAATAGCCGGTAAATGTGGGGGTGGTTTGAATTCAAGGTGCCCAATTTCCCTGTCTAGGCTTATCACTGGACGAATGTGGGAAAAATATTTTTTGATGTCCACACAGTCCTACCGTATAATAGCCGACAAAAGTGGAAAATTGATTTTTGGGTGTCGACACAATCTTGCCGTATAATAGCCGGCAATAGTGGAAAAATGATTTTTGGGTGTCCACATAGTCCTGCGGTATAATAGCCGGCAAAAGTGGAAATACGGATGCTTTTCGAAAATGTTTGGGTGCACATGTCCTGCCGTATAACAGTTGGCAAATGTGGGGGATGGTTTTCAAAAAAAAAAAGAAAAAGGTTGAACAATGGTTTTCGGAAAAATGTGGTTTTTGGAAGAAGATGGCTGTTGAGAAAATGGTTTTGAGAGTTCACCTTCCGCCGTATTATAGCTGACAAAAGGTGGAAAGTGTTATGGATTTGGTGCCCTCTCTCCCGCCGTATCAAGTTGGCAAAAGGTGGAATGTGTTGAGAAATGGGTTGAGTTGATGATAATATGTGTGAATTGCGATGAACTTATGAAATTACAATTGATGTGTAATTTGGCTTTGAAATGGAATGCATATAGAAATTATCTGAAGAAATTTAATAAAAAGGGTTTATTATCCTTGTAATATGTTGAATTATGATTGATAACACACATGTGGATATGATGTAGTTGTGATATATTGAACTATAGTTGATAATGCAAGTTTGGATATGATGTAGTTGTGATGTATTGAGATATAGTTGACAATGCAAGTGTGGATGTGATGTAGTTATTAGATAAGTAGGAGTTGAGTGTACGATAAGGGAACTTGAACTTGAGATTATGATGTTATATTAAATGGAACTAGTAAAAGGGGAGAACGGAAATAGAAAGAGAAATTTTAAAAAGGAAATTAAATGAGGAATATTTTGGAATGGGTTAATAAATTTAAAATGATGTTGTTCCTTAAATATATTTGTTTTCAAAAAGGATTTATAGTTTTCTGATAAAAATGGATAGTTTTGATGGTCGAAGGTTTTCCTAAATGTTCAACTAAATTTTAAGAGAAAGATACTCTACGTATGATATTTTGAAATTACAAAACGTCACTTTACTATATGGTATCACCCTGCATGCATAATCATTTCTATCTATAGGATGGTTGTTGATTTTGAGATTCCTATTGGGCAATTATGCTCACCCCTCGTTGTTTCGTTTTTCTTACAAGAAGATAATTTGGATTAATTGGTTGGAGAGTTAAGAAGTTCATGTACCTCTTAAGTGTAATCTTATTAAACATGGATGTTTGTATTTATTTATTTGTAACTCGGTAGCCGGAGCTTGGCATGTATTATTATTATTGTTGTATTCATTGCGAGAGAGGTCTTGTATTACTGTGATTCTATTACTCAAGGGTAATAGATATTGGTTAAAAAAAAAATCTACCTAATTTATAGCCTTTGGCAATGTTTCCGTGTAATTAGAATTGGGGCGTGACAACTTGGTATCAGAGCTAACCGGGCTTGAAAACCTGGAGCTCGTGGGAAGTGGTTTTCGCCACAATGGGTTGGCTTCGCTTGGTGAGGACGTTTGCATGTAGGAAATATGAGGTGTGGGACATTATGTGTTGCATTGTGTGAGCATGGGTTAAGCTTCCTGGATAGTGCTTGTAGCCGGCTAACTTGCTTTGAGATCTCATTGGAAACACATCTGACCAACATGGTTTCCTGTGGGAGTTCCGGGACAAGTGATTGTCCTTGTAAACTTGACTCAATTATGTGGTTTGTTGCTTAAAATTTGTTTATCACTACAGCAAGAAAGGGTTTTTACGGTGTGCAATGCACACCACAAAAACTCTTCTACGATGTGCAACGCGCGTCTTATTATGGCCAGTTATGGAAAATTATTCACTTTCAATGACATGCTTCGTACGCCGTTAAAAACTATTTAAGGGCAGATTTTCTGCGTCGTTGTTACTTTTTTTATGATATGCTATAGTACGCCGTTAAAAACTATTTAACGACAGATTTTGTGCGTCGTTGTTACTTTTTCTACAACATGCTATAGTACGCCGTTAAAAACGATTTAACGGTAGATTTTGTGAGTCGTTGTTACGTTTTCTACGACTACCTTTGCACGCCATTAATTGGTAAGACAAATAATGACGCTGATTGCGCGCCGTTGTAGCTAGACTTTCTTCGCGCCCCCTTTTCGGAGAGCTCGAATTTGGTCCTACAGTTCAGACTCCTATCACCATTCTGAATCTAATCTCACAAAGTGCAATGCGAGACTGATAAACACCAAAGAGTCCAATCCGGCAAATCATTTTAGAAAATCAAATTTTGAATCAAATAATGCCAAAACTGAACTGCTTTGCCAGATTACAGAGTCGCCACCTAAATATTTTATTTTGGGAAAATTTAGGAAACCCTGACTCGTGTCAAAGGCCACATGTCCGTCATCACCAAAGTTGCCTCAGCTTGGGAACTTGGGTACAAGGGGGGAAGCTCATGAAATGAGCACCCCCGCTCGCCTGATCACAGTTCGGCCTTTATTCACATGATATGTTGTTTTATAAACCTCGTGTGTTCTTGTTGATTATTAAACTAGCTTTACTATGTGACGCACACATACAAGTATAGACTAAGTCACAAGACTTGGAGCAATTCAACTCATGTTTGCTTTCGAAAATGGCTTGAATTTGCCACCCTCAAGTGGGCTAAAATGCGGATTTGCCATCAAACATGATGGGCTTAAAACATAATTTGCCACTTCATAAAGTGGGCTTAAAAAAACTCACATTTATCGAATTGTTCCAATTCAAGTAATAAAGCCTTCATCCACAGGCATTCATGCAATTAATCAAAGAAGCACATAGCCTCATGGAAAGCATGCGAATCATTGCAATATGGCAATCACACTCATGCAAGCATGCTAAACCGTAAGAGCTTACCGAGTACTCCAAGCCAAAATAACTGGTTAGAAACAATGCATGATCCTAACTATACAAAATGCCTAATGCAACACATGCAATACGCAATTTAATAGGCTCGGCTACTAATATGGCATATGATACAATTCAATGACATGCTTTGAAACACATATTCAAATAAGTATTGAAATACAATGCGGTTTGAATGTTGCGCCGAGCCCAGTGCATGCAAAACAAATGAATGATGCAAACATGCAAGCATACGGTATGCTAATCAAAACATATCCCTAATCTAACCATCGAAAGCTATTAAATAAAAGGGGGAAAGGCACAGGGTTCGAAGACATGTACACACGCACGCACACTTATTACAACATTATGCCCTTACGAAGGAGGGTCCGAATGAATAAGCTAAGCTAATCTAAGCTAAGTTAATTAGACTAATTATTACACAACAAAATTAAGAAATATCTAAGCTAAGCTACTTAATTATTACAACACTTAACTAATTAGCAAACTAATTAATTAAATTACAAAACCATGCTAACTAAACATGTAAAGCATTAAACTACACTTCCTCAGCTCCGCTCCGGGAAGTTGAATATGCATGCACTCAGTTTTCACCCTGAAAAGCCCACTAGTTTGCTCTTGAGAGGCTCTGTTTGCAGGGTTACTCCAAGAACTTTAAGCTCCACCTTATCAAACCAATGCTGAGGATTGCACCAGTGGCCTGCCGACCAATGGTTGTTGCTGCCGGCCCCCTGCCGGCCAAATAAGTGTTCTGCCGGCCAAGGATGAAGCACCGCCGGCCATCAGTGGGCCACTGCCGGCCACTGGTGCTCTGAGTCACCACACTGCAACAGAGCACAAACAGAGGAAAAATGAGGGTTTTCCGGGGACATGTTTGTACTGTGCCCTTCCTTATCATCTCAAAACATCAAAGGATTGGCACTCTTGGATCCAAAACCACCAATCAAGCATTTTTAATGCATGATGGCCAAAGATCCAAGTTGTACACTTTCAATAAATGCACAAAAACAAGACTCTAGACCACTACCTTATCATGGATGATCAAAGGCAATGGAGACTAAGGAGATTGGCTCATTTCGTCACTTTGAGTATGAAATGGACCAATCTTCTTTGTGTTCAATATAACGTCCGATTGAACACATGCAATGCAATACATAACATGCTTATCTTGGTCATGTTTTACTTGTCATGTTTTATTTACTCATTTTAGCATTACCAAGCCATTCTTTAACCGGTTAAGTCCAAAATGATTGTCCTCTAATGAGAGAGGGGTCAACAAAAGGATGACTTAAGACATGAGAGAGATCATGTCGTTGGTTAGTAGAAACCCTCAAAAGAGAATTAAAATCATTAAGCACAAGTCTATCTCAAGCTTAAACACAACCTTAAGTTAAACCAACCATCAAAGAAAATGGAAATGTGAAGAAATGAGGGAGGTTGCAGACATTTCAGTGCTGAAATGGCATGAAAAATGATACTATAACATGCAAGCAACTCATGCACAACATGTTCAAAGGCCAAAAACAACAAACTAGTGAAGAGCACTACACTATAGGCATGCAATACAAAACCCCAAAGGCACAAACACTTTAAAACAGTCCTAAAACATTTTAAAAGGAGTCCTAAATCATGCTTGGAGTAGGCTGACGAAGGCTAGAATGAAAGGCTAACACATAGCACAAACTAGACCATTAAGCACAATTGCACTACAAGCATACAAAGCAAGCCTCAAGTGACCAAACTAGCTCAAAACAGAGCTTAGACAGGTCAAAAAAAAGTAGCAAAAACATGCTAGACTTTAGCTAAAATAAGCTAGATTACAAGGCTAAAACATAGAGCATGTTAAGTTAGTAAGCAAGACACAAGGAAGGGAGGCTACCCCCTCCAATTTTGGACTTCAAAACATGTTTTCTTGCCACTGAAATAACTCTGAAAATCAGTGTTAAAAAGCCTCAAAAAAAGATGATTTAAGGATGGGAAACACAAGGGCAAAGGCCTCCAAAACAAGGTACAAAGAAGGGCTATCAACCCCTTAACCTTTAATGGCCTTAGGACCCAAGCTTCAGCCCAAAAAAATAGAGTTTTAATAGCCCAAAATCAGTTGGAAAACATGCTGGACTAAAGTCATGAAGAGCCAAAACATTAAGTTAATGCATGGGGTTGTACTACAATTATGCAAAACAAGCCTCAACTGAAGTAACCAGCCCAAAACAGAGCCAAAATAGGTTATTTCAGAGGCAAAAACATGCTGAAATAAAGCTAAGATAAGCTAGAAAAACATGCTAACATATGAAGCTATCTAGGCATGAAAGCTAGACACAAGGAGGGGAGGCTAACCCCTTCAATTTTGGACCTCAAAACAAAGTTTTTACCACTAAAAAACCTCTGAATTTCAGTGGTTAAAAGGCCAAAAGAGTTGGTTTGAAAGTGATGAAAAGATGGCACAAAAGCTTAACAAGCAAAGAGAAAGAAGAGTGGACCACCCCCAAACTCAAAATAGCCTCAAACCACCATTTTTAAGCCTAAAAAATAGAGGTTTTTGTAGTTGAAAACTAGGCCAAAAACAATACAAAAAGATGGAAAAAAAAGTTATGCAAAACAAGTTTAAAGGGTGAAGGTTATACCTCTTGAAGCCAAGCACAGTTTAGGCACAAATAAGGCACCAAATCAAGCTAAAATCACCTTTTAAAGCTCAAACAAAGCCTCCTAGAACCTCAGCTCAAAGATAACCAACTTTGGTCAAGGATGTATAGGCAAAGGAGAAGTGTATCTACACTTGTATGCACAAAGGTTCCAGAAAGAGAGAAATGTAGAGAGAGAATTATAGAGAGAGAGACTCCTCAAAATATTTCACTCCTAAAAGTTCTAACCTTTGAAACAATAGAGAAGGCTCTCTCTATATAAAAGAATGAGGCTTCAGGTCGAAAATATCCCAAAAGGGACAGCTGGAACAATTGAAAGATAAATATCTGCAAAAATCTTACTTTTTCCATCAATGGCCGGCAAGCCATCATTGATGGCCGGCACATGTCCATTTCTGGCCAGCAAGGATCACTCTTGGATGGCAGGTGACTGGAAAAGGCCATTCATGGCCGGCATATGGCCAGAAAAGCCCATTCTTGACTAGCAACCTCCACCTCTGGTTGGCCAGAAAAATATGCTTTTTGGGCTTAACTTCAAATGGGCATATCTTCTTCATCTAGACTCCTTTGCAGGTCATTCTTGAGCCTAAATTGAAGCCCTGGAAGTCTTCTTTCCAATGGTTACAACCTCACATCAAAATTCCAAGTGAGAAAAATGTTATGCTCATTTTAGTGAAGACTTCTTAGTTTTGGTCCTAACTGGATTCGTGCCTAACTTCTCCTCAACTACCTTTCTTCCCTCCTCTCTCATTTTCCTCAAATCCAAACCTTTAAATCATATTTTTTAAAGATATTTTCAAAGAGTTCACCTCAATTTCATTCATTTCCACTTTGTCCTTGCTCGGTTTACCGAAAAGCGCAACATTTAATGAAATGAAAGCCTCGGAACATCGTAGAATCATTTTTCAAAAAGATTTTGAAAGACAGGGTTTTAAGGTCTAAAAAAATATTTTGGTCAAAATAGTTTTGGTCCAAAAAAGGGTGTGAGGTTGGGATTTGAAGCTCTCCTTTTACAGAAGAAATCGAACCTTTGCACTACACAACTTTTATCACCAAGTAAACAATCAGTGGCGCCCAAGTCTTAAGGGCGGTCAGAAATGGGGTGTCCACAGTTGCCCCTCTTTGACAGAGCTCAAAGTCCTGAAATGATGTGAGTGAATGTCAAAGCCTAGAGACGACCCATTTTTGACAAGGCCGAAGACTTGGACAAACAAATAAAATGAAGATGCAGAAACAAATGGTTGCGCCCACAGGCTGCCTACGTATCCCTTTGCAAGGAATCAAACCAGCACAGTTCAGGGGCAAAATGCAAAATGATACACGATATAACAAAACAGTATAAATGATATACGGTGTAACAAAACAATGCAAATGATATGCAATGTGTAGACGTCCCCGAACGTCCCGGAAGGGAATCCCGTTTTGTTCATTTGGGCTCACTACAGTTCAGGACTCAATTTCACGGTCCTGTATCTAATCTCGCAGAGTGCAATGCAAGACCGATGAATCATCAAAGAGTCCAAATTCGGCAAATCGTTTTTGAAAAACAGATTTTTAGAAAGAAGTTCCAAACATGGACTGCTTTGCCAGATACAGAGTCGCCACCTAAATATTTTATTTTGGGGAAATTTAGGAAACCCTGACTCGTTTGCCTAAGGCCACGTGTCCGTCATCACCAAAGTTGCCTCAGCTCGGGAACTTGGGTACGATTGGGGAAGGTCACTTCGTGAGCACCCCCGCTTGCCCGATCGAAGATCGGCCTCTACTAACCATGATATCAAGTTTTGAAAACATTATGCATTCTTATTCCGGTTATTAGCCTAGATTTACTATGTGATGCGCACAACATACAAGTATAGACTGGATCGCCTGAATTGGAACGAAACATCTCATGTTTGTTTTGAAAGCAGTTTGCTACTCGCAAGTAGGCTAAAATGTGGATTTGCCACCCTCAGGTGGGCTCAGAAAACAGGGTGATTTGCCACTCTCAAGTGGGCTTAAAACTCACAGTCGATGCATTATTCCAATTCAGATAATCTAACCTTCACCCACAGGCACTCAGGCAGGTATATCACATAAGCAGTTAGCCTCATGGTAAGCATCCTATCATGGCAGTCACTCACACACATGCAACGATGCTAAAGCATAAATACTTACCGAGTACTCCAAGCCAAAGAAAGAAGCTAATTAGGAAACATGCATGAATCCTAACTATGCTGAAATGCCTAATGCAACACATGCAAAAATGCAACTACAATAGGCTCGGCTATTCTAAGAATGGCATATGAAATGCAACAACTGATACACGTATTCAACTTGAAATTGAAATACAATGCAGTTAGTATGATGCGCCGAGCCCGGTGCATGCAAGACAGATGAATGAATACAAACATGCAAGCATAAGTATGTTAATTGAAACATGCCCTAATCTAACCATCATAAGCTGGTAAATAAAAGGGAGAAAGACGTGGGGTTGGAAGACATTCATCACACACACGCACACTTATTACAATTGTGCCCTCGCTCGGAGGGTCCGAATAAATAATACAAGCCGCCTAATCAACTAACTCACGAGCTAATTAATTATTACAAAACCCTAATTAATAACTAGCTACAACTAATTATTACACAACTACTAACTAACAAGTAAGCAGTAAATGAATGCTATTCCAGCTCTGTTTGGAGAAGAGGAAGGTATGCATGCTCGCTTCGGTTCTTCGCCTCGAAACACCTTCCGGTTGCTCTTTAGAGGCTCTGTTTGCAGGGTGTCTTCCAGTGTTTGTTGTTGGAACTTACCAAAACACTGCTGGGGAATTCACCAGTGGCCTGCCGGCCATGAAAGGAGAGATGCCGGCCAACAACAGGGCACTGCCGGCCAAGGGTGTGACACTGCCGGCCATCAGTGGTGAACTGCCGGCCACTGGTGTGCTGTGACACCAAGCTGCAACAAAGCACAAAATAGAGAGAAGGGAGGGTCTCCCAAGGGCATGTATGCACTATACCACCCCATATCGCCTCAAAACATCAAGGGAGAGGCCTAGTCGGATCCACGACCATCAATCACGCATCCCGATGCATGATGGCCAAAGATCCAACTTGTGCAAATCAATATGAAAATGAATGCACAAATAAAGCAAGTAAAGCCTAGAACTCTATCATGAATCATCAAGAGCTTCGGCGACCGAGAATTGAGACACGTTCCATCACTCGGAGTATGAAACGCCCCTCGTTCCTCGTGCTCGGATTAACACTTAATCCAAACAATGCAACACGTAAGGATGGCAAACATGCAATATGAATAACCTAACAAGGCTAATGACATGCAACAAGCACATAGGCATGATGTGAGGTGACAACCTTGGACAACATGACAAAATGCAACATGAACATGCAACAACATGTAATGGGGCTAGCGTGCGACAACATGCAAAGATGGAGCAAGCATACAACAATATGCAAGACAGGCATGCGACAACATGCAAAGCGATGGACTTAAACTAATGTGGGAAGCTCTCAACTAAGCCCAAATCAGTGGCCAAAAGTGATGAATTGATGGCATGAAAAGCATGAAATGGCAAGGCAAACATGTATGCCAAGTGGCTCAAGTATTAAGGCACAAGAAGGACAACTCTTAAGCACACTTAAGGAGCAACAAACACGGATGTATGACAATGAGGTAAGCTCTGAAATCTCATGTGAAGTGATGCCAAATCAAATCAACAATGCAAGCATAACATATTATGATGCTCAAAGCTTAAAGTGAGCAAAGGGACTTAAGCCATGGCCATACAAGGCAAACCCCAAGGGGACCTAAAACAGTCCTACAGTAGGTCCAAACAAGACCAAAACAAAGCTCAAAGCTAGCCAACATAGGCTAGAACACAAAGCCAAAAACTTGGAGAATGCAAGGCTTTAAAAAGCCAATGCACTACACCTATTGAAACCAATCGTGGCAAGACTTGGACAACATAAAACAGAGTTACATCATGGTATAATAAGACCCAAAATGCACTGAAATGATGAGCCAAAGGCTTAGGCTTAATGGCATGTACAAAAGTCAATTCTTGAGGCATAAAGCACAAGCTCTATAAAGCATTCAAGGCATGTCAAATGCAAGTGTATGACAACATTTCATGGACAGAAATAGCATATGGAATGAGGGCAAAGCATGCAAACATCACATGTATGGCGTGGTAGGGGCCTCAAAACCCAAGACTAGCCTAAGCATTTACACTATAGCTATACAAAGCACGAGTGATATGGCCATGGCAGCCCAAAAAAAGTCCTAGGACAGCCCAAAATAAGCATAAAATCATGTTAGAGCAAAGCCAAAATATGCTAGTATGATGAGTCAAAACATCATGCACAAAGGGCTAGTAAACAAGATTTGTTCTACACCTATATGGAGCATGCAAAGGATGATCAAACAACTATGGATAGGGTCATGACATGCCAAATGATGACCAAATACATGCTGAAATGTAAACCAAACAAGCTAACATGACATGGCAAAGCATGGAGCATATGAAGCTAGTTTAGGGGATTTACACTACAAGTGTATCATGCAAGCATGGAGTGACAAAACCAACCAAAAAAGATTCATGGCATGGTAAAACATCACCAAAAACCCACTGAAATGGACTCAACACAAGCTAAGCACACATGCTACTTTGATGAGCTATGAATGGAGTTACACAACACATACTAGATGCATGCAAAATATGACCAAACCAGCCATGGACAGGGCCAAGGCAGGTCCTAAAAGTCACAAAAATAGGCCTGAACCAAGCCTCAAAAATGCATGGAGGGATGGTCCTTTGGAAGGCCAAAAATGCAAGCAAAGATGAACCAAAAGAGAGGGGGGCCACCCCCTCTGATTAAGGACCTCAAAACCACACCTTTGCCACTAAAAATCCACTGAATTTTAGTGGTAAGAAGGCCAAACCAAGGCTAGCTCGGAGGCCTCAAGGAATGGCTTAAAACAAAGCCAAACAAAGCATGCAAGGGGGTTACACACCCCTAGCAGCAAAATGACCTTAAACAAACTTCAAAATCACTTAAATACAAGACTTTTTTCAGTTATAAGCAAAGCCCAAATCAATATGCAAGGAGGGCTAAAGTGAGGTACAAGAAGGTGCAAAAATGGGGAAAATACTCACCCTTGAAGACCCTCTTCGAAACCAGCAACTTCAGGGGGTGGAAACCAGTTTTCAGACCTCAAGAAGACCTCCCAAGAAGCTTGGTCCAATGGTGGTGGTGTATCTCTATGTGTTGTAGTGTAAAAGTGCAAGGAAATCCAACTTCTAAGCACAAAATACAAACAATATAGAGAGAAAGAGAGCTTTTTTTCTTCAAAATAGCTGAACCCCTTTTAAGGAGAGAGGCTCTCTCCTTATATAGAGGAATGCAAAGCTAAAGCTTCTTCAAGAAGCTTTACAAAGGTTCCATCCCTCCATACACGTGTATGGAGGGGAGCAAACAAAAAACCAGCTGGCTCAAAAGATCTGGAGGAAAACCAGCTGAGACAGGGGGGTGCCGGCCATCATCAATGGCCGGCAGTGGCTCACTGATGGCCGGCAGGGCATCACCAATGGCCGGCAGGCACAAAGACATGGCCGGCAGTGCACCAAAAGGTCCACTATGAAAGGACCTAGCCAAGGTCCAAAAAAGGGGCAGAAAGGATACAAGGTCCGGGAAGCTCGAACCGGTGACGTTCCGCCGCGACAGTCGAGTACTCAGCGAGCAATCGAACTAGTTGTTGGGTGTACCTACAAGCACAACCAAGTCTTGAGGACGGTCAAAAATGGGGTGTCTACAGTTGCCCCTCTTTGACAGAACTCAACAGTCACAAAGTGACGGGAGTGAGTGTCAAAGCCCAGAAACGACCCATTTTTGACAAGGCCGAAGACTCAGACAATCAATCAATATAGGCATGCAGAGATGCGCCCAGAGGTTGGGGCAAAATGCAAACGGTACGCAAGATGCAACAGCATGACTAATAATCATGCCAAGAATGCTGTAATGAAGCAAATTATGCAACAGTTTTAAGCAGGTAAACAACAGTCCTACATATTCCGACAGGAAGGATGTAAGAAAATTATGCAATTCTTACCACGTTTCACGCGGAGTGCATACAATACTTGTGCGGCTCGTCTGGCCATGCCAGCTTCAAATGAACCGTACATACAGTATCGTGCCTGAAAAAGAAATGAACTTAACAGGTACAACATCGTTAGAAACATGCATAACAATGCATTTGAAAAGTGTGTGACAACGCATGCGAAGTGTGCATAAACACATGTAAGTAAAGCATACGTGATAACGCATACAATGTGTGAAGCAGGAATTTCAACACATGTAAGTAAAGCACACGTGACAACGTGTACAATGTGTGAAGGAATCGAACACATGTAAGTAAAGCATGCGGGATTAACGCAGGCAATGTGTAAGGTAAGCAAAGGTATGAACACATATCAGTAAAGCACACGTCGAAACGTGCACAATGTGCAACCACCTGGAAGATACATTATACACATGTAAGTAAAGCATGTAGTAACGCAAGCAATGTGTATAGCAAGCAAAGGTATGAACACATGTTAGTAAAGCACACGCCGAAACGTGCAAAATGTGTAACCACCTGGAAGATACATTATACACATGCAAGTAAAGCATGCAGTAACGCACGCAATGTGTATAGCAAGCAAAGGTATGAACACATGTCAGTAAAGCACACGCCGAAACGTGCAAAATGTGTAACCACCTGGAAGATACATTATACACATGCAAGTAAAGCATGCAGTAACGCAAGCAATGTGTATAGCAAGCAAAGGTACGAACACATGTCAGTAAAGCACACACCGAAACGTGCACAATGTGTAACCACCTGGAAAATACATTATACACATGTAAGTAAAGCATGCAGTAACGCAAGCAATGTGTATAGCAGGAAAGGTGTGAACACATGTCAGTAAAGCACACGCCGAAACGTGCACAATGTGTAACCTCCTGTAAAATGCATAAACACATGTAAGTAAAGCACACGCAGAAACGCATGCAATGTGTAAAGCAAGCAAAGGTATGAACACATGTCAGTAAAGCACACGACGAAACATGCACAATGTGTAACCACCTGGAAGATACATTATACACATGTAAGTAAAGCATGCAGTAACGTAAGCAATGTGTATAGCAAGCAAATGTATGAACACATGTCAGTAAAGCACACGTCGAAACGTGCACAATGTGTAACCACCTGGAAGATACATTATACACATGTAAGTAAAGCATACAGTAATGCAAGTAATGTGTATAGTAGGAATGAACACAGGTCATTAAAGTAAGCGCCGAAACGTGCACAATGTGTAACCTCCTGTAAAATGCATAAACACATGTAAGTAAAGCACACGCAGAAACGCATGCAATGTGTAGAGCAAGCCAAGGTATAAACACATGTCAGTAAAGCACACGCCGAAACGTGCACAATGTGTAACCACCTGGAAGATACATTATACACATGTAAGTAAAGCATGCAGTAACGCAAGCAATGTGTATAGCAAACAAAGGTATGAACACATGTCAGTAAAGCACACGCCGAAACGTGCACAATGTGTAACCACCTGGAAGATACATTATACACATGTAAGTAAAGCATGCAGTAACGCAAGCAATGTGTATAGCAGGAATGAACTCATGTCATTAAAGCAAGCGCAATTAACGCAAGCAATGTGTAACCTCCTGTAAAATGCATAAACACATGTAAGTAAAGCACAAGCAGAAACGCATGGAATGTGTAAAGCAAGCAAAGGTATGAACACATGTCAGTAAAGCACACGCCGAAACGTGTACAATGTATAACCACCTGGAAGATACATTATACACATGTAAGTAAAGCATGCAGTAACGCATGCAATGTGTAAAGCAAGAAATTATGACAACTCATGATAAGGAAGTGCGTAACGATGTGTGACAAGGAAATGCATGACAATGCATGATAGAGAAAATGCGTGACAATGCATAATAGGGATAAGGAAATGCATGACAATGCATGTAAGGTGCGCATGACGATGCGTGATAAGGAGAATGCATGACAATGCATGATAGAGAAAACGCATGACAATGCATTTTAGAGATATGCAAAACAATGCATGTGAACTAGATGGGTGTTTATTGTGACAGACGAATGCTAATTAACACCAACAGAAGAGAAAGATGCTTAATAAAGACATCTTAAAAGGAGACCTCCGGTTTACCTCCCGGAGGGTTTGGGATGCGCCAAAAGGATACACCTCGTGTGCATTGATGGGTGTAAACCATCGTATACTGAGGACGTGATTCCCGAGCTCCCACGGAGGCGTTTCGAATCAAGTTTTGAGCATTCTGCAGGACTGTTGGGACCCGAGAACAGATTCCAAGATCAAATAGGCCAGGAAAGCTGAAGAAGGTTGCTGGTCACCAGGGACAACCGCCGGCTACCGCTGGCCATCTGCATCCACTGCCGGCCATCGACAACATGTTGCCGACCACCGATGTGCCCCTGCCGGCCATCGGTGGTAGATTCGAGCAAAAGGGGCTTTCAAGCCGTGGGTCTTTAAATTGGCTCAAAACCAACCCATTTCCTCACAAACCCTTCCATAGAAATCAATTTTCTTCCTGCTTAGGTGTGCCTTCTCTCTAGATTCGCGCATTCTACGCGTTTCCCAACACCCTATACAACCTTGCATCACTAAGGATTCTTGGTTTTCTTCGATTTGAACCAGTCAGAAATTGCATCTAAGGCTTCTTTCATCATTTCCCGCATTCAAGGATCATTTCCCCCGATCTTCTCTCGAGGTTAGTTCACTTTCCCGGGTTTTTCAACTTTTCTTGAATTTTCTCTCTCTTAGGGTTTGAGTTTATTCTAAATTTCATCATTTTGCTCATTTTCGCATCATTCTTTTGCATCCATCTCAGATGGCTGACGATGTGCCTCATGACGAGGGTTTCCCCGCACTCCCTCCAGTAGAGTTAGCGGCAGAGTTTGCGGCTGAGCCAGAGGTTGAGCCTCAGCCGTTACCATTGGACGTACGTCCCTTCGACCCTGCGGTGTACCATCCGGAGACTCACATCATTCCAGTGGCAGGAGGCATCCATACCTTTACCGATTTTGATGAGGATGTACCAGACGACCTCTTATTGAGAGAGCCGATGTCTCACTTGTCGGCCATTGCCGTGGAGGTACCACCTCTGTTTTTCTGTAGTATTACTTTCGAATACCTGCATCTCTTGCGCTGTTTCGATCTGATTGCATCGCACGCTTTGATCTGACTGCATTTCATACATTGCTGATCTGCCCTTGAATGTACCTTACACATTACTACCCTGTATATACTGCACATAACCGCATCTCATGCGTCACTATTCTGAATTCGAATGCATCTTTGACACATCACTGCTCTGGATGCAGCTGTATTTTCAATACATCACTAATCTGATCTGAACTGTATTTTCAATACACTACTGATCTGATTCGAACTGTGCTGATTTGGTTTGAACTGCATCTTCAATACACTACTCATTTGATTTGAACATGTGTTTTCAATACACCACTGATTTGATTTGAAACTGTATTTTCAACAGGAGGGATCTCGCTCCTTTCGAGGCTACGGCGCTACGACCGCTCGCGACTGGTACGATGTGCTCCCCACGGGGGTCCGCCGGATTGTCAACGAGACCGGCTTCGGTATATTTTGCTGCGGCCTGACGCGGGTTACAGCGAGTCGCCCTCTCCTGGGGGCTCTTGTGGAGAGGTGGTGGGACACCACCAATTCCTTCCATTTTTCCACAGCAGGGGAGATGACCATGACTCCTTTTGATTTTGCTATGATCACCGGTCTGGGCGTGGGAGGTGATCCGATTCCCCTAGATCCCGACATGGGGGAGTGGGTGGCTGCATGGGATGTGTTGCTTGGAGCACGTCCACCCCTTGCTCGAGCGGGTATGGTTAGATACTCTTGGTTCGAGGAGCAGTTCCGCGGGGAGGATCCTGAGACCGATGAGGGAGTGGAGCAGTACGCCAGGGGCTTCCTCCTGTTCCTTTTTGGTACCACCTTGTTTTCGAACAGGTGGAATACCGTGGGTTTGTACTTCTTGAGCGCCCTGGTGGTGCTTCCGCGGGTCCGCTCCTACAACTGGGGCGCAGCCGGCCTCACCACTCTTTATGGATACATGAGCTCCACTTCTCGGATGTGTGGGAGATTGATTGGAGGCTACTGGCGAGCTTGGGAGGTGCACAACCTAGTTCCCCTTTTCATTACTTTGCTTAGCATTTGTACGTTTTGCTTTGTTCAACATTTGTACTCTCCGTACTCACTGTCACACTGTATGCTTTCTGCTTTGCATTTTCTGTACACCATACATGCTGCACACTGCACACCATACACTGCACACACAGGATCTGCACACTGCTCATGATACACTACATGCACAGGATCTAATGTCCACCTTTCTAGGCCTGCATCTGTTATGTACTGTACTGCATTCTGCATTCTTGTTCATACGCTGTACTGATCACATCTGTTCAACAGCTTTGGGTATATGCATACTTCCCGGCGCTTGCTCCAGATCCGGTGGAGGAGACTGCAGTGACGGTCCCATTCTCTGATGTATATGACGGTCCGCTCCGTCGTAGGACCCGGGAGAGCTTCATGTTCTTCCGGCAGTATTTTGACACAGTCGCGGCGCGTGAGGTAAGTCTGCAATAAGATTATTTCAATTAACCCAATGCACCTGCCTTAGTTATTTGACGACTGATCATCTTGTTGGTTCTCTTTCTCAGATTACATGGCGACCATGGGAGGTGATTCCGTCAGGACTCCGGGATCAGTATCGCGTTGCCCAGATTATGTCTCAGTACCGTATCCTCTTCGAGGGGCCGATCTGTCGGGCCTGGTTTCTGAGTGAGCGCTTTGTGCGTCAGACTTTGGGGTTGCCTGCCCCATTTGTACCGATGGCGCCTCCACCATCGATGAAGGAAGCACACATGTTATCCACTGACCAGGTGATCCAGTTCATGGTAGGGCTGGAGACAGATTACTTCCATGCCGAGGGCGACTACGCGACCTTCATTCAGACACATCTGATGCCGCCTTTGACTGGTGTCCAAGGAGGAGAAGGAGCGAGGGCTCCAACTACGAGAAGCAGAGGCGGAGCGACCAGGTCTCATAGGAGGAGAGGTCCTGAGGAGAGACCGGGGTCTGGATGGCCAATGCTTCCTGCTACTATGACACTTCGAGGGCGAGCTGGAGAGATTTATCAGGTTCCCTTTGCTCTTCCTCCAGCTGGTCACGAGCTTGTCGGAGGTTATGGCTCGACTCCGGTATATACTACACTGTCATCCCTTGTACAGTCATTTGATTTCACTTGATATTCTGCAGAGTACTAATGATTTCAATCATTTTTGCAGGCTCCCATTGAGTACACTCGTCAGTCTCTGGCGATGACGGCTTCAGTGATGGGGATGCTGCAGACGAGCATGGACCTACTCAGTATCTACAGCATTCCGGTAAGTTCGTTCAAACTGCACTTCGTGCCATGAAGTCTTTTCTTAACACACCATCATTTGTACAGCTTGCACACTGCATTGATCTGATACATTGTTCCCATACACCACTCACGGTATACATTCACTGCAAATCATTCACTATTCACAGTACATCATTTTTTTTTGCATCTGATACATTTTGATTACTAATGCATTTTGGTGGATTGTCCCTCTTTCAGATTCCTTTCTTGCCGCCAGGCCCATCGGGTGTTCCAGCAGGAGCAGGGGCGGGCCCTTCAGCACCTCCTCGAGCAGCAGAGGGAGCAGGACGAGGGACTAGTTCACGGGGGCCTGCCCCTGATGATGATGAGTCTGACGAGGAGGTGATGAGTCCGCAGTCAGATTCAGAGTCAGATGCTGACGGTGGAGGTCCTGGACCTTCGTCCAGGAAGAGGACCAGGACGAATTCCCGCACTTGAGGCCACCGGCACTAATCCAGACATTTTGCTACTTCAGATGCTGATCTTCTTTTTGTTTTATTTTCCTTTTTACTAGTAGTTTTGCACATTGTACTGCGTTAGGCGGATTTATTTTAAAACCAATCTCTTTTGTAAAAAGAAACTATGACGGAATGAAAACAGCCTTTTTGTTGAAAAAGTGTTTCGTTTGTACATTCTATGCATCGCATCGCATCGCATTACTTTACACAACAATGTAAATGAAATCGAAGTTTTGTTTTGAAAACCAAACGCTCAAATTGCACTAATCAGGTAGTGAACTGACTAATAACAAAACAACTCGATAAACAAAACAAAGCCTAGCAAGTTTACAACTCGATAAGCAAATTGCAACAACTCGATAAATGAAAGGAAGATAATTACAACCTGACACAGAAAAAGAAAATAATACGTCTTAAACAAGACACGACAAAGTCCAACAGGACAAAACAAGACCTTGAAAGACACAAGGAACAGGACTCCACTGCAACGGACAACTGGGTCTTCAGTGAGGGAGCCAATGAGCAAGAGGGGAGTACTGCCGGCCATCAATGGAGCCCTGCTGGCCATCAATGGCAGACTCTCCAAAATGACGACATCTGTCCTCCACTCACTACCTTACCTTTTATATGAGTTCCAGCTTCGGGATTCTCTTCATTTCAGCTCAAATTTGCACCAAATGGAAGCACTCCTTGCCCAAAACCTCACAAATTGGATCGCTTCTCTAGATGGCTCGGAAAAGTTGAACTTCCAGGGCTTCGGCTTGAATGCACTATTCATGCTGGGCCGTACTCCGCTGCATCTTCCTTTCCTCCATGCCGCGGCAAGGTTTTGGAACCTAGTAACACATGTCTTTAGCTTTAGCGGGCAAGAGATGTGTCCTACCTTCGAGGATTTCCAAGCTTTGATGGAGTCTGAGCGTAATGAGGAAATCTTGCCTCAACTCTGATTTGGCCACGTCCAAGCCCTAGGACAAATGTGCGGCCTTATTTTGCATGATGCTCGATCATTGATTCATGACGGGGAGCTAGACATCCCAAGCTTGGTTTGCCGGTTTTCTGATGCTGGCGACCTCGGCGACCACTATTGGCAGGGCTATCGGCGACACGCGCTTTGCCTATGCTTGCTATCTCATTTCTTGCTTGCCCCGGGCTCCGGTGGATTCAGTGTCCGGTTGATCGAGGTTGCCCAGGGTTTGAAGGAGGGCAAGAGCTGCATTGCCATGACATTGGCTGAGACATTGATGGGCTTGGATGCTTTCCATCGCCGGGAGACGGCTAGGCTTGCGGGGAGCCCACTACTATTGCAGGTAATGTTTCCCACCCAATCTCACATATGTATTGCTCACATCACTCGGCCCTCAGGCTCGGTTTTTCTCACAAAACCCTTTTCTTACTTTTCTCTCATCATACATCTCTCTATTCTTTATTCTCTCATTTTTCATCCCTCCCCAGGTGTGGTTAATGGACAAGTTACAGATTGTGGAGTCTTGCCCAGCATACTCAGCTCGCGGCTACTTTTTTCGACAACGCTTGGTCGATGCCCTGGATGAAGGGTGGTGGTACAACTGGATGTGCGGTTTGTCCGCAGACCGCATCGCTTGGCGCTGCCCTTGGCTCAATCTGCCGGCAATGAGTTACAACATGACCCGTCAACCTGGGATTCAATTGATTGGCATGACACACTGTGTCTTCTATTTTCCGTTCCGGTTCCAACGCCAATTCGGACATGATCAGACTTGCCCGCCAGAGGGGATAGAGTATCCTGCTGCATTCCCAGCCCGAGGCGCACAGCTTGCCCGGTATGCCACAGCATGGAGGACTAGAGAGCTCCTGGCCCCCGCTCCCACTTTCAGTTGCACTTTGTCTGACGAGTGCTTGGATTGGCTCAATGAAGAGGCACAGGAGGGGCCCACTTTGGCATCAGAGGCTTCGACCAGCTCTGGGAGGGGGCGCAGGAACACCTGACTTATCTATGCCCCGGATTTATTGCTTTATTCGTACTTTCAAGTTTTCTTTATGATTGTAATAAAAAGCAACTTCAATTTGTAAGCAAGAGCAGGAGAACTCTGTATTGAAATCAATGAAATTGAAGGTTGTTGGTACTGAAAATTTTCCGCTTTGGTCCAAAAATGGTCTAAGTTGTAAAAGATTAATTTTGAACAAAGTCAACTTTTATTAAAACTTTTCAAAACCATTTTCGATATGGATCAGAACTGGACACGCCTGAAATCTGTCACTGAGATGCACAACCCCGGATCCTAGCAACTGGAAAGTTGCCCCTAGTCTGAATAGTACCGCAGCACTGCACAGCAACGGAAAGTTGCCCCTAGTCTGAAAAGCACTGCACCGGAGATCATAACCGAACTCTTGAATGCTGAATAGACAAAGATGGCCGAGATGATCAAATGGACAAAGTTGATCGGGGAAAAGTTTATGGCTGAACTTCAGGATGAAGTTGCCTACGTATCCCAAAGATGGGAATCAAGCCTTACGTAGTTCAGGCTCGGGTTCACTCGAGTATTTTCACTCTCCTTTTACGCTCTAACTTTTGCCAAGGCCGCCCTTTGCGGGTTTTCAACCTTGCGAGCTCAGTTTTTATAATTTCAAATTTTTTGTGCTCTAACTTTTGCCTAGGTCGCCCTTTCGGTTTTCGGCCTAGCGAGCCTCTCAGGGGTAATATTTCTTCAACTTGTCCATATTGATCGGTTGTGAGAACTCTAGGCCATCTAGGTCCATCAGAACCACAGCTCCACCTGACCAAATAGACTTAATGATGTAAGGACCAGTCCAATTGGGTCTGAACTTGCCCTTGGGTCGTGGATGGGAGCTCGGTTGTCCTTGAGCACCAAATCTCCTTCTTTTAGATTCCTGGACTTAACTTTCTTGTTAAAGCCCTGGCAATTCTGCGCTGATAACCTTGAACATGGTACAGTGCTTTCAGTCTGCGCTCGTCAAAGAGCATGAGTTCTTCAAATCTGCTCTGCTGCCAATCTGCTTCGGCTATCTGACACTCAGCCAGCACTCGCAAAGACGGAACCTCAATTTCAATAGGTAGAACGGCCTCCATCCCATAAACTAATGAATACGGAGTCGCCCCAGTAGACGTTCTAATTGAAGTCCGGTAGCCCCACAGAGCAAACGGCAGCTTATCTGGCCAATCCCGGTAGGTTTCCACCATCTTCTGCAGTATGTGTTTGATATTCTTGTTGGCGGCCTCGACCGCTCCATTGGTCTGCGGCCGATAGGTGGATGACTTATGAAAAGCCACGTTGTATTTTTCCAACAAATCAATCACTTCCTTCTTGAAGTGGGAACCGTTATCTGAAATGACCTCGTTTGGGACCCCATAACGACAGATGATGTTGTTTCTGATAAACTTCGCAACATGTGAAGCCTTCAACACCGCATAGGATTGGGCCTCAACCCACTTTGTGAAATAATCTATCGCGACCAGGATGAACTCATGCCCATTCGACCCCTTTGGAGTGACAGCCCCGATCACATCGATTCCCCAAACTGAAAATGGCCATGGCGAAGTCATATTGTACAGCTTCGACGGCGGGATGTTCATGCGGTTTGCATGGATCTGACATTTGTGGCATCGCCGAACAAAGCCGATACAATCCTCCTCCATGGTGGACCATAGTAACCTTGTCTGAGGATCTTCGCGCTAGCATTACCCCGTTCATATGCGCACCGCATTCCCCTCCATGGATGGCCTCCATCAGGCGTTTTGATTCTTCAGCTTCAACGCACAGCTTATGCATTCCCAGATGACCTCTCTTATACAATTTACCTCCGCAGATGATGAACTGAACGGCCATTCTTCTGATTGCCCTTTATCCTTGGCATTTGCCCTGGTGGATATGCTTCTTCTCCAAGAAATTCCAAATATCGTAATACCAGGGGTTCTCATCTTGAACCTCATCTATAGCGGCAATCGACTCGTAAGCCGGCACAAATTTTTGGTCGATAATGACTGGACGCATCCGGACTCCAAACGGGATGTCTATCATGGAAGATAGAGTTGCTAGTGAATCTGCGAACCTGTTGTTCTCTCTTAACAGATGAGTAAAAGTTTAACTTCTCAAACCGAGGAATTAACAATCCAAGGTCTGGTGATACATAATCATCTTTTCTCTTTGACTTTCCAATCTCCTTTCGCTTGAGATATAACAAGGTTCGAGTCCCCAATGATGTCCAACCATTTTGCCCCTAATTCCAGGGCTGCTTCTAGACCAGCAATGCATGCCTCATATTCTGCTTCGTTGTTCGAGACTTTGAACCGGAGTTTGAAGGCTAGAGGGATACGGGAATTGTCGGGTGCTATCAGCAACACTCCTATCCCATACCCGTATTGATTTGATGCTCCGTCAAAGTACATCGTCCAAAACTCGTCGTCGATGTGCAAAATGGCCTCATCTGGGAATAAGTACTCAACTGCTTCACCCCCTTCCACTGGATGATCGGCTAAGAATTCTGCTACTGCTCTTCCCTTGACTGACTTGCGCGTCACATATTTCAGATCGAATTCGGAAAGCAACAGCAACCAACGAGCTAGCCTACCCGTAAGTGCCGTTTCTCGAAGAGATATTTGATGGGATCTAATCTCGAAACAACATTACAGAGTGAGCTAACAGGTAGTGCCGCAGCTTCCTGGTAGCCCATACCAAGGCTAAGCAAGCCTTTTCCAACGGTGTGTAGCGAGTCTCATACTCCAGCATCTTCTTGCTCAGGTAGTAGATGGCTCTCTCCACTTTGTCCTCTGATTCTTGCGCGAGCATGCAGCCCATTGTAGTCTCAGTTACTGAAAGATACAAAATCAACGGTCTCCCCGGCTCTGGCGGTGACAACACGGGCGGGTTCTGTAAGTATTCCTTGATCTGTTCAAAAGCAGCTTGGCATCGGCCGTCCCATTGGAATTTCTTTCCTTTCTTCAGGAGACCAAAAAGTGGTTCACAAGTCAAGGTTAATTTTGAGATAAACCGTCTTATGAATTGCACTTTACCCAGAAAGCCTCGCACCTCCTTTTCAGTCCTTGGTGGTGGCATTTCTAAGATGGCCTTGATTTTGGAAGGGTCGACTTCGATACCTCTCTGTGTAATCAGAAACCCAGCATTTTTCCGCTGTAACACCGAACGTACACTTCTGAGGATTCAGCCGCAACCGAAATTCTCTGATCCTTTGAAAGAACTTTTGCAAGGCGGTGTAGTGGCCCTCTCTATCTTTGGACTTGACAATCATGTCGTCCACGTACACCTCAACCTCTTTGTGGATCATGTCATGCAATATTGGGTCGCGGCCCGTTGATATGTAGCTCCAGCATTCTTAACCCAAATGGCATCACCCTGTAGCAGTATGTCCCCCACGGGGTGGTGAAAGCAGTCTTCTCCGGTCCTCGGGGTGCCATTACTATCTGATTGTAGCCTGAGAAGCCATCCATGAACGAAAGCAAAGCATGCCCCGCTGTGAAGTCCACTAACTCATCAATATGCGGCAAGGGAAAGTCGTCCTTCGGACTAGCTCTGTTCAAATCCCTGAAATCCACGCATACCCGGATCCTGCCATCCTCCTTCTTCGGCACGGAACAATGTTGGCCAACCAAGTCGGGTATTCGGATACCAGCAGGAACCCTGCATCAATTTGCTGGTGACCTCTTCTTAATCTTGAGGGCCCAGTCCGGGCGGATCCTTCTGAGTTTCTGTTTTGACGGGTCGGGCCTCGGGGTCAAGAGGGATCCGGTGCTGTACAATCTCAGGATCGATCCAGGCATGTCTTCGTAGGACCACGCGAAAACATCTTTGAAATCTTTTAATAAAGCGACTAAGCGCTCGCGTTCCTCCGAAGACAACGTGGACCCGATCTGGACCAGCCGCGGGTCCTCCTCAGTACCAATATTCACAGTAGTGATTTCATCCATTAAGGGTTTAACAAATCTTTCCTGCTCTTGTTCAATTAAGCGTTGCAAAACCGGAGGAATTTCTTCCTCGTCGTTTTCATCAAAATTTTGAAAGTCTGAGTTAATGCAATAAATCAAGGGCACAGAAAAGTACTCAGAAACCACAGCCACATCATTCTCATTAAGCACATCCAAATCGTCCGATTCTTCGGTTACAACAGACTCAAAAGAAAGAAAAAGACGACCTGGACAGGACTGTGGTATCGGGTTATCACCCCCTAGAATACCGGACTCAGACTCAGTCGAGCTGGAACCTGATTCCGACTCAACAGATTCGGAGGAATCAGATTCCGGCTCACTACTGACCCGTGCTGCTTGACAAAAATCCCTCTTCATACTGCCAAATGAGAGAGGGTGCGATAGATGCATCCAAAATGTTTGCTGGTAGGCCCGCAGCCGTTTCATTCCCGATCACCATACCGAGAAGTTATCCCCCAAGCACTTCTGTTCGATCGGAGGATCTGAAAGTAGACACGCCAGCGCTACCCCCATTTCACTTTCGGGCGTCCTCAGACTCCACTTTCTTGCTCTGCTCAGCCTCAGCTAATGGGTCCGTCTGCTCTTCGGCAACGTCATCCCGGATAATTGTAGGTCAAAGAAGATCTCAAAACCGGCACGCGCTTCCTCTCCGCGTTCAGCCACGGCTCTGGGAAGCCACAAAAAGGAAAGTCCCCCCCCTCCCGGACGAAGCGTCCGTTTAGGGTACCCTGAATGGGTCTATGCATAAGTCAAAAGGCTTCCCAGCCTGCTTCGCTCTGGCTCTCCCAGCCATCCTTACCTTTCTTATCCAATCCTCTTTGGTGGGCAGATAACCCAAGCCAAAGGTATGTGGGTTGTGTGGCACTTCGGCCAACTGCTGCAACGCCCTTCCGGCCGCTCTTTCCCAATCCCATCCCGGGGATGTGTTGAAGCTTGTTCATGAGGTATACTGATTGTGCGCTAACATACACCCCTCATTAACAGCTAAGATGTTCTGCACGACCCGGGCCTCAGCCAGGGTAAAACCCGATATGAACACATCCTCCATACCGTGCTCAATTTCCAAAACTGGCGTAGATACTTCCGGCGGTGGATGGATGGATCGAGAATTTCCAAAGAACAATGGCTACTCCCTTCCCATGGGGGTATTTCACCATCTGATGCAAGGTGGACGAAACTGCCTTCACCTGGTGCAGCCACGGCCGCCCCCAAGAGCATATTGAAAGTTGCAGGAAACTTCTAAGACGTGGAAGTCTATTTCATGCTGTCCCGGCCCAACCTTGGTCTGAATTTTCACTGTCCCCATGACTTCTCTACTCGTGTTGTCATATGCCCGAATCACCTGGGCTGTCGGCACAAAGTCCGCGGTCTTTAAACCGATTGCATATGCAGTTCTTGCTGGGCACACATTGATGGCGGACCCTGTGTCGATGAGTACCACGGGTATCCATTTATTTCTACACTCCACAGAGATGTAGAGTGGCTTGTTATGGTTCACACCCTCAGGTGGCAATTCTTTGTCGGAGAAAGTCAACATCGGGGTAGCCCCTCCCGGAAAAACTAAGCCCACCAGCTGTTCGGGCGTGGTGTCTATTGAGAGCTTGGCCTTGTCCATGGCCGATAAGACAGCTTGTCGATGCACTCGCGATGCCATAAGCAGTCCCCAGATGGAGATGTCTGCCTGTATCTTTTCAACTGCTTCAGTACAGCTTTTCTTCGAGTTGCTTCTCTTTCTGTTTCTTCGCCTCCTTATCTTTCCCAGACGCCTCTGGCTGATCTAGATGTGGGGGCTTGAAATACCGCCCGCTTCTAGTCATATGATCGACTTCGCCGATGTACCAGGTATCGTCTGGCTGGTTGCTCCCCCAATCCTCATCCGTGTGGGCAAGACATAGATCATCGTCTCCCACCACATTCCGTCGGCAGCCAACAGACACCTGTCTAGCTCCGGTACAATTGTACTCACAGTACTCTCCGTCCACATGCTCGCAGCATTCTCTATCTTTGCGCACACAGCACTTTCAGTCCCCTCAGGGCGCTTAGCTTTCCTGATTCTCTCAAAATCCCCGAATCTTTCTTGTTCCAACTGCGTCAGTACAGCTGGCTATTCAACACTTTCTGAGTTCACAATGCCCAAGTCCTGAGCGAAATTCTTAGCACCGGCGCTCTCCGGTGATTCACTCTGATTTCGGCCCTTCCGACCACAATTGATGTTCTCGCCCTGCCGGGCCCCGTTCCAACTGAGCTTCGTCGACAACGTCTGGTAGGTCATCAAGCCACCCGGTGACATCTGCTGACTCCTCAAAATCTGACCAGTTGACTACCATGCCCTCTGGCTCTTGTTCATTGAAAAATTGGAGGGTTAGCAAAGTCCTCTTCCACAGCTGCCAAGTCATCTGTCCTCTGACCAGATTCATCCCCATGTATCATATAAAGCTCTGCCCCTGCCGGCAATTCAAAGTTGGCCTAGCCTGGCCCACTGATAGGATGTAGTCACTCTCGGACTGTATACCCCCTCAGAAAAACTCCCAGATTCCTCAGATTCTGGCTCTACAATCCCAATGTCCCCTGAAATCTTCCCTGTTCTGTCTTCGACAGTCACCACCATAGGTTCGGGTTAGGTTCTGGAGATGTCCAACATGCACAAGTCAGTGCAGTCAGGAAGGAGCACCTCCGGCTTGGGTAGGTGAGAAAGGAGTGATATAGATGCTAGGATCGTAAGACACGACCCAGTCTGGATAAAGTTGATTCTTTTGGGAGGTGGAGCTTGGTTGTGCGGTGGGAGAGGGTTTGTTGTGACATTGGGTTTCTCTGGAGGCACAATCACCTGCTTGTCAACGAGATCCTGAATCTCATGACGCAATCTAAAACATTGGTCAGTGTCGTGACCATGTTGTTGGTGATATGCGCAGTGTTTTGTCAGGTTGTGAGAGGGGGGAGAGAGGGATTTGGCAATGGCCTCGGCTCCAGGGGCTTTAAGTGCCCTTTCTGATTAATACCCCAGAGCCTTGGACAGGGGCATATCATAAGTGGGGTGAAGGTTCTTTGCCTCTGGGTTGGAATCTGGTGGGTGTGTTACTTTCGGACGCACCGGAGAAAGGCGTAGCCGCCATGGGTTTTGGAGGGGGGTTGGTGGTGACCATGCTTACCTTCGAAGCTCTAGCATTTGCGGCATTGCTGGTGCCTGTGTTGTTGTTGCGGTTGAAGGTTATTCGGGGTTGCTCTCTGTCTTGGTCAATCAGACCTTGTTTCATAGCATCCTCAATTTGTACCCCCATCTCGTGTAGATCTTAAAAGGTAGGGAAGGGGAGCACGATCATTTTCTGCATCAGTTTTGGCTGGAGATTGTGAACAATCATCCAGATTTGATCTTTATCTGTAGGCCTTAGGGTCATCATTGAGGCCTTCGCCCTCCACCGGGCCACAAAATCCGAAAAGCTCTCCTTAGGCTCCTGTCTTGTTGTCTCAAGATCACGGGTTGTAATCTCGATTTGAGTGTTATAGGAGTACTCTGCAATGAAAGCCTTAGCCATTTTATCCCAGTTCCGCTTAACGTCATCTTCTAACTTTGCATACCAGATAGCGGCGACACTCGACAGGGTCCTGCCGAATAGTGAAAGCTTTTGCGGTCTGGCGAGGCCCATCGGTCGTAGTATATTTGAGAACAACCGAAGATGGACCATGGGAACCCTGGATCCATCGAAGCGGTCGATTTGTGGCATTTTGAACCTATCTGGCAGTGTCACAGCCACATCGGTATATCCGTCCTCAATGTCTGGGATGGAGTTTACCCCCTTGGATTTCTTGAACAGCTTCTCAAGCTTGCTCAACTTCAATGCTTTATGGTCCACTTCGAACTCAAAGGGAGAGTCCGGTTGATTGCCAGGCGTAGGTGCCTTGGATAGTTGAGGTAGAATCGGGGGCAGAGCCGGCCCTGTCGAGATGTCCGTATCTCCTTGGACATTTGGTGCCTCCCCGGGCGCTGGAACTCCTGGTGGGGGAGGAGCTGGGTGTGAAGCAGATGCCCCAGGTTGTTGTTGCAGCCTGGCAGTTAACTCTGCCTGCTGAGCCATGATCTCGGCCTGTTGTTTGGAAAACTCATCCCGGCGAACAGCGTCCTGCTGCATGGCTCTCATGGTCTCCTGTATCTGACGCATCATTTCCTCAACTCCTGTCGTTCCTGACATACTGCCCTAATCTGTCTGAACTACTGGCAGGTCTATCTCTATAGCAACAATTGAGACCTCAGTCCGACTGTCCACTGATGGGGTAATCCACTGCTCTGGCAACCTCTGCTCAGATACACTGCGTCTTCTCGACCTCCGTCTGATAACCAGGGGTAGAGAGTGATACACTGGTTGTCCGTCGACCAGATCCTCAGATCAATGGAGTCGGCGACCTCTTGTCCAGAGTGCTTGGGGAATATCTGCTTGGTCTGAAGCAATTGTGCTAAACTACCTAGCAAAAAGATAAATAAAGCAATAATAAGGAAACATACAACCAGATAAACGGACAGCATAACGGCTTTAAATAAACACAACACACAGTCGGGTATACTCAACATGCAGTTGATAAGCTGAATACACTGTTCTCTGACACTGATCATTGTTCCCAAATCACTGTCCCCGAAGCTGAATTTGATACCCGCAGATAACTGATTCCGAAAATACTAAACTGGTGCCCTCAGGCCTGATACCCAAAATACTAAACTGGTGCCCGCAGGCCTGATACCCAAACTTGTAGACTGATACATGCATTCCTATAGAGACGCACTCTAAAAGCACATAGCAGACAAGTGAGAGCCAAAACGCCCCTATGTTGGGGTAGGGTTTCCCTGTCCTATTTTGTCAGGAACTAGGGTTTCACTACGCACGCAGCGATTTCAAATAACCTATAAACGGGTAAGCAACCTGTCCTAGCTTGGAATGGTCACTATGGATTCCGAATATGCACTAGGTCGAATGGTCAAAAGGGTGCCTCGGTAAAACCGGGGTTTGTGTTCCCGTCGTGGCAGAGCCCGCAACCGGTCAGCCTTATGGCACACTTCTCGAAGCGAGCCTCCGGCAAACCGTTCAGGAATAGCATACGGTAAACACGGTGTCCTAGGCGCACCAATGCACATGCAATGCAAAGAAACACATAAGTGTGATTAAAACAAGATATCATGCGTTCGAGTCAAGCTCTCTAACTCCCCAGCAGAGTCGACAGAAACTGTAGATGTCCTCGAACATCCCGGGAGGGAATCCCGTTTTGTTCATTTGGGCTCACTACAGTTCAGGACTCAATGTCACGGTCCTGTATCTAATCTCGCAGAGTGCAATGCATGACCGATGAATCATCAAAGAGTCCAAATCTGACAAATCGTTTTTGAAAAACAAATTTTTAGAAAGAAGTGCCAAACATGGACTGCTTTGCTAGATATAGAGTCGCCACCTAAATATTTTATTTTGGAGAAATTTAGGAAACCCTGACTCGTTTGCCTAAGGCCACGTGTCCGTCATCACCAAAGTTGCCTCGGCTCGGGAACTTGGGTACGATTGGGGAAGGTCACTTCGTGAGCACCCCCGCTCGCCCGATCGGAGATCGGCCTTTACTAACCATGATATCAAGTTTTGAAAGCATTATGCATTCTTATTCCGGTTATTAGCCTAGATTTACTATGTGATGCGCACAGCATACAAGTATAGACTGGATCACTTGAATTGGAACAAAACATCTCATGTTTGTTTTGAAAGCAGTTTGCTACTTGCAAGCAGGCTAAAATGTGGATTTGCCACCCTTAGGTGGGCTCAGAAAACATGGTGATTTGCCACTCTCAAGTGGGCTTAAAACTCACAGTCGATGCATTATTCCAATTCAGATAATCCAACCTTCACCCATAGGCACTCAGGCAGGTATATCACATAAGCAGTTAGCCTCATGGTAAGCATTCTATCATGGCAGTCACTCACACACATGCAAGGGTGCTAAAGCATAAATACATACCGAGTACTCCAAGCCAAAGAAAGAAGCTAATTAGGAAACATGCATGAATCCTAACTATGCTGAAATGCCTAATGCAATACATGCAAAAATGCAATTACAATAGGCTCGGCTATTCTAAGAATGGCATATGAAATGCAACAACTGATACACGTATTCAACTTGAAATTGAAATACAATGCAATTAGTATGATGCGCCGAGCCCGGTGCATGCAAGACAGATGAATGAATGCAAACATGCAAGCATAAGTATACTAATTGAAACATGCCCTAAGCTGGTAAATAAAAGGGAGAAAGACGTGGGGTTGGAAGACATACATCACACACACGCACACTTATTACAATTGTGCCCTCGCTCGGAGGGTCCGAATAAATAATACAAGCCGCCTAACTAACTAACTCACGAGCTAATTAATTATTACAAAACCGAATTAATAACTAGCGACAACTAATTATTACACAGCTACTAACTAACAAGTAAGCAGTAAATGAATGCTATTCCAGCTCTGTTTGGAGAAGAGGAAGGTATGCATGCTCGCTTCGGTTCTTCGCCTCAAAACACCTTCTGGTTGCTCTTTAGAGGCTCTGTTTGCAGGGTGTCTTCCAGTGTTTGTTGTTGGAACTTACCAAAACACTGCTGGGGAATTCACCAGTGGCCTGCCGGCCATGAAAGGAGAGATGCCGGCCAACAACAGGGCACTGCTGGCCAAGGGTGTGACACTGCCGGCCATCAGTGGTGAACTACCGGCCACTGGTGTGTTGTGACACCAAGCTACAACAAAGCACAAAATAGAGAGAATGGAGGATCTCCCAAGGGCATGTATGCACTATACCACCCCATATCGCCTCAAAACATCAAGGGAGAGGCCTAGTCGGATCCACGACCATCAATCACGCATCCCGATGCATGATGGCCAAAGATCCAACTTCTGCAAATCAATATGAAAATGAATGCACAAATAAAGCAAGTAAAGCCTAGAACTCTATCATGAATCATCAAGAGCTTTGGTGACCGAGAATTGAGACACGTTCCATCACTCAGAGTATGAAACGCCCCTAATTCCTCGTGCTCGGATTAACACTTAATCCAAACAATGCAACACGTAAGGATGGCAGACATGCAATATGAATAACCTAACAAGGCTAATGACATGCAACAAGCACATAGGCATGATGTGAGGTGACAACCTTGGACAACATGACAAAATGCAACATGAACATGCAACAACATGTAATGGGGCTAGCGTGCGACAACATGCAAAGATGGAGCAAGCATACAACAATATGCAAGACAAGCATGCGACAACATGCAAAGGGATGGACTTAAACTAATGTGGGCAGCTCTCAACTAGGCCCAAATCAGTGGCCAAAAGTGATGAATTGATGGCATGAAAAGCATGAAATGGCAAGGTAAACATGTATGCCAAGTGGCTCAAGTATTAAGGCACAAGGAGGACAACTCTTAAGCACACTTAAGGAGCAACAAACACGGATGTATGACAATGAGGTAAGCTCTGAAATCTCATGTAAAGTGATGCCAAATCAAATCAGCAATGCAAGCATATCATATTATGATGCTCAAAGCTTAAAGTGAGCAAAGGGACTTAAGCCATGGCCATACAAGGCAAACCCCAAGGGGCCGAGGGGCCCTAAAATAGTCCTACGGTAGGTCCAAACAAGACCAAAACAAAGCTCAAAGCTAGCCAACATAGGCTAGAACACAAAGCCAAAAACATGGAGCATGCAAGGCTTTAAAGAGGCAATGCACTACACCTATTGAAACCAATCGTGACAAGACTTGGACAACATAAAACAGAGTTACATCATGGTATAATAAGACCCAAAATGCACTATAGCTATACAAAGCACGAGTGATATGGCCATTGCAGCCTAAAAAAAAGTCCTAGGACAGCCCAAAATAAGCATAAAATCATGTTAGAGCAAAGCCAAAATATGCTAGTATGATGAGTCAAACAATCATGCACAAAGGGCTAGTAAACAAGATTTGTTCTACACCTATATGGAGCATGCAAAGGATGATCAAACAAACTATGGATAGGGTCATGACATGCCAAATGATGACCAAATACATGCTGAAATGTAAACCAAACAAGCTAACATGATATGGCAAAGCATGCAACATATGAAGCTAGTTTAGGGGATTTACACTACAAGTCTATCATGCAAGCATGGAGTGACAAAACCAACCAAAAACAGATTCATGGCATGGTAAAACATCACCAAAAACCCACTGAAATGGACTCAACACAAGCTAAGCACACATGCTACTTTGATGAGCTATGAATGGAGTTACACAACACATACTAGATGCATGCAAAATATGACCAAACCAGCCATGGACAGGGCCAAGGCAGGTCCTAAAAGTCACAAAAATAGGCCTGAACCAAGCCTCAAAAATGCATGGAGGGATGGTCCTTTGGAAGGCCAAAAATGCAAGCAAAGAGGAACCAAAAGAGAGGGGGCCACCCCCTCTGATTAAGGACCTCAAAACTACACCTTTACCACTGAAAATCGACTAGATTTTAGTGGTAAGAAGGCCAAACCAAGGTTAGCTCGGAGGCCTCAAGGAATGGCTTAAAACAAAGCCAAAGAAAGCATGCAAAGGGGGTTACACACCCCTAGTAGCAAAAAGACCTTAAACAAACTTCAAGAGCACTTAAATACAAGACTTTTTTCAGTTATAAGCAAAGCCCAAATCAATATGCAAGGAGGGCTAAAGTGAGGTACAAGAAGGTGCAAAAACGGGAAAAATACTCACCCTTGAAGACCCTCTTCGAAACCAGCAACTTCAGGGGGTGGAAACCAGTTTTCAGACCTCAAGAAGACCTCTCAAGAAGCTTGGTCCAATGGTTGTGGGGTATCTCTATGTGTTGTAGTGTAAAAGTGCAAGGAAATCCAACTTCTAAGCACAAAATACAAACAATATAGAGAGAAATAGAGCTTTTTTTCTTCAAAATAGCTGAACCCCTTTTAAGGAGAGAGGCTCTCTCCTTATACAGAGGAATGCAAAGCTAAAGATTCTTCAAGAAGCTTTACAAAGGTTCCATCCCTCCATACACGTGTATGGAGGGGAGCAAACAAAAAACCAGCTGGCTCAAAAGATCTGGAGGAAAACCAGCTGAGACAGGGGGGTGCTGGCCATCATCAATGGCCGGCAGTGGCTCACTGATGGCCGGCAGGGCATTACCAATGGCCGGCAGGCACAAAGACATGGCCGGCGGTGCACCAAAAGGTCCACTATGAAAGGACCTAGCCAAGGTCCAAAAAACGGGCAGAAAGGATACAAGGTCCGGGAAGCTCGAACCGGTGACGTTCCGCCACAATAGTCGAGTACTCAGTGAGCAATCGAACTAGTTGTTGGGTGTACCTACAAGCACAACCAAGTCTTGAGAACGGTAAAAAATGGGGTGTCTACACAATGTAATTGAGATAATGAAACCACAAGCAGTGCAAAACCACACAAATGTCATAAAGGGATGAAGATGCAACATCAAACTACGTTTAACATAGAAAAGGTACTGGAACCCTTAAACCACAATTCTCTTAGTGGAATAGGCGTATGCACATGCAGAACTATGTGTTTCGCAGAAGGAATACAAGTAGTTGGGTGGCATGATATAAGTGAGGAATGATCTACTGAGGAAATATCGTGATCCTAAATGCTGAATACAACAAAAACAAAGTACGATGCAATGGATGCAGTGACTAAGGCGCAGGCCAAACCACATCTTACCTAGAAAAGGTATGGACACAAAACAGACCACGTCTAACACAAAAAAGGTGCCGACACCCTCAAACCACAACTCTCTTAGTGGAATAGGCGTATACACATTATCACAGAACCATGCTTTAACGTGAAAAGTATGGGCACATGCTAGACTAAGCTTAACATGGAAAGGATGCAGGCGATAAAACAGATAATGCAGTAGATGCATGCGATAAATGCTATATGCAATGCAATAGACGTAATATATGTGATGCAATAGATAATAAATGCGATGTAGTAGCTAGGAAATGGAAGGTACCTTACAAGGGCAATTGGCAATGACTTACCTCATGCTGCTGGGGATCTTCCTCTTTGTGGTTGTGCTTCCAAACCGTAGGTACAACTTTTCTCCCTGGCTATGGTCGCAGCTTGCCTTATTCTCTAATAGGGTGACAGACTAGGTTGGTTCAGTATCCAAAATTGAGGCGCATACACGCTACCTCAACCTATGGGGTTGCCATACAGATTCCAAGCCGAGCATACACCCCTGGGTATTTAAACCAGACTTTAGTCTTGAAAAATCCAAACATTTGCGTTCTAGGCATCGGCCATTTGAACTCTAGTTTCCACTGTCTCAGTTGATCTCCTAGGAACTCATTGCAAACACAAGCAGGTGGCTATACCAGACCACTGGAAGTCGTTCGAGCACGACAAACACCAAAGGAATTGTACCTTTAGAGGATTTAAGGTCTCCTGGACCAGATGAATGCACAAGACAGTGCGAATAAGGTGCACAAAATAGTGTGATGCAGGTGCACAAAACAGTGCAAGTGAGGGTGAATAAATGCACAAAATAGTGCTATACAAAATGCAATGCACAAGACAATGCGAGACAAGTTTGCCCAAAATAGCACGATATATGCTGAAATGCACAAGACAGTGCGATGCAAAGTGCACAAGACAGTTCGATGCATAAGAGAGTGCGAATCAAGATGCGGGATTTAAGGTCTCCTAGACCAGAGGAGCGCACAAGACAGTGCGATGCAGAGTGAATCCACAAAACAGTGCTATACAGGTGCACAAGACAGTGCGATGCAATGCACAAGATAGTGCGATGTAATGTGAAATGCACAAGATAGTGCAATGCAAAGGATGCGCATGATAGCGCGATACAGGGGTGAATGCACAAAATAGTGTGATACAAGGTGTGCAAAATAGCGCGATGCTATGCACAAACAAGTGCAGGTAAGGTGCGCAAGATAGCGCGATGCAATGCACTAACAAGTGCAGGTAAGGTGCGCAAAATAACGCGATGCAATGCACTAACAAGTGCAGGTAAGGTGCGCAAAATAGCGCGGGTGTAATGTAATAACCCGACCCTCGTATATGTTTTCTGGTATGCTTTCAGTCCCTTACTCTATGCATTTATATCCTCACTGTGAAATTCCATGAGAAATTAAGATTAATTGAGTGAATCCTATAATTATATCTGTCATGTAATAGAAATATCTATTATAATTGTGATGTTTGGAACAGAAATTGGAAGCCTTAGAAGCTTGATAATCTGAAATTAACTTTATATTTGAGATCAGTATAATTTTTAGATCACAATATGATTTTCTATAAAAATCTGTTTCGGAATGATTAAACTGATTAATCTTTGTTTAAGTCAACTTTTCTATATAATATTCTTTAAACTCTTCACTTGGCAAAAAAAAAAAAAAAAAAAGAATATGAACACACAAAATATCTCCTGAGAGAGAGAGTTAGAGAAGAAGCACAAGAAGAGAGAAAGCTTCAACAAAGGAAGAGATTGGGAGATTAAGTTGAATTGTAGGGATTTGGACTCAAGGTAGGTTCAATTCACATTGTATAATCTCTCTCTTGAATTTGGTAAGAAGTTCCTTTACACTCATGCGACCTAGGGTTTGTAAGTGAGATCAAGTGAATGGTAATGGACTAATTAAGAAGATAGTTCTATCATTTGGCTATTCTAAGTTTAGTTAGACCATGTGTAAGGAAATCACATCTTATTTCCTTGATTTTGCATGTGAGTTCATCTATATACTTGGATACTATATATATCCATATATGAACTTGAAGAAATTGAGTTGTGTATATGAAATTAAAGATAATGAACTTAATTGAACTTGTGATTCATGTCTATGGTGATGTTGAATCATGATATGGCTTTAATTTCTCTATTTTTTGCCTTCTTATGTGTTTGCCAAGTTGTAAAATTGTCTTGGTTCGTAATTCTCCAAACAGGCGTTCCGACCGCATGTGCCAGGCTCACAGCCGCACGTGCGGGAAGCACTATCGCATGTGCGGGGCTCACAGTCGCACGTGCGAAAAACAGGGGACTGCGAAGCATGGCTACTGAAATAAAGGCACGTGCGGGGGAGGATTACCACATGTGCGGCCCACCTTCCCGCACGTGTGGAGGGGGACTGTCGCATGTGCGGCTCATGTCGAAAAGCACTGTGTGTTTCTTTTCTCTTATTTGATCCTCTGGGATTACTAAAATATGTATTTGAAGCTTTTAAAATGCGTATAATTAAATGTATGTCGAACGAATCAGATAATGATTAAAGAAGGAAGATAGACTCATTTCTGAACTGCATGTGTGTGTAGGTCACATACCAGAAGGGACTATCGCTCCGCCATAGCACTGTGAGTGATAGTACTGTAGTAGTACATTTTGCTTATTGTTAATAGTTAATATTAACGTTCTGTTATCTGCAAGTTAACTATATTGATTCATGATGAACAAATGGAACATATGTGCATTATGGAACAATGATATCTTTGTGTATCTAGAATCATTCTGTTTTGCTAATGATGGGCCCGAGGCCATTCAGTTATAAGCCACCGAGTGTGGACAACTCTGAAGAAGAGGGAGGTGAGGACGTGTCAATGACTCATCGACCGTGTTATGACTTGGATTAAATATATGTTATGGCCTGTGGCCGAGGGAAGTGGCGTACATGTCGATGTATCACTTACCCGTTAATGTTCAGACATCTATTGATATATGGGCCCGAGGCCAATCTGTTGATATATGGGCCCGAGGCCAATCTGTTGATATCTGGGCTCGAGGCCAATCTGTTGATACATGGGCCCCAGGCCAATCTGTTGATACATGGGCCCAAGGCCGATCTATTGATATCTGGGCCCAAGGCCGATCTGTAAGATATGTTGGGCCTGAGGCTGTTCTGTATGATACTGGGCTTGAAGCCTCTCTGTATAAAAATTGGGCCCAAGGCCATTCTGAAAATGTTTACAGGATAAGATTAATCATATGACCTCTGCACTTATATACGTTATAAATATTACAATTCAAGTTTATTCATTGAATTCTTTAGGTACTATTATTCACTAAGCCTTGCTCACTCTGTATTATGTTTGTCTCTGTAGGTAACCGACCTGGAAGTCAGTCTTAGCTCAGCTTTGGTTGCTTCCTTTCGACAACTTCACCGTGTCCAAGCAGTTGGTGAAGTCTATGCGTTTTGTGGAGTTCTTTTCACAACCCTTAGCTATGGTCACCAGTCTTTTGTCTAATGTGATAGCATGTATAACTTTCCCTACCAATATTTTTGCTACACCCCCACGTGTGAGGCTGGATCTGTATATATATTTATATATGTATATGTGAATATCTGTTTCTTGTGTGTCTATTTATCATATGTTGGAACTGTTTGATGGTACATTTGCGATCCTGGCATATAGGTGTTAGCTCAATGGATGTTATTTCATGTTGTTAATTGCTTCCGTTCAAGCCCCATATGTTATACATATCAAATTTTATGTCTGTTTCTGAATTGGTCATGCCCAAACTTTTAGGGGCGAGTTTGGGGCGTGACAGGTGGTATCAGAGCACGAGTTGCTATCTCACACACGAATTGATTGAGCTTTAGGATGCCTAGAAAAGACTTAGGCATCATGCATGACATCCTTAGTGCATATGAAAAAGATTGATGGCAACGATACTTGTACGTGTAATATCTGCTAACAGCAATGGTTACTATCCATGTCTATTGTATATCCTTTGTGTATATTGTGATTGATTGTTATGCAGAACATGGTGAGAATAAGGATGGAAGATCCAAAGGATTCTACCTCCGCACGATTAGACAGAATGAAAAGGAAAATTGTACGACATATTTGAAATGAATTGCGGAAAAATAAAATAATAAATACTTATGAGAACTATTGCCTCTGTTTATCTTAAATAGATTGGTAGACAATGTAAGACATGCAGATGGGATTAAATCAACAGAGTTGCACTGCGGAAGCATAGTGAGGGTTCGAGCTGATCGGTAAGACAATTTATATGCAAATGGTTAGGTGGAATGTGTGTTATCGGTTCTTATTTTTGGATTGATAGTTACCTGTGGGAAACGATGACAACATGATTGTGCTTCCTAGCATCTGTTTAGATGGATTGATTACACTATAAATGTTGAATATTCCTAAGATCTAGTGACTAAATAAAATGATATATGCGATGTTTTAACTTTTATAACATAGCCACGTCTTCCTTGCTATAGCAATGTTTAGACCTATGATTTTGAGAAGTTACTGTGCTTAGATATTTTCATAAGATATGTTTTGCATGATAGTTTGGATTGTGTTGAGTATGACCAGCTGTGATAAGAAGTTATGCATATAGTGACCCCTCTTAGAATTGCGTAAGGAGTTAATTGATTGTGATTTTGTTTCCTACTAATTGTTTAAATGGAGAAGGGAATGGCTTACATATTAGCTATGTTTGGGAGTTGATTATTGACCTTGAAACGACATATGGCTAATATGATTTCATGAACCGAGAGAATTACTGGCGACTTCTGATGGTGAACCGAGGGAATTATTAATGGTGTCTAATGAGTATTGTTTATGTGTAATCGGGACTTGTCTATGGGAATCTGTAACCATAATTGTGTTTAATAGCATTTTCTTATAAGGGATGGTTGAACAACATGAATGACCCCACCCATATTACGTGTCTGCCCATATGACACTCGTAGAAAGAAAGGTAATTATTGACTAATGTGGAATTGAAACTAAATGATTGGTAATATGATAATTTACCGCAAGAGCTAAAATCTCGCCTATGTATATTAATTACTTAAGATTGAGAAATCATTTCTGTGATATATTTCTATGTAAATATGCAAATGTTAGATATTGCAAATTGTCAAATTAATCCCTATTTCATATTTGAAGGCTATAATGCGAACTGTTCTGCACGGCACTGTGAACTTTGTTGGAAACAAATGGACGTGGGGATATTCCATATTGATGATAGGTTAACGATATGTACTGGGCATTTACCTCCTCTTGCATGCTTATACAGATTTGTACAATACTCACTACGTGGTTACGAATTGATTTACTATCATATCAAGCTGACCTTGCCAAGAATTACTAACTTTGATATTAGTTGGTCAAATTATTCTTTTGCTCTACCATTGTATATTATTTTTATTTTATTTTATTTTATTTTATTTGACGTTATGGAATCCGGATGGATGTGATTACTATGATTGCTATATATTTAATGGGATTTATGACCCTATGAATGGACCTAGTAGGACCTATGTGCTGGGAGTAACTGGATACTCTGCTTCTGTTAAATGACTAAGCCACATGACTGGTCTATGATTTCCGTATGGCTGTTTGCTGATCCACTATACTTATAAATTATAAAGACGGAACAATGTGGTTCATCTTGTGCCCTAAAGTTAGAAAAGAAAGAATTATCTAAACAATGGAATACTGAAATGAAAAAAAAAAGGGGGAATTGAATTACTTTTACCGTAACAAGAGGAAATGCTTAATAAGAGAGGATGTGGTACCCTACTGTTATGACTGATTAACTAAATACGATTTTGAATTTGATTTCTGACCTTATCTTTGGATGACTCCCTTTGCTCAAAATAATGGTTGTTATAGTTGTAACTATTGCTCAGATTCGAACTTATGATGGTATGACTAAGTGTTTATAATGGTATGTCTGCATGAATTTGCAAAACTATATGGTACTTGCTTTGATATTACCGTAATGTTCGATTCAGATCATGGTTCTCTTTGTGTTACTGTACTTAGAAGTAATGCTACAAGGAATTAACGATGTTTACTGGGATTCTTCTTCCAATCGCTTTAACTGTAATACCCCGACCCTCGTATCTGATTCTGTTATCTTTTCAATCTCCTGTTCTGTGTCTTTGAATGTTATTGTGAAAATCTATGTGAAAATATAGTAAAAGAGCATGGAACTTAGAAGTATGAGTTTCTATCTGTTGAATTAGAACTTATCTGTTACACTTGAATCACTTAAAATGGAAATTGAGCACCTTAGAGATTTAATTTGCAGAAATTGATTTGATATTTGGACTCTACATGATTTTTAAGCTATAAGAGGATTTTCTGTGAAATTTTTATTTCGGCACCATAAAGCGATTCAATTTCGTCTTATATGCTCTTCTATAGTTAGATATATATATATATATATATATGCCTATGTCTAAGACTTGTGGGGGGATTTGTGAGCAAAAACGTGGGACTCTTTGGGAGAGAAAGAGAGAGAGTCAAGAAGGAATTGGGGAAAACGTGAGACACCAAGGAAGCTAATCAAATTGGTAGAATTGAAAGAGTTAAGTCAAGGTAACTCAAATTTCTTGTATAACTCTTCAAGATTTCAACCCATGTTTGTGTTGGGTCCATGGATCATATATGTTTGATTCATTAGGGTTTCTCTCCATTTGAGCATGTTGACACTAATTTGAGGGTTGTATGAATCTATACTTCAAATCCTTGATTTTGTATCATCTAATCTTGCATATATGTTGATTTTAGGTAATATGTTTAAAGAACTTGAAGTTAGATTGAAATTGTGAAAGTGTTGGCTTGTTGAAGCCTTTAACTTGGTTCAACTTGATGTGATTAAGCTTTAATTCATGTTATGGTGTTGTTAAGTGGAATGCTTGTATGACTTTTACCCTTGATTGCATGAAAAATTGAGTTTGGATGATGAATTTTGGCTTGAAATCGGGCTGCCCTGAATCTGGGTCGACGTCCGCTCGAGCGGGGGTCAGGGCCGCTCGAGCGGGAAAATACACCTCCCAGTAGTTTTCTGAAATTTACCCTGTCCGCTCGAGCGGGGGATATGTACGCTCGAGCGTAAAAGTCGACCATCCAGTATTTTGGCAACACTACACTGTCCGCTCGAGCGGACAAAGCTACGCTCGAGCGGAGGACTGTTCTAGCAAGAAAATATGTTTTGTTCAGTTTTTCGTGTTTGACTCTTTGGTGTTATTAGAATATTTTTCTGATAAGTTTACGATAGTGATATTCGTATCCATGAAACTGTACGGGCATATGGAATGACTGTTAAGGCTTCGAAAGGAAAGAGTACTAATTTATTAGTTATGTTGTGTGCAGGGCACACTCCAGAAGGAACTCGTACGCCACCACAACACTGTGAGTAATAGTGCATTATACATAAATTTATGTATCCGTTTTCTGTAAGATAAGATCATGTGTTGATCTGAAACTGAAATGTAAGCACCATATTTATATATATTGTGCCGCAAGGCTACCTGTTGTGCCGTAAGGCTACCTGTTGTGCCGCAAGGCTACCTGAGTCGAAAGACTATCTGTGCCGTAAGGCTACCTGTTGTGCCGTAAGGCTACCTGTTGTGCCGCAAGGCTACCTGAGTCGAAAGACTATCTGTGCCGTAAGGCTACCTGTTGTGCCGCAAGGCTACCTGTTGTGCCGCAAGGCTACCTGAGCCGAAAGGCTATCTGTGCCGCAAGGCTATCTGGGCTAATAGGCCAATCTGTTATCTCGGTACTTGGTTTTGATACATATGCTACTGTACATTGTGATTTTATTATTACGCACTACTATTCACTGAGCTTGTCTCATTCTGTAATCTCGTCTGATTCTGTAGGAACCAGCTTGAGGAGCCGATCTAGCACACTTCATGCATTTTTGTCAGCCTAAGGATAACCAGGCACTGGAGGAAACCCTTACATATTAGATCAGTTTACTTTGTATATGTAATTTTTGGTATCCACATTGCTGGTCAGGGTTATGTATTTATTGTTTTGTATGCCTAAGACCTGGGCTGGATTGTAAATGTTTATGTAACCTCATTTTGTGTGCATGTTACTTTATGTTCAATGTTAAGATGGTCCTGGCTTGTTGATAGTTGCTCAATGGATATTTCTAGATGTCGTTTAAATTTAATGCTTCCGTTCAGCCCCAAATGTTATACCATACAGGTTATTCTGTCTGTTTCTGCTTAGGTCATGCCCAAACTTTTAGGGGCTGGTTTGGGGTATGACAAGTGGTATCAGAGCACGAGTTGCTATCTCACACACTGATCCATTGAGCGTTAGGATGTCTAGTGTGGTAGGCATCATACAGGAAGGTAGGAATGATAGCAACGTGATATGATTTCTGCTAACCCTAATGCTAACGATTTGACTTTCTTGTACACTTTTGTGTATGGTATAATGATTTGTTTTGTAGACTATGGTGAGAACAAGGGCTGATGAGCCAGAAGATGCTACCTCGGTACGGTTGGATAGGATGGAAAGAATGATGAGAGATATGGCTGAAACTCTACGACAACAACAGCAACAACAACCTCAGCCACCACCCCCGCCAGTACCCCCACCTGTAATGCAAGATATTCACGCTGAGGACCGTACCATCACACTTACGCGGGAGTTTAAAAAGATGAAACCACCTTCGTTCAAAGGAGGGATCGAACCAATGAAGGCGGAGGCATGGGTGCTAGGGATAGAGAAATTATTCGAAGTCTTTCCTTGTACTGAAGTTCAGAAAGTGCAGCTTGCTGCTTTCACGCTTGAAGAGGAAGCACGGAGGTGGTGGATGCTTACCAGAACAATGCACCCGGGGTTGACTTGGGACAGGTTCTTGGTGTTATTCTATGACAAATATTTTCCTCAGAGTATGCGAGACAAGAAAGTGACTGAGTTTGAAACATTGAGACAAGGAAACAAAACTGTAGCTGAGTATGAAGCCCAGTTTGCAGAACTAGCTCGGTTTGCACCTCACATGGTAGACACAGAGTACAAAAAGGCGCGAAAATTCGAGGGAGGATTGCGGAATGCCATTCAGGATCGGATTAATGTGTTGAAGTTACCGACGTACGTTGATGTCTTGGAGCGGGCTGTCATCGCAGAAGGAAATTTGGCTACTCAGACTCGGATTACTGAATGGAAAGGGAAGAGGCAAAATACGCAATGGTCTAAAGGATCAACCACCTCACCAAATAAAAAGCAGAATTCAGGAAACTTCACCAGTACAGCTTCTCAGAATTCGACTCCTGTGTGTCTGGAATGTGGGTTGAAACATCGTGGGGTTTGTCATCGGTTGACTGGAGCTTGTTTCCGGTGTGGAAAAACAGGACATTTGATTAGAGACTGTCCACAAGGGAATCAACAACCCGGTAGTAAGGCCGCCACAAGTTCAGTTGGGTCTACACCGACTCCTAGTGCCAAATCAACTGTCAAACCAAATAATAACAAGGACACCATGAAGCAAGGTAGGGTATTTGCGTTGGTTCCGGGAGATATACAGAATGCAACAACAGTGGTGTCAGGTACATTTACAGTTTATGGCCACTCTGCTTATGTTTTGTTTGATTCTGGCTCTACCTGCTCTTTTGTGTCAAAGCAATTTGCAAAGAACTTAGATAAACCTGAAATAGAATTAGCCTATGTGTTGTGTGTTACATCGCCTATGGGGACTTCCTTGATCTGTACTTCTGTCTATTCTACTTGTGAAATTCTCATTGGAAATGCTCGTGTGTATGCTAATTTAGTCCCACTTGATATGACTTCATTTGATATTATTTTGGGGATGGATTGGTTGGGAGAATACGGGGCTACCATAGATTGCCTAATGAAACAAATTAAATTCCACCCTCCGGGTCAGTCAGAAACTATTTTCCAGGGTCAAGAAGTGACATCACCACCGTATGTGATCTCTGCAGCTAAGGCTTACAAATTGATTCAAAAAGGATGTCGGGGGTATTTGTGTAATGTTCTGGGAGGCCCAGTAGAGAATGAAAAGATTGATGCGATTCCGGTTGTTTGTGACTTTCCGGATGTCTTCCCAGAAGAACTGCCGGGAGAATTAGTGGACCGTGAAATTGAGTTCACAATTAATGTATTACCTGGAACTCAACCCATTTCTAAAACTCCGTATCGAATGGCATTAGCTGAAATGAAGGAATTGAAGGGTCAGCTTCAAGATTTATTGGATAAAGGATTTATTCGTCCGAGTGTCTCTCCCTGGGGTGCACCAGTCCTATTTGTGAAGAAGAAAGACGGGACACTTCGTTTATGCATAGATTACCGGGAGCTTAATAAAGTAACGATCAAAAACAAGTATCCTTTACCGAGAATTGATGATTTATTTGATCAGTTACAAGGGGCACAGGTTTTCTCCAAAATTGATTTGCAGTCCGGGTATCATCAATTAAAAGTCAAAGCCGAAGATGTCGAGAAGACAGCCTTCCGAACCCGCTACGGACATTATGAATTTTTGGTTATGCCCTTTGGGGTTACAAACGCACCAGCAGCATTTATGGATCTGATGAACCGAGTCTTCAAACCTTATCTGGATGAGTTTGTAGTGGTCTTTATAGATGACATCCTTATTTATTCTGGGAATGTAGAAGCTCATGAGAATCATCTTCGTCGAATCCTCCAAACTCTCCGAGAAAAGAAGCTGTACGCAAAACTAAGAAGTGTGAATTTTGGCTACACGAAGTGGCATTTCTGGGACATGTCATAACTAAAGAAGGAGTTTCCGTTGATCCAAGTAAGATTGAGGCAATTGTAAACTGGCCAACCCCGACTAATGTAACTGAAGTGCGCAGTTTTATGGGACTAGCAGGTTATTATCGGAGATTTGTCCAAGACTTTTCTAAGATTGCTGTACCACTTACGCAGCTAACGAAGAAGGGCATTGCATTTGAATGGACTGAACAGAGAGAATTTGCTTTCCGGGAATTAAAAACAAAGTTAACTACAGCCCCGATTCTTGCATTACCATCTGGTAACGAGGGATTTGTAATTTACAGTGACGCTTCACATAAGGGATTGGGTTGTGTTCTTATGCAGAACGGAAGAGTTATCGCCTACGCCTCTCGCCAGCTTAAACCCCATGAGAAAAGTTATCCCACCATGACCTTGAATTGGCAGCAGTTGTCTTTGCGTTAAAGATTTGGCGACATTATCTGTATGGGACTTCTTGTGATATTTATACTGATCATAAAAGCCTCAAATACCTTTTCACCCAAAAGGAGTTGAATATGCGCCAACGGCGGTGGCTAGAACTTATTAAGGATTACGATTTGCAGCTTCACTACCATCCCGGCAAAGCTAACACAGTAGCAGACGCACTCAGTCGAAAAAGTGTGGGAACATTGGCGAGTTTATTCACAGAAAGTAAAGAATTGATAGGTGATCTGAATAAGTTAGAGATTGATCTAATACTACCTGGGCAGGGAGTAACAATAGCAGCAATAATGGCTCAACCGGCATTACTGGAGGAGATCAAGTTACGTCAAATGGAGGACGACGCCCTCAAGAAAATATGTAGTGAAATGGAGACAAAACCGAAAGTGGGATTTACTTTGACAGATTCCGTGCTTAAATTTCAGAATCGGGTGTGTGTCCCTAATGTGGTAGAACTTAAACGGAAGTTAATGGAAGAAGCACATGCCTCGAGAGTCTCAATACATCCAGGAAGTACCAAAATGTACCAAGATTTGAAACAACATTTCTGGTGGCCAAGTATGAAGAGGGAAATTGCAACGTTTGTGTCTAAATGTCTGCAGTGCCAGCAAGTTAAAGCAGAACATCAGAAACCTGCAGGGTTGTTACAACCCCTTCCAGTTCCGGAATGGAAATGGGAACACCTAACGATGGATTTTGTAGTGGGGTTACCACGGACGTCTCGGGGTATGAATTCGATATGGGTTATTGTCGACCGGTTAACCAAATCCGCCCATTTCTTGCCTGTGAAGACCCAATACAACGCCGACAAACTTGCTTTGCTCTATATAGATGAAATTGTAAGACTTCACGGGTTCCGGTTTCAATTGTGTCAGACAGAGATCCAAAATTTGTGTCACGGTTTTGGCAGAGTCTACAGAATGCAATGGGTACAGAATTGAAGTTCAGTACAGCTTTCCATCCTCAAACCGATGGACAGTCCGAAAGGACGATTCAGACGTTAGAAGATATGCTTCGAATGTGTGTTCTGGATTTTCAAGAGAGTTGGGAGACGCATCTACCATTGATTGAATTCGCGTATAATAATAGTTACCATTCGAGTATTCAAATGGCACCTTATGAAGCTCTGTATGGGAGACCGTGTCGCTCACCAGTGTGTTGGGCTGAGGTAGGAGATAGGCCTTTGTTAGGGCCAGAGATTGTTCAATTGACTACTGAGAAAGTGAAGATTATTCGAGAAAGGCTGAAAACTGCTCAAAGCAGGCAGAAGAGTTACGCAGATAACCGACGAAGGAATTTGGAATTTGATGAGAACAGTCATGTCTTTGTAAAAGTCACCCCAATGAAAGGCCACCCAAGATTTGGAAAGAAGGGTAAGCTAACACCCCGATATGTCGGTCCCTTTCAGATTTTACAGAGAGTTGGGACAGTAGCTTACCGAGTCGCCCTTCCGCCACATTTAAGTCAGGTTCATAATGTATTTCATGTTTCTATGCTCCGAGAGTACCTTCCAGATCCATCCCATATTATTGACTATCATCAGATTGAGCTAACCGACAGGTTAACATATGAAGAAAAACCGCTTCGAATTCTGGATCGTCAGGTGAAACAGTTACGGAACCGGGAAATTCCAATGGTAAAAGTGGAGTGGCAAGAGCACTACGGAACTGAGGCAACTTGGGAGAAAGAAGATGAAATGAAAAATCAATATCCGTATCTGTTTTCGTCCTAAGGTAAAGGCAAGTTTGGAGGACCAAACTTAAATAAGGGGGGGAGAGTGTAATACCCCGACCCTCGTATCTGATTCTGTTATCTTTTCAATCTCCTGTTCTGTGTCTTTGAATGTTATTGTGAAAATCTATGTGAAAATATAGTAAAAGAGCATGGAACTTAGAAGTATGAGTTTCTATCTGTTGAATTAGAACTTATCTGTTACACTTGAATCACTTAAAATGGAAATTGAGCACCTTAGAGATTTAATTTGCAGAAATTGATTTGATATTTGGACTCTACATGATTTTTAAGCTATAAGAGGATTTTCTGTGAAATTTTTATTTCGGCACCATAAAGCGATTCAATTTCGTCTTATATGCTCTTCTATAGTTAGATATATATATATATATATATGCCTATGTCTAAGACTTGTGGGGGGGATTTGTGAGCAAAAAACGTGGGACTCTTTGGGAGAGAAAGAGAGAGAGTCAAGAAGGAATTGGGGAAAACGTGAGACACCAAGGAAGCTAATCAAATTGGTAGAATTGAAAGAGTTAAGTCAAGGTAACTCAAATTTCTTGTATAACTCTTCAAGATTTCAACCCATGTTTGTGTTGGGTCCATGGATCATATATGTTTGATTCATTAGGGTTTCTCTCCATTTGAGCATGTTGACACTAATTTGAGGGTTGTATGAATCTATACTTCAAATCCTTGATTTTGTATCATCTAATCTTGCATATATGTTGATTTTAGGTAATATGTTTAAAGAACTTGAAGTTAGATTGAAATTGTGAAAGTGTTGGCTTGTTGAAGCCTTTAACTTGGTTCAACTTGATGTGATTAAGCTTTAATTCATGTTATGGTGTTGTTAAGTGGAATGCTTGTATGACTTTTACCCTTGATTGCATGAAAAATTGAGTTTGGATGATGAATTTTGGCTTGAAATCGGGCTGCCCTGAATCTGGGTCGACGTCCGCTCGAGCGGGGGTCAGGGCCGCTCGAGCGGGAAAATACACCTCCCAGTAGTTTTCTGAAATTTACCCTGTCCGCTCGAGCGGGGGATATGTACGCTCGAGCGTAAAAGTCGACCATCCAGTATTTTGGCAACACTACACTGTCCGCTCGAGCGGACAAAGCTACGCTCGAGCGGAGGACTGTTCTAGCAAGAAAATATGTTTTGTTCAGTTTTTCGTGTTTGACTCTTTGGTGTTATTAGAATATTTTTCTGATAAGTTTACGATAGTGATATTCGTATCCATGAAACTGTACGGGCATATGGAATGACTGTTAAGGCTTCGAAAGGAAAGAGTACTAATTTATTAGTTATGTTGTGTGCAAGGCACACTCCAGAAGGAACTCGTACGCCACCACAACACTGTGAGTAATAGTGCATTATACATAAATTTATGTATCCGTTTTCTGTAAGATAAGATCATGTGTTGATCTGAAACTGAAATGTAAGCACCATATTTATATATATTGTGCCGCAAGGCTACCTGTTGTGCCGTAAGGCTACCTGTTGTGCCGCAAGGCTACCTGAGTCGAAAGACTATCTGTGCCGTAAGGCTACCTGTTGTGCCGTAAGGCTACCTGTTGTGCCGCAAGGCTACCTGAGTCGAAAGACTATCTGTGCCGTAAGGCTACCTGTTGTGCCGCAAGGCTACCTGTTGTGCCGTAAGGCTACCTGAGCCGAAAGGCTATCTGTGCCGCAAGGCTATCTGGGCTAATAGGCCAATCTGTTATCTCGGTACATGGTTTTGATACATATGCTACTGTACATTGTGATTTTATTATTACGCACTACTATTCACTGAGCTTGTCTCATTCTGTAATCTCGTCTGATTCTGTAGGAACCAGCTTGAGGAGCCGATCTAGCACACTTCATGCATTTTTGTCAGCCTAAGGATAACCAAGCACTGGAGGAAACCCTTACATATTAGATCAGTTTATTTTGTATATGTAATTTTTGATATCCACATTGCTGGTCAGGGTTATGTATTTATTGTTTTGTATGCCTAAGACCTGGGCTGGATTGTAAATGTTTATGTAACCTCATTTTGTGTGCATGATACTTTATGTTCAATGTTAAGATGGTCCTGGCTTGTTGATAGTTGCTCAATGGATATTTCTAGATGTCGATTTAAATTTAATGCTTCCGTTCAAGCCCCAAATGTTATACCATACAGGTTATTCTGTCTGTTTCTGCTTAGGTCATGCCCAAACTTTTAGGGGCTGGTTTGGGGTATGACATTAACCTTGTCAAGAACTATTACATATGATTTTGAACCAAAATAATGGTATGGCTTTGATATGCTTTCGGAAATAGAGGAATAATAGGAATAAATTGTGAAGCTAGTGGCTACGTACCTAAGCGACTTATTTGTGACTGCTGGAATGAAGTATACCTTGTTAATTAGGCAGAACCTTGCTTGGTAGGCTCCGATGCCTAATTTAATTATGCATAATCAGATTTGAATCTAACCATGTAATTGATTTCTTTTGAAAACTATATATAACCTTAGTTGACAACTCATCTCTAAGTGACTTGCAATATGTGATTTACCCAAGGAACTACTTAACTAGGAAAAGTTTGAACGTGCACCTTCTAATGAGAATTGCATACGAACTATTAATGCTGGATTGGTCTAGATATGTACATAGTTGAGAATATCTTTATTATGATAGAAATTAATCTATGTTATGGGAATATATGAATTGTTTGCTTAAGGGAATGATTTCTACTGTGTTTCTGTATTTGGGAATTGATGCTATGGAATTTATTGACAGGAAGAAATTGTGATTATAAACCCCGCCTACTGAGGATTTGATGTCTTGAATGTCCTATAATGGACTCCTATAGCCTTATCTTGTTCGACACATGTTTCTATGTAATAGATATATGGTGTTGTTTTTTTCTTTAATCTGCATGCCTAAAATGGATCATCGAAATGAATAATTGGATAGAACTATGGGTTGCTTTATATGTTGATAACTGTTGAGAAACTATGATAAATATCGGATTGACCTGTGAATTGTTCAAACTGAGGAAGGAATTGAATATCTATAACGGAATTGAACAATGGTATAAGACTGAGATTTCTAATCTTGTTACATGGTAAAACAAGTTTGAGGCACCAAACTTCTTTAAGGGGGAGAGAGTGTAATAACCCAGCCCTCGTATATGTTTTCTGGTATGCTTTCAGTCCCTTACACTGTGCATTTATGTGCTCATTGTGAAATTCCATGTGAAATTAAGATTAATTGAGTGAGTCCTATAATCATATCTGTCAAGTAAAAGAAATATCTATTATAATTGTGATTTTTGTATCAGAAATTGGAAGCCTTAGAAGCTTGATAATCTGAAATTAACTTTATATTTGAGATCAGCATAAGTTTTAGATCACAATGTGATTTTCTGTAAAAATCTGTTTCGGAATGATTAAACTGATTAATCTTTGTTTAAGTCAACTTTTCTATATAATGTTCTTTAAACTCTTGACTTGGCAAAAAAAAAAAGAATATGAACACACAAAATATCTCCTGAGAGAGAGAGAGAGTTAGAGAAGAAGCACAAGAAGAGAGAAAGCTTCAACAAAGGAAGAGATTGAGAGATTAAGTTGAATTGTAGGGATTTGGACTCAATGCAGGTTTAATTCACTTTGTGTAATCTCTCTCTTGAATTTGGTAAGAAGTTTTGTAACGACCCCAAAATCCGTATCCGAAATTACTTTTATGTCCTTGTGGGTTAATGCATTTTAATAGAGTGATATCTGTTTGAATTGGGGAATTATCTGTTGAGTCACGGCTTTAAAATTTAAATTACCGACCTTTACAGGTTCAGAAATCAAAATTGAGTTTTTGGTTACGTTAATGGGAATTTTTAGAGCTATTTAGGAAAATTAATTGGAGATTTAATTCATCTAATTCGTTAATGCATGTTTGGGCGGTTAATTTTGTACTGCAAATTGAAGGCCTTCGAGGCTTCAGAAATTGGAATAGAAAACATATTTATGATCTGCATAATTTTTAGAGTCATCTGGGAATTTTAATTGAAATTCGACTTTGTGCGATTCATAAGGGCGTGTTTGGCTCTCCCTTTGTGATAAGCTTATGTGTGATATATATAGCTATATAGAGATATGCCATATGGGTTATGAACTCATCTTTTTCAAGTCAAAACAAAATATCTGAGGGAGAGAGAGAACTGAGAGAACCGAGAGAGAGAGAGAGAGAGAGAGTGAGAGCTCACCATTGTCAAGAGCTTGAAGATAACTTGAAGAGATTGAAGTGAGAAGAAGGAGATCAACCATGGAAGCTTGGGGAAATTGAGGAGAACTAAGAGAAAGGCAAAGCTTGAATTAAGGTATGATAATTTATCTTGAATCATTGTGTTTAAAGCATCAATTTCATGAAATCATGGTAATAAGGGAAGATTTGAACCCATTTGAGTTAGGATTCTATGTATGTGTTTAATTCAACCTTGATTTCCTAAGAGTTGCTTGATTGAAGAGTTAAAGTCATTATATTTGTTTATCTTGAGGTTGATTATGAGAAGTTAAGCCCCAATCTTGAGGTTTTGCATGGTTAATTGTATATTGATAAAGATTTATGTGTATATGAAAGAAGAACTCTTGGAAAGGAACTAAAGGAGAGATTGATCTTCCCTATTTGAAGATTCCTTGTATTTGTGATGTTTTGATTTAGAAAACACTCTTAATCTCATGTTTTCCATGAATTCTACATGTTTTGAGTGATTTGCGTTGGAAACCAAGTTTAAAAATGGAAAGACCAAGTGTTGGAGCAAAAACCATTTTCGGACTGTCTGATTTTGCCCAGACCGCACGAACGGCCACGGGCACCGCACGAGCGGAACATGAAGAAAAGAACAGGTTTCCATTCTGCTCTTTGGGTGCTCGAGCGGCCGGTTTTTCCACTCGAGCGGATTTGGGCCGCACGAGCGGTCCAATTGGGCGCACGTGCGGCCAACCCTGTTTCAGCTTATACCTGGTAACTTCAAACAAGCATATCTTTTGCATTCGGACTCCATTTTTGAGTGATTCTTGAGCCTACAATCAAGCCCCAGAAGTCTAGTTTCCAATGGTGGTGGTTTCAGTCCCAAATTCTAAATAAAGAAATAGTTATACCCAAATTAGTGACAACTGGTTACTTTCTATTTACCGGTTTGTACCGTTTCTTCGTCTGAACCATTTTCCTATCAATTTCTCCTATCTTCTGAGACATGGATTATAACTTGTTAAGGAATAATGAGCTTGGTACCACCATGGCTAATTGATTAAATGATCAAAGGGAATAAGTAAAGGATCAATTATGATATCAGATTATGTGTTGTGCACTGTGCTTGTAGGTCAAGACGAGGACATCGTCCCATTACTACCAGGAGCCGATCACTATGAGTAATAGTAGTGTAACAAAGTGTTTCACTTACTTCTTGTGATTATGATTTATGTATTGTTATTTGTGAATGGTCTATTCCATTGATATTGTGCTTTGATTCAATTAATGGATATGCTTGAATAATGGCATTGATATGGACCTAAGGTCGTTCTGTCCCTAGTAATAGATGTGGGCCCGAGGCCATTATGATGTGAGTTGTTCTGTCCCTAATAATGCAGTGATACATTTGCCTTCTGTTAATAGTTATTATTAATGTTCTGTTTCCCGCAAGACAACTACGTCGACTTGCAATAAACCATGGGAAAATCTTTGTGCACTGTTGAGTAATAGTACTGTAGTAGTACGTTTTGCTTACTGTTAATAGTTAATACTGACGTTCTGTTATCTGCAAGTTAACTATCTGAATTCATGATGAACAAATGGAACATGTGTATATTATGGAACAATGATATCTTTGTGTATCTGGAATCATTCTATTTTGCTAATGATGGGCCCGATGCCAATTTGTTGATATCTGGGCCTGAGGCCGCTCTGTATAATCTGTTAGGCCTGAGGCTGCTCTGCATAATATGTTGGGCCTAAGGCCATTTTGTATTATCTGTGGGCTTATAGCCATTCTGTATCACACCTGGGCTTAAATCCATTCTGTCTTATATCTGGGCTTACAGGCGATCTGTATTATATCTGGGCTTACAGCTGATCTGTATTATATCTGGGCTCATAGCCGTTCTATCTTATATCTGGGCTCACAGCCGTTCTGTATTATATCTGGGCTTACAGCCGTCCTGTATCATATCTGGGCTTACAGTCGCTCTATATTATATATGGGCCTGAGGCCGTTCTGCGTTACATGTGAGTCTGAGGCCGATTTAAAATATGATTATGAATAAGATCTGTGTATGGTTTGATATGCATGTTCACATTCTTTAAGCCTATACCCGTTTAACTCATCTCCTTACATTGCTGTTATTCACTAAGCCTTGCTCACTCCGTTTTTATGTATATTTATGTAGGTGAGCCATCGGAGATTGACACTAGAATTGTAATGAGGTCTACCTGTCTACCAAGCCGCCTGGGGTACGCCTCTGTGTCGAGGCCTTAATTTGTATTGGGAGTCATATAAATTATTAAGTCTTATGCAAGTGTGTGTGAGATCTATATAAATTCTGTGATTGTATGTGTAACTCTGGGAATGTATTTAAATGCTTGAATCTAATTAAACCATCATGTATGCATAAGCTCAATGGATGTTATCTTTTATTGATATTGCTTCCGCTTAAGGTCCTGTATATGTTTAAATATTATTGTAAATTCTGTTTGAGGCCTATGTACGGGCCGGTGATGAACCAAACTTTTAGGGGCGGGTTTGGGTCATGACAGGTCATATCAGAGCACGAGTTAAGATCTCACACATGTGTCCCTTGAGCATTAGAGTGTTTAGAATGCATTTAAGTTGCATGTATCTAGTAACGAAAGGATATGATGTGCATTTTAAAAGATGTATGTGAGCTTGTGCAATACGTTAAGTATTGGGATTAAGAATGAGAATTCTCATGGACTTTGGGGTAATCAAAGAAGATTCATATGTTTTGTTTCATAGACTGAGTTTTGTGACTAAGGAGAATTGGATAATTGTTATGAAATGAGAATGGGTTACATAAGGCTAAAGTTTTGAAAGATGTGGAATATCGGTGTTCTTCGGCTATTCAAATTGATAAGTATAAGCTTGTTTGTGGAGACATAATGTGAAAAGAGATTAAACTTACCTTCTATCTGTGTTATATGTGAAATTAGACCATGAGAAATTTTGGGAAAACTGAGGTTGTTGTGAATCAATGAAGTGTATGGCAATTGAGAAATCCAATGACTAATAGCGAGTATGGGACAGGAGAACGGTTTGATATAAGAAGTAGAGATAAAGGGATTGCCCCACTCATGTCCTTGTATGCTTGTGTGTGTTATGACTAAGTATGCGAAACTATGTGTTATGGAGTAATTAATGAATGATACGCGATGTGTTAACAGTCTGCATCTTATGACTCTAGGAGTAGGGATGAAATGGAATGTTAATAAATACAAGTATCATGATCTGTGATCACATAGTATTCGGTGGAATTTTATGGAAGTTTAGTGATACAGGGAAACTGAAATTTTGACTAGAACGTTGGTGGTGTTGAGTATGTTAATTTGTAGAGATAGAGTGTGTGTTGAGGAAATTGAGATATGTATGCTGACGAAGGAAAATATTATCTGAAATCCTGAACCATAGAGTTAAATGACTTTGGATGATATTATGTATTAAGCTAATTTGTATTTAGTGGCTTGAGGGAAACGTAGTAAGAATGAGGTGTTGCTTATGTTGTCCTACCACGTGTAAGAATACGAATGAACATTGTTAACGTAGTGAGATGATATGTTTGTTAATCAAATTACTTGGGTTATTGAAATGGATCATTGGTGAAAAGAAGGTCATGTTGTAAATCTTCCTATGGGATGATAAGTGAAGTTTTGTTCCTCCTTTCAGTTCGAACATATATTCTTGTGAATGAACATGAATAAAAGGAAAATTGTGTTTTTTTTTGTGAACTACCATTTGTCTGAAAGGTATAATTTTGTTTTGATACATTTTTGTTCTGAACCTAACATATTGCTATCATAAACTCACCGCTACTAATTAAGGATGAAATATTTGTATGAGAATGAATTCAAGGCTTGTTCCTTTATTGTGATCTGAAAATGAGTGATCATTGGATTGAAACTTATGTGATCTGTGTTATTTAGAAATGTCATATCATCAATTAAATTCGGTACTTCCGACATAGATGAATAATGTGTGATCTTGCGTGAGTTGACCATAGACATAGTGAGTAATGTCTTTGTAAAGACACTTTCGTATAAATGATTTTGAAAATGCTATGCTATACGATGTTTAATGAAATCTATATTTTGGTTACGAAATGTTCTATATGATAAGTATTTTCTGAAATGATAAAATAAGCTATGAACTTCCGACATGTTTATGATATGATGAGTTTTCAGAATAATTTCCCCAAATGACTAGATACGCTACGAAACTCCGATTGTTCAAGATATGACAAGTTTTCTAAAAAAGATATTTTGCTATGAATGAATGAGTTTCCCCTTTGATAATTTATTGTGGCATGCTTAAAGAATTCTCTATGAATAATATGTTGAACTTGAAGTCATTATGTCTTATCTGTTATAAGTTGGACCAAAGGTTGTTCTGTCAAAGTTTAAATATGTTTAATGCTATTGGGAATTATCCCATCATCTGATAATTTTTGAAAGGTCTGATAAGTTTCTGAATAATGTCTCTAAACAATGTATTGTGTGTAATTATGAAAGGTTTGATGAACTTTATGTATTACATATTTTTGGAAAATGTTTTTGTCCATGATAAGAATGTTTTACTAAATATGGATTTTAAATGATTATTACCTTACTGTAGTTTAGGAATTGTGACAATTAGGGTTTGATCCGTATTTGATTTTGCTAACAATTTATTTTGGAATTTGGGTTACTATTTGAAGTCTGCTAAAAATCTGATCCGAATTGATAAGTTTAATTTTGATTATTTGAGCCTTCATTGAAGCTGAGGATTTGAATCTACATTTGGTTATTCGAAAACTTAGACCACATTTATCCCATCTGCTATGAAAGTAAATCGCTTGGAGATACTTCAAATTACCAAACTATTGTTCTGAATATTTAACTTATTAGTGAGCAAGAGCCATAAGGTCGTTGACTTAGAACTTATTTGCTTATTTTGGGTTTAATTGTTATGGTATGTTTGTGCCATTTGAAACCCGACCGAGTAGTGACTGTTTCCTTAACCTTTGAGGAATTATGGTAATTGGGGTTGTTTGTGAACCTAAAGAGTTTGAATTATGTTTGATAGCTTATGAGTCGCATGCAATCGGATACTTGAAGTGAATTCATTTTAGAACACCCTTAAGTTATTATCAATTGGGTTACCAATTAGCCAGTAAAGATGAATTACTTGTGATGCTGGGAGCAAACTCCATTGAAATTGACTGTATAGGATTGTGAATGGCTAAATAATTGAGAAATGTTGTATATCCAAGACGAAACTTGACTTGTGGCAGGGTGAATCAAGTTTGGAGGACAAAACTTCTTAAGGTGGGGAGAATGTAACGACCCCCAAATCCGTATCCGAAATTACTTTTATGTCCTTGTGGGTTAATGCATTTTAATTTAGTGATATCTGTTTGAATTGGGGAATTATTTATTGAGTCACGACTTTAAAATTTAAATTGCTAACCTTTACGGGTTCAGAAATCAAAATTACGTGTTTGGTTACGTTAATGGGAATTTTTAGAGCTATTTGGGAAAATTAATTGGAGATTTAATTCATCTAATTCGTTAATGCATGTTTGGGCGGTTAATTTTGTACTGCAAATTGAAGGCCTTCGAGGCTTCAGAAACTAGAACAGAAAGCATATTTATGATCTACATAATTTTTAGAGTCATCTGGGAATTTTAATTGAATTTCGATTTTGTGCGATTCGTAAGGGCATGTTTGGCTCTCCCTTTGTGATAAGCTTATGTGTCATATATATATAGCTATATAGAGATATGCCATATGGGTTTTGAACTCATCTTTTTGAAGTCAAAACAAAATATCTGAGGAAGAGAGAGAACCGAGAGAAAGAGAGAGAGAGAGAGAGAGTGAGAGCTCACCATTATTGGGAGCTTGAAGATAACTTGAAGAGATTGAAGTGAGAAGAAGGAGATCAACCATGGAAGCTTGGGGAAATTGAGGAGAAATAAGAGAAAGGCAAAGCTTGAATTAAGGTATGATAATTTATCTTGAATCATTGGGTTTAAAGAATCAATTTCATGAAATCATGGTAATAAGGGAAGATTTGAACCCATTTGAGTTAGGGTTCTATGTATGTGTTTAATTGAACCTTGATTTCCTAAGAGTTGCTTGATTGAAGAGTTAAATTCATTATATTTGTTTATCTTGAGGTTGATTATGAGAAGCTGAGCCCCAATCTTGAGGTTTTGCATGGTTAATTGTACATTTATAAAGATTTATGTGTATATGAAAGAAGAAGTCTTGGAAAGGAACTAAGGAGAGATTGATCTTCCCTATTTGAAGATTCCTTGTATTTGTGATGTTTTGATTTAGAAAACACTCTTAATCTCATGTTTTCCATGAATTCTACATGTTTTTGAGTGATTTGAGTTGGAAACCAAGTTTAAAAATGGAAAGACCAAGTGTTGGAGCAAAAACCATTTTCGGACTGTCTGATTTTGCCCAGACTGCACGAGCGGCCACGGGTACCAAACGAGCAAAACATGAAGAAAAGAAGAGGTTTCCATTCTGCTCTTTGGGTGCTCGAGCGGATTTGGGCCGCACGACCGGTCCAATTGGGCGCACGTGCGGCCAGCCCTGTTTCAGCTTATACTTGGTAACTTCAAACAAACATATCTTTTTCATCCGGACTCCGTTTTGAGTGATTCTTGAGCCTAAAATCAAGCCCCGGAAGTCTAGTTTCCAATGGTGGTGGTCTCACTCCCAAATGCTAAATAAAGAAATAGTTATACCCAAATTAGTGACAACTATTCACTTTCTGTTTACCGGTTTGTACCATTTCTTCATCTGAACCATTTTCCTATCGATTTCTCCTATCTTCTGAGACATGGATTATAACTTGTTAAGGAATAATGAGCTTGGTACCACCATGGATAATTGATTAAATGATCAAAGGGAATAAGTAAAGGATCGATTATGATCTCATATTATGTGTTGTGCACTGTGCTTGTAGGTCGAGACGAGGACATCGTCCCATTACTACCGAGAGCCGATCACTGTGAGTAGTAGTAGTGTAACAAAGTGTTTCACTTCTTGTGATTATGATTTATGTATTGTTATTTGTGAATGGTCTATTCCATTGATATTGTGTTTTGATTCAATTAATCGATATGCTTGAATAATGGCATTGATATGGACCTAAGGTCGTTCTGTCCCTAGTAATAGACGTGGGCCCGAGGCCGTAATGATGTGAGTTGTTCTGTCCCTAATAATGCAGTGATACATTTGCCTTCTGTTAATAGTTATTATTAATGTTCTGTTATCCGCAAGACAACTATGTCGACTTGTAATAAACCATGGGAAAATCTTTGTGCACTGTTGAGTAATAGTACTGTAGCAGTACATTTTGCTTACTGTTAATGGTTAATACTGACATTCTATTATCTGCAAGTTAACTATATGAATTCATGATGAACAAATGGAACATGTGTGTATTATGGAACATTGATATCTTTGTGTATCTGGAATCATTCTGCTTTACCAATGATGGGCCCGAGGCCAATCTGTTGTCATCTGGGCCTTAGGCCGCTCTGTATAATCTGTTAGGCCTAAGGCCGCTCTGCATAATATTTTGGGCCTGAGGCCGCTCTGCATAATATGTTGGGCCTAAGGCCGTTCTGTATTATCTGTGGGCTTAAAACCGTTTTGTATCACACTTGGGCTTAAAGCCATTCTGTCTTATATCTGGGATTACAGCCGATCTGCATTATATCTGGGCTTACAGCCGATCTGTATTATATATGGGCTCACAGCCGTTCTATCTTATATCTAGGCTCACAGTCGTTCTGTATTATATCTGGGCTTACAGCCGTCTTGTATCATATATGGGCTTACAGCCGCTCTATATTATATATGGGCCTGAGGCCGTTCTGCGTTACATGTGAGTCTGAGGCCTGTTCAAAATATGATTATGAATAAGATCTGTGTATGGTTTGATATGCATGTTTACATTCTTTAAGCCTATAACCCGTTTAACTCACCTCCTTACATTGCTATTATTCACTGAGCCTTGCTCACTCCGTTTTTGTGTATATTTATGTAGGTGAGCCATCGGAGATTGACACTAGAATTGTATTGAGGTCTGCCTGTCTGCCAAGTCGTCTGGGGTACGCCTCCGTGTTGAGGCCTTAATTTGTGTTGGGAGTCATATAAATTATTAAGTCTTATGTAAGTGTGTGTGAAATCTATATAAATCCTGTGATTGTATGTGTAACTCTGGGAATGTATTTAAATGCTTGAATCTAATTAAACCATCATATATGCACAAGCTCAATGGATGTTGTCTTTTATTGATATTGCTTCCGCTTAAGGCCCCATATGTGTTTAAAATTATTGTAAATTCTGTTTGAGGCCAATGTACAGGCCGGTCATGAAACAAACTTTTAGGGGCGGGTTTGTGTCGTGACAAGTTCCTTTACACTCATGCGACCTAGGGTTTGTAAGTGAGATCAAGTGAATGGTAATGGACTAATTAAGAAGATAGTTCTATCATTTGGCTATTCTAAGTTTAGTTAGACCATGTGTAAGGAAATCACATCTTATTTCCTTGATTTTGCATGTAAGTTCATCTATATACTTGGATAGTATATATATATATCCATATATGAACTTGAAGAAATTGAGTTGTGTATATGAAATTGACGATAATGAACTTAATTGAACATGTGATTCATGTTTATGGTGATGTTGAATCATGATATGGCTTTAATTTCTCTATTTTGTGCCTTCTTATGTGTTTACCAAGTTATAAAATTGTCTTGGTTCGTAATTCTCCAAACAGGGGTTTCGACCGCACGTGCGGGGCTCATAGCCACACGTGCGGAAAACAGAGGACTGCGAAGCTTGGCTACTGAAATAAAGGCATGTGCAGGGGAGGATTACCGCACGTGTGGCCCACCTTCCCGCACGTGCGCAGGGGGACTGCCGCACGTGCGGCTCATGTGGAAAAGCACTATGTGTTTCTTTTCTCTTCTTTGATCCTCTGGGATTACTAAAATATGTATCTGAAGCTTTTAAAATGCGTATAATTAAATGTATGTCGAACGAATTAGATAATGATTTAAGAAGGAAGATAGACTCATTTCTGAACTGCATGTGTGTGTAGGTCACATACCAGAAGAGACTATCGCTCCGCCACAGCACTGTGAGTAATAGTACTGTAGTAGTACGTTTTGCTTACTGTTAATAGTTAATATTAACGTTCTGTTATCTGCAAGTTAACTATATTGATTCATGATGAACAAATGGAACATATGTGCATTATGGAACAATGATATCTTTGTGTATCTGGAATCATTCTGTTTTGCTAATGATGGGCCCGAGGCCGTTCAGTTATAAGCCACCGAGTGTGGACAACTTTGAAGAAGAGGGAGGTGAGGACATGTCAATGACTCACTGACCATGGTATGACTTGGATTAAATATATGTTATGGCCTGTGGCCAAGGGAAGTGGCGTACATGTCGATGTATCACTTACCCGTTAATGTTCAGACATCTGTTGATACATGGGCCCGAGGCCAATCTGTTGATATATGGGCCCGAGGCCAATCTGTTGATATCTAGGCCTGAGACCAATATGTTGATCTATGGACCCGAGGCCAATCTGTTGATATTTGGACCCGAGGCCAATCTGTTGATATATGGGCCCGAGGCCAATCTCTTGATATATGGGCCAGAGGCCGATCTGTAAGATATGTTGGGCCTGAGGCCATTCTGTATGATACTGGACTTGAAGCCTCTCTGTATAAAAATTGGGCCCAAAGCCATTCTAAAAATGTTTACAGGATAAGATTAATCATATGACCTCTGCACTTATATATGTTATAAATATTACAATTCAAGTTTATTCATTGAATTCTTTAGGTACTATTATTCACTGAGCCTTGCTTACTCTGTATTATGTCTGTCTCTGTAGGTAACCGACCTGGAGGTCAGTCTTAGCTCAGCTTTGGTTGCTTCCTTTTGACAACTTCACTGTGTCCAAGCAATTGGTGAAGTCTATGTGTTTTGTGGAGTTCCTTTCACAACCCTTAGCTTTGGTCACTAGTCTTTTGTCTAATGTGATAGCATGTATAACTTTCCCTACCAATGTTTTTGCTACACCCCCACGTGCGGGGCTGGATCTGTATATATATTTATATATGTATATGTGAATATCTGCTTCTTGTGTGTCTGTTTATCATATGTTGGAACTGTTTGATGGTTACATTTGCGATCCTGGCATATAGGTGTTAGCTCAATGGATGTTATTTCATGCTGTTAATTGCTTCCGTTCAGGCCCCATATGTTATACATATCGAATTTTATGTCCGTTTCCGAATTGGTCATGCCAAAACTTTTAGGGGCGAGTTTGGGGCATGACATGTAAATTCAAATGCACAAGAAAGTGTGATGCGCAAGAAAGCGCAAGTGTAAACTGCACAAAAAAGTGCGATGTACAAGAAAGCGCAAGTGTAAACTGCACAAAAAAAGTGCGATGCGCAGGAAAGCGTGAGTGTAAACTGCACAAAAAAGTGTGATCCATAGGAAAACGCGAGTGTAAATGCAGGATTTTAAGGTCTCCTAGACCAAAGAATGCACAAGACAGTGCGAGTGATACACAACCACAAAGTGCACAAGACAGTGCAAGTGATACACAACCACAAGGTGCACAAGACAATGCGAGTAAGATGAAGTTGTGAAATAGATGCACTGAGTGAGATCACTGTGCAATAGATGCATGTTGTTAATTGAAAGCTTGTTCGATGCATGAAACAAGCATATTCTATGCAAGAGACAAAAGCATATTCTATGCAACACTGAAAGTATAATCTATGCGAAATCGAGAGCATGTTCTATGTATGAAACATAAGCATATTCTATGCAGAATTAAAAGCAAGCATATTCTATGCATGAATCATAACGATGCACGGCACGCATGTAACAGAAGTGTATACGAAAGTGCACATTCTATGTAATAGAGGGGCATCATGTATGTACTTTGGTGCCTCCGATTTACCTCTCGGGGGACTTTGCAACATGCTCAGCTCAAAAAGGATATACCCTGTTCATATTGGTGAGGGGTGACATCTGCATGTGAAAACCTCGGGTGCTGCTTGGACTGCCATTCTGACTTGAAGCAGGCTTACACTTGGGGTCGAGATACACTCATACTACAGAGAAATAGTGAGGCCTGAGAAGATGCACTTGGAATGCAGTCTCGGAATTTGCTGGAGTTGAAACATACTAAGATGCTCCAAATTTTTCCTCTTTTCTTTTGCTTTGCAGTCCGAAACCTATGTAGCTTCAGATAGGTCCTGGTTCGGTTACTCTCACATGACCTGGGTTGAACCCTGTAGTTTTATGAAAGAACAAATCCTGTTTTGTACAAATGTGGAAAATGGCACGGCACTCTGAGCACAAAACGATTTATTTTTGAAATTGAAATTGAGAAATGAGTTCTCAACCGGGTATTGAGCCTACGACCGACCATAGTACACGACGACTCAACAAAGAGAAAACGAAGGTAAAACAACCTAAACACATCTATTGACACTCGAAATGACTCAAAACAAGAATCGAGACAAACAAAAAACAACAAACACAACATTTGAATGTGTTACAAAGGCGAGAGACCCCTCGGTTCATGAGGAGCCTGTTTCTCCTAGTATTGTTTCCCACCCTTTCTCATTTGTGATTCTCACATCACCCTGGCACTCAATCTCTTTTTCTCTGAAAAGCCCTTTTCTCACTTTTTCTCTGAGCGCACATCTCTCTATTCTTTAATCTCTCTTATTTTTCATCCCTCCCCTCGGTGGTTGATGGACAAGAAGGAAGTTGTGGGCTCTTGCCCCTAGTATTCTACTAGACTCTCCTTTTGCTCACAACTCGTGAACTTTCCCACAGAGAGGTTGTGCTACAACTGGGTGTGCAGCAGATTCGCAATTGACATCGATTGACGACGCCCCTATCTTAGCTTGATCGAGGTGAGTTACAGCATGTCCCACCAGCTAGGCATACAATTGATTGGTCTCACACATTGCATTTTCTACGTCCCCATTCAGGGTCAGATGCCAATTTCAGTGTAATCGTCCAGATGAGGGAACCGAATATCCCGCTCCATTTCCAGTTCGTGCTTCGCACTTATCTTGATACCTCGCTGCTTGGAGGATGAGAAGGCTTTTGACCTTTTGCTGTTAGCTTCTGTTGTGCCCCTTTCTGGCAAGTAGAGTGCCCTTTTCCGGCAAATATGGTGCCTTTCCTGGCAAGTATGCTGACAACAGGGAAAAGACAGAAATCTGCCTCAACTGTGCCCCTAGTTCGTCATTTTGACCTTTTTTGGTTTTGGCTTTCTACTAACATAATTTTGACCACAATGAGTGTTAGATTAACATACTTGTTCGATTTTCTGATTTGAAATCATGCAAGTCAGGTTATGAGCACTGAAAATTTTCCTTTTTTTGGGTTCGAGAAATGGTCCAATTTTGGAAAAATGGAGTAATTTTTCAGAAAATTAGTCAACTTCATTAAGAATCCTCAAAATTATTTTTGCAAATGGCCACTGCTCGACCAACACGAAATCTTCTCTTGAGATGCACAACCTCAGATCTAAACTTGAATTGTCTTGCAGCTGAATCTTCCAACAGAATAGAACAACTGATTTTGAATGAAGACAAGCCAATTTGCACATGGATAAGATAGCCAAATTGAACAAGGATAAACCAATCAACATGGATGAGCCAAGCAGGCTGAAAATGATTGGGGCCGAACTTCAGGTTGAAGTTGCCTATGTATCCCAAAAATGGGAATCAGGCCTGACGTAGTTCTGGGTTGAGGTTCACTCGGGTGTTGACACTCTCCTTTTACGCTAACTTTTGCCAAGGCCACCCTTCTGGGTTTTCAACCTTGCGAGCTATGTTTTTCTTTTCTTCTTTTGTTTCTTTCTTCTTTTCTTGTCTTCCATTCTTTTCTTTTTTGTTCTTTTTGTTCTTTTTCTCATTTTGGTTCTTTTTCTTCGTTTTCTCTGCTCTAACTTTTGTCTGGGTCGCCCTTCTGGGTTTTTGGCCAAGCGAGCCTCTCAAGGATAAATTTTTTTTTAACTTGTCCATGTTGATCAGTTTTGAGATCTCGAAGCCATCTAAATCCAGGAGAATGGCTGTTGTTTCTAACCAAATAGTCTTGATGATGTGAGAGCCCATCCAATTGGGGTCAGAATTTGCCCCTAGTGCTAAGGATAGGATCTCAATTCTCCTTCAGCAAAAACTTTTCTTCTTTCCGCTTTTGAAATTTGGCTTTCTTGCCGGTCTTCATTGGTTTGCAGAATGACCCATTTTTGAATCTTCGAGCACATCTAACCTCTTTGCCCCTAGTTCAAGGGCTACTTCTGATCTAGCTTTGCAAGCTTCCTTTGATGACATTTGACCTTCTTGATCTGACCTTCTTGCCCCTAGTTCAAGGGCTACTTCCAATCTGGCCATACAAGCCTTATGTTGTGATTGATCGTTGAACATTTTGAGTCAAGGCTCATAGTTTGAAAGCAAAAGGGGTCGAGTCTCGAGGTTGAGAGTGATCCTATGCTGCACAATCTCAAGATCAATTCCATACATGTCTTCGCAGGACCACACAAAACATTTTTTGAAATCTTTTAAGAAAGTGACTAGTTGCTCGCGCTGCAGACAATGTAGAACTAATCTGGATCAAGCCAGGATCCTTCTCAGTATTCACATTAACAAACATGATCACATTCATTACGGGCTTAGCATGCCTCTCTTTCTCTCAGTTGATCAAATTTTTGCAAATCCCGAGGAATTCCTCTGTCTTTGTTTTTATCACAGTGTTAGAAATAGTTTTGAAAAACTTAGGTCAATGCAATGATTTCAAGCATAGAAAAGTAGGTGAAAAGCACTGTCGTTTCATTCGAAACTTCTGGCTCAACTGGCTCAATGGCAGAAACAGATGCAAAAGAAAGAGTGTAAAAGACAAACACAAAACAAGATAGTGATGTCCGAGCTAACACCCCCGAAATCACCCGACTCTAACACAACAGGACTGTCTCGATACAACAAGACAGACTTAATACAACACAATAGAACTGACTCAATACCCAAGTCAAAAAGTATAATAAACAACATTTTTCAAATTACTCAAAATAGTGTATGCCATCCGCCACATCTGGAGTAAACTGAGCGCCATCAGCAGGTGGTCCCCCCCGATCACATAGTCATATTATCCCCAAGTCCATCGATCCACTGCTGATAGACTTTGTAGGACCTGGTACGATGATGACCTCTTTGTCAATCAAATCTTGTATTTCATGCCGAAGACAAAAAGAAACATCAGTGTCATGATCGATTTGTTGATGGAAGGCACAGTACTTGGCCGGATTATGCTTAGCTGGAAGAGGATTCGGAAGAGACCGAGGCTCTAGGGGTTTGAGATGGCCTTGTCCAACGAGGATTCGGAGAGCTTTGGACAAAGTCATGTAGAGGGGCTTGAAGACCCTCTAGCCTCGGGGTTGGTACTTCGAGGTTTGTGAGGTTATGTTGAATGTACCGGCAAAAGGGTTGGCAAGTGTTGACTGGGTTTGCTGATCTCTTCCAAGTGTAGGATTACAGCTGAAAGGGGTGTTTCTGGTACGACATCCCTTTTTATGGCTTGCCCCTTGATTTGAAATGCCCTCATCCTGAGTGGCAAAAGTGCCATCCATAGTATTTGCAACAACTGCGAGCACTTGCTGTTTGTTCAGTACTTTAGCCTTCAAAGCCTCAACAGCCCACTGAAGGTGTTCATATGGACCAATACCTACCCCAACCTTGTTCTTGCCATTTGCCTCCACTTTGCTAAAGGATTAGCCTTCTTCTAATGCAGCCTGTCCCAAGATTGGGGAGCCTTTTGGCGCTAAATTTCTGGCATGTGATGTGGTCGATGACGGAGCCAATATTCGAAAGGCCAAATCTACCAGAGTTCTTTGCAAATCTTCAATCATGCTCACTAGCTCAAAAGTAGTGGGTTCATGGGTTTGAGATGATTGGGGTTCGAGTGCATTCATCATGCATAAGTCCATGTTGATTGGAATGAACACCTCAGGCTTGGATAAATGGGCCAGGGTGATGTATATGCTTGGGTTGTAGGTGTATGGCAATACATGGATTAGATTGAGATGTAGAGGTGACGGGTCAATGGTGGCCTGAAGTGGAGCTATCGTTCGGTTGTCAATGAGATTCTAAACCTCATGACGAAGGCGGTAGCAATGATCGGTGCCATGACTGCGCTGCTAATGATACACGCAGTATTTTGAGGGGTTATGTCTGGCAGGGAGTGGGTCAGACAGAGGTTGAGGATCAAGGGGTTTGAGATACCCTCTTCTCATCAGGACTTTTAGTGCGCTGGTTAGGCACATATAGAGGGGAGTGAAAGTTTTTCCCTGAGCTCGGGTTAGGGCGGCTGTTTATGGGTTGGTATTAGCAAAAGGGTCGGCTGTGGCGACTGTATTGATTTCAGTGGGTTTGGGAATAGTGCTACCGCCAACATTGGTCCTCCCTAAAATCACCCTTCTTATCGGTTCACTTGTTCTGGGAATAATCCCTCTGTTGAATGCATTCTTGATCTGAACCCCCAATTCATGCAAACTTTTGAAAGTGAACAGTGGAGCAACTATTAACTTTTGCAACATATCAGGCTCAAGGTTCTGCACCACTATCCACACTTGATCCCTCTCAGAAGGGCGATCTGTCATCTGTGCTGCCTTTGCTCTCTACCTTGCAGCAAATTCCACAAAAGGCTCTGTTGGGTTCTGTTGGGTTGCTTCAAGCTCTTGAGTGGTCATTTCAACTTGGGCATTGTAAGAATACTGATAGATAAATGCCTTAGCCAATTCTTTCCAGTTCTGCTTCACTTTATCCTCCAACTTAGCATACCAAGTGGCTGTTATGCCCGACAAGGTTCTTCCATACAGAGAGAGTTTCTGCGGCTTGGTCAGGCCCATCGGTTTCACGACATCCAAGAAAAGCTGGATATGTACCATAGGATCTCCAGACCCATCAAAACGGTCAATGTGTGGCATTCTGAATCTGTCTGGGAGCATTATGGCAGTCTCGGTGTATCCATTCTCAATGTCGAGAATAGAGTTAAGGTCCTGTGCCTTTTTGAATTGCTTCTCAAGGTTAGCAATTTTTAATGAGGTCAGGTCGAGCTCATTAATATCAAGGGAATAAAGCCTCTCATTAGGCTGCACCAGGGGTCTGAAAACTCGGGCTTGAGCCAACCCTTCTCGGGGATCTGGACCATACGAATCTTCAGCTGGCGGAAGTGGGTCAAAGTTCAGCTGGGGTCCCGAGACTGGATGTGTGGCAGATGCCCCAGATGGGCGTTGCGTTTCAGCATTGGTCTCATCCTGCATGGCGATTCCCCAGTTTAATGCCGCTATCATGGCCACAACTTCTTCCAGACTTTGTACCATCACGGATCTGCTGAGTTGAACAAAGGTGATCTGACTAGTGACTGTCAGATCAGTTGAATCAATGAGCCCTATCTGGCCATTCTTTGCCTTGCCACTGGCGAAGGGAACACTGGTTGCCTTTGAACTAAATCTCTGACCTGACAAAGTCTATCAACACAACTCTAATGTACCCGGGGGACATCGGAGCCTTTTGAAGCGATGGTTCCAGGACTACCTTGCAAAAGAGGAAACAGAGAGCATCTCAGCCTGGTTTCACTAGAACAGGTATGCGCATAGCTGAATGACTATATTCCACACTGAATTCTTCCCCAAAATTAGGTACCAACTTTACAACTGATATGCACATCCCTGTACAGTTTCACTGTGAAGCACATACCAGTTAAGTGAGAGCCCAAAACACCCCTATGATGGGGTAGGGTTACCCTGTCCTAATTTCGTCAGAACTAGGGTTTCACTATGCAAACAAGCAGTTTCAAACAATTCCTGCATTCGGGTGAGCAACCTGTCCTAGTTTGGAACAGTCTCTAAGGCTTCCGATATGCAACTAGGTCAATTGGTCAAGAATGGTATCTCGGCAAGACCACCGAATATTCCTCTCGCTCCTAACACCAAGAAGTGAAAGGAGGATCAAACAGTACAGCAGTAGTCTAGATCCAAGGCTTGTGTTCCCATCGTGGCAGAGCCTGCAACCGGTCAGGAATAGCATATGGCAAACACTATGACTTAGGCGCACCAATGCAAATGCAAATGCAAAGAAAAACATAAGTGTAAATAAAACATCATATCATGAGTTCGAGTCAAGTTCTCTAAATCCCCAGCGGATTCACCAGAAACTATAGCTCGACTTTCTTCGCGCCCCCATTTTGGAGAGCTCTAATTTGGTCCTACAGTTCGAACTCCTGTCACGGTTCTGAATCTAATCTCACAAAGTGCAATGTGAGACTGATAAATGCCAAAGAGTCCAATCTGACAAATCATTTTGAAAAATCAGATTTTGAATCAAATAATACCAAAACTGGGCTATTTTGCTAGATCACAGAGTCGCCACCTAAATATTTTATTTTAGAAAAATTTAGGAAACCTTGACTCGTGCCAAAGGCGACGTGTCGATCATCACCAAAGTTGCCCCAGCTAGGGAAATTAGGTACGAGGGGGGAAGGTCATGAAATGAGCTCCCCCGCTGTAGAGACCCCATTTTTGACCGTCCTCAAGACTTGGACGTCATCGTTTGAACACTCGATGATCATCCATGCTCATGTTCGTTTTGAGCTCCTGAAGGTCTCGGCTGCGCGCCTTGCCTTAAAACCTCTCAACTTGTTTGTTTCATGCTTGGTTGTCGACCAAGGACTTGTGGTTTTGTTTCTGAGGGAAGAGGCTGGCTTGTTGGCCATCCCTACAACCCATCGGCCAAGCCTTGTGCTTATCGGCCATGTATTCTCTCCATCGGCCATAAGTGTTGGCCGGTCGGCACTCTGTTTGGTCGATCGGCCATTTTTTGGGCCGAGACCCCTTTTTCTGCTTTTGCAGATTTTTTTCTTCCAGCTGGTGCCAGCTGTTGGTCACTTGGTGTATCCTCCATACACGTGTATGGATCGATTCAAACCAAGTCCTAGCTTGTTCAAGAAGCTTGGGACTTGGTTTTCTATAAGAAGAGAGGCCCCTCTCCCTTTCCAGAGGTTCTGGGATTTGATATACAAGATATCTCTCTCTCTCTCTCTCTCTCTCTCTCTCTCTCTCTCTCTCTATGTTTGTGTGAGTTTGTGCTCTAAAGTGCGTTTTGTCTTCACTTTGGCACTACAACATCTAGCAACACACCACCATCTTTGAGCTGAGATTCTTGGCAGTGTTATTTGAGCTCTGAAAGTTGGTTTTTCCCTCAGAAGCTGCTGGTTTCAAAGTTGTACTTCAAGGGTGAGTGTATTCCCCTTTTAAGCCTTTGTTTGTATACCATATTGGCCATCCTTGCATATTGTTTTAGGCCTTGCTTTCAACTGAAAAAAGTCTTGTTTTGAAGTGCTTAACATGTTTGTTTGAGGCCTCTTTGGTGTTGGGGGATGGTCAACCCCCTTTAGAGCCTTGTTTGGCCTTGTTTTGAGCCACCTCTTTAGGCCTTCGAGATCATCTCCTTTTGGCCTTTTAGCCACTGAAATCCAATGGATTTTCAGTGGTAGAAAGTGTGTTTTGAAGCCTTAAATAGGAGGGGGTTGTCCCCCCTCTTCTTGTCTTGTATGCTTGTGTTGATGGTTCACCAAGTTGGCATGTTTTTATACCTCTTTGTGGCTCCATTTCAGCATATATTAGGCCTTGTCTTGCCATCATATAACACTATTTTAGCTTGGTTTGATCACATCATGCATGCTCCTTGCACTTGTAGTGCAAATCCTCTCACTAGTCTAATATGCATCATGCTTTTGATCATCATTCTAGCATGCTTTTGGCTTAACTCCAAGAAGATTTTGTCCATGTTTTAGCATGCTTAAGCTCTGATTTATGTTGTTTTGGTCATGCATGCCATGTTTTGTATAGCCATAACGCATTCTTGCTCATTAGCTTTGAGTTTCATGGTCTCTAGTATGGCTTACTTGAGGAGTTTGCATGCTTTGGTCTCATTTCAACCATGATTTCAGTATGTATAGTGTGGCCATACTCTCTCATGCTTCACTATTTCAATGCTTTTGGTGAGTCATGCTTTATGCCTTAAGTATGAGTCCATATGCATGCCTTATTGCCTAAGCTTTTGGAATGCCATTTCAGTGGGTTTTTGGTCCTATTTTGACATGCCATAACTCCGATTTTTGTTGGTATAGTCATCTGGTACTTGGTTTTTGTGGATGTAGTGTAATCCTCTTCATTGGCCTTGTATGTGTCATGTTTTGTGCTCCCCATGCTAGCTTGTTTTGGCTTCATTCCATGCATGTTTTGGCCTTATTTTGACTTGCCTTGGGACTATTTTGAATCGCCTTGACCCTTTGGGGCTTGGTTGATATGGCCATGGTGTATGTCCCTTGGCTAGCTTTAAGCTTTAAGCCCACTAGCATGCTTGCTTTGTCATGTGTGCATGGTTTAGCCTCATTTCGAATGTGATTTCAGAGCCTACTTCACTGCCACACTCTCACATTTCATACTCCTTCAATGTGTTTGAGAGTTGGTGCCTTCATGCTTTGTTTGTGAACCAATTAGCATGCATGCTTGCATATACTTTTGGACTCCATTTTTAGCATACTTTGGCCATTGTTTGGGCATGCATGAAGCATATTTGTGGTTGGTTTGGTCCTTTAAGTAGTGCATTACATGGCCTTTACCACATATTGTTGCATGACATTGTTATTTGCATGTTATTGCATGTTCATGATGTTTAGCATGTTGACTAGATAGCATGTTGTTGCATTCTTGGGTGCATTGCATATTGTTGCATGCTTGGTGCATTGCATGTTGTTGCATGCTTATTGCATTGCATGATTTTTGTATGCTTGTTGCATTGCATTGTGTGTGCATGCCTTGCATTACATTGTGTTTGGGTCGGATGTTGATCCAAACATGGGGAACGAGGGGCGTTTCATACTTGAGGTGATGAAACGCACCTCATTCCTTAGGTCGCCGACCCTCTTGATCAAGCATGATAGAGGTGTAGGTTCATTGTGTCTTTTGTGCATTTATTTGACATTGATTTGTGCAACTCGGCCTCTTTGGCCATCATGCATTGAGATGCGTGATTGATGGTTCGAGGGCCGCACATTACACTCCTTTGAGCTTAAAACATGATAAGGAGTGTGGTTGCACACACATTTTCTTGTAAATACACTGCCATGCCTCTGTTAGTGCTCTGTTGCAGCAAAAAGAGAATTTGCAGGAAGTAGTGGCCGATCGACCACTTAGTATGCCGATCGGCTATCAAAATTGGCCGATGACCACAAACTCTGGCCGATGGCCATCCCTTTCGGCCGACCACCCCTCAACATGTCCCTGAGGTGGATCAAAAGTATTTTGGAGGTTGGCACAGTTTTTTAGAAGTCTAAAACAGTGCAAACAGAGGCATCATGAGGCACAGTAGTGGATTTCCGAGAGGACGCGACCGAGCATGCATCATTCATCATTCCGAGGCAGAGCTGTGGCAACCTATTTTGGTTTCTTACTTAGTTGATTTCGTAATTTAATTAATTTGATTAATTAGTTAAAGTTTTGTAATAATTAATTAGCTTAGCATTAGTTAATTAGTTGTTTTGTAATAATTAGTTTAATTAGCTTAGAATTAGCTAGTTAGCTTATTATTCGGATCCTCCGTCAAGAGGGCGAATTTTGTAATAAGTGTGTGTGTGTGTGATGCATATCTTCCAACCCCATTGCTTTCTCCCTTTTATTTACCAGCTTTCGATTGTTACTTATAGGGCATGTTTCAATTAGCATCCTTATGCTCGCATGTTTGCATCATTCATCTGTTTTGCATGCACCGGGCTCCGCTCATCATACTAACTACATTGTATTTCAATACATTTACTTGAATACGTGTTCAACAGCATGTTACCAAGTCGTAATCATATGTCATTCTAGATAGCCGAGCCTATTTTAGTTGCATTTTTGCATGCGTTGCATTAGCCATCTTAACATGGACTAGGATCATGCATGATTTCTAACTAGTTCTCTGTTTTGGCTCAGAGTACACTATGAGTGTTTACGCTTTAGCATCTTGCATGTATTTAAGTGTTTCCATATTAGCATGCTTGCCAAGAGGCTAACTGCTTAAGTGTTTAACTGCTTGAATGCTTGTGGGTCGAGGTTGGATTGCTTGAATTGGAACATTTCATCAAAATGTGTATCTTAAGCCCACTTGAGAGTGGCAAAATCACGTTTTCTGAGCCCACTTAAGGGTGGCAAATTCCACGACTTAGCCTACTTGTGAGTAGCACCTCTAAACCGTTTTCAAACAAACGAACATGAAATATTTTGTTCCAACTTAGGCGATCTAATCTATACTTGTATGCTATGCGCATCACATAGTAATTCTAGGTTAATAACCGGAATAAGAACGCATGTGTTTTCAAAAACAACATATCATGTTAGTAAAGGTCGATCTTTGATTGGGCGAGCGGGGGTGCTCATTGCATGACCTTCCCCTCTCGTACCCAAGTTCCCGAGCGGAGGCAAATTTGGTGATGACAGACACGTGGCCTTAGGCACGAGTCAGGGTTTTCTAAATTTTCCAAAAATAAAACATCTAGGTGGCGACTCTGTATCTGACAAAGCAGTCCATGTTTGACACTTCTTTATTAAAATTGATTTTCCAAAACGATTTGCCGAATTTGGACTTTTTGGTGATTTATCGGTCTCACATCGCACTTTGTGAGATTAGATTCAGAACCGTGACACGAGTTTGAACTGTAGTAGCTAATGAACAAACGAATTCGCGCCCTCGCGCGCAGAGCCGGGAGTTCTCAGGCGGTCTACAATTTCTGGCGACTCTGCTGGGGAGTTAGAGAACTTGACTCGAACTCATGATATCTTGTTTTGTTTACACTTATGTGTCTCTTTGCATTGCATTTGCATTGGTGCGCCTAAGACACCGTGTTCGCCGTCTGCTATTCCTGAACGATTTTCCTGAGGCTACGTGCCATAAGGTTGACCGATTACGGGCTCTGCCACGATGGGAATACAAACTCCTGTTGTTACCGGGGCACCCTTTTTGACCATTCGACCTAGTGCATATCGGAAACTGTAGTGACCATTCCAAGCTAGGACAGGTTGCTTGCCCGATCGTAGGTTGTTTGAAACCGCTGTGTGCATAGTGAAACCCTAGTTCTTGACGAAACTAGGACAAGGAAACCCTACCCCTCCATAGGGGTGTTTTGGCTCTTACTTGTTTGCTATGTGCTTTTAGAGTGTGTCTCTACAGGGAATGCATGTATCAGTTTGCAAGTCTGGGTATCAGGCCTGCGGGCATCAGTATTTGGGGAATCAGTTTTACCTGAGGGTATCAGATCTGGGACAGTGATTTGGGAACAGCGATCAGTGTTGAGAAACAGTGTGTTCAGCTTACAAATATCAAATGTGTGTTGTGTTTATTTAAGCCGTTATGCTGTCTGCTTTTCGGGTTATATGTTTCCTTACTATGCTTTATTTATCTTTTTGTAAGGTAGTTTAGGCACCATTGCTTCCGACCAGGCAGATATTCCCCAAGCACTCTGGTTTAGAGGTCGAAGACTTCATCGATCCGAGGATCTGATAGACAGACAACCAGTGTTCTATTCATTACCCCTGGTTACAAGACGGAGGGCAGTTAGGCAGAGGATATCGATTCAACAGTCAGTTCAGAGGGGTTTGTCTACCCCACCTGAGTACAGTAGGGATCAGAGTTCTGTTTCTCCCACAGAGAGGGAACATACATTGGTTCAGTCAGATCCACACTTTACAGTCGAAATGGAAGAGATGATGCGTCAGCTCCAAGAGACTATGCAAGCCATGCAGTGAGATGCTGCCCGCCAGGCAGAATTTGCTGCACGTCAGGCTGAGGTTGTAGCCCAACAGGCAGAGTTGATTGCTAGACTTCAGCAACAACAGCAACCACAACCACAACAAGCCAGAGCATCCACTTCGCATCCACTCCCACCCCCACCTAGAGTTCCAATACTCGGGGATACCGCAAACGTCCAGGACGATACGGACACTCCAACAGGGCAAGTCCCGCCACCAGTTCTACCACAAATTTCGAAGACACCGGCCTTCTCAACAGATACACCTTTTGACTCTGAGATGGACCCGACCGCTCTGAAGGTGAGCCTGCTGGAAAAGCTATTCAAAAGGGCTCAAGGAGCTCATTCCATTCCGGAGATAGAGGATGGATACACCGATTCAGCGGTGACTTTGCCGGACCGGTTTAAGATGCCACATATTGATCGCTTTGACAGTTCTGGGGACCCCGTGGTGCACCTGCATTTGTTCTCAGATATCCTAAGGCCGATGGGCCTCTCCAGATTGCAAAAGCTTTGCCTCTTCGGCCGGACCCTATTGAGTGTTGCGGCTATTTGGTATGCAAAGCTGGAGGACTCTGTCAAGAGAAGCTGGAAGGAGATGGCTGAGGCCTTTATAGCTCAATACTCTTATAACATGCAGATCGAGGTCACAACTCGTGATCTCGAAACAACTAGACAGGAGCCAAAGAAGAGCTTCTCTGACTTCGTAACCCGTTGGAGGGCCAAAGCTTCGATGATGACCATCAGGCCGGTTGACAAAGATCAGATACGGATGGTTGTACGCAACCTCCAGCCCAAGCTTATGCAGAAGATGATCATCCTCCCTCTTCCTACCTTTGCGGATCTACATCAGATTGGGGTGCAGATCGAGGACGCCATGAAGCAGGGTCTGATTGACAATGAGATAGAGCAGCCCAAGAGGGCATTTAACCGCAGTACGAATGCAGGCACGAGTAGTGTTGCAGCTGCCAGAACTTCAGATGTGGGCATGGTCACCACCACTACCACTCCAAGAACACTTACAGATACCCCCTTCACCGGTGCGTTCAGAAGTAGCTCGCAAATAGCCAGATATCCACCTCGAGGCCAGAGAGCCTTTACTCCACTATACATGCCCCTGTCCAAAGCTCTGGGGGTTTTGATCAAAAAAGGACACCTGAAGCCCCTTGAGCCGCGGCCATTACTAGACAAACTTTCTGCTTCCCACAACCCAGCCAAATTGTGATACCCCTGTTCTGTATTATGCTAATTGGTCCTTAACATGAGTATGATTATGTGTTTGATATGATTTTGTGTGCCATTATGTGAAAATATGTGGTTTTGAATTTCTATCTGTTCACCGTAGGAATATCTGTTTGATTATCTACTTTGGAAATTAAATTGGAGGCCTTATCGGCCACAGAACCTGAAATTGATTACGCCATTGTGATTGACATAATTTTTAGAGCCTACGGTGAAATTTAATTGAAAATTGATTCGGGTCAGATTAAATTGATTAAATTAAGGAGCTAGTGCTCAAATTATTTAATCTTAAATAATATGACCAAGGGAGCTTCTTATTAAGGGCATTATACACTCAATGCTCCTTTTTATATTCATTTGGGCTGATTTCAACTCTTAGAAAGAGAGGGCCGGCTAGAGAGAGAAAGGGAGAGGGTTGTGCAATTTTTGGCTCAAAGCTTGGAGAATTTGAAGGCCAATTCAAGATTTGACCGTAGTTTGTGGAGATTAAAGCCTCTAGGGTCAAGCTCCAGGGCAAATCCACATGCCGACCACTGTGAGTAATATCTAAATTATGTTATTGTCCCATTTGCTTACTCTTATGAAAGTTTTGTAAAGTTCATTAATTTGAATGGTCGACAAGTTTGATATAAAAGGCCTATGAGCCAGTTTGATATGAAAGGCCTATGAGCCAGTTTGATATGAAAGGGCTTATGAGCCAGTCTGATATAAAAGGCCTATGAGCCAGTCTGATATGAAAGGCCTATGAGCCAGTTTGATATAAAGGGCCTATGAGCCAGTTTGATATAAAGGGCCTATGAGCCTGTTTGATATGAAAGGCCTATGAGCCAGTTTGAAATGAAAGTTCGAAAGGTCGAAAGACCAGTTTGACACGAAAGTGTATATGGGCCGAAGGCCGTTTTGACACGAAAGTGTATTTGGGCCTAAGCGCCGTTTTGACACGAAAGTGTATTTGGGCCTAAGCGCCGTTTTGACACGAAAGTGTATATGGGCCTAAGAGCCGTTTTGACACGAAAGTGTATTTGGGCCTAAGCGCCGTTTTGACACGAAAGTGTATTTGGGCCTAAGCGTCGTTTCGACACGAAAGTGTGATTGGGCCAAAGGCCGTTTTGACAAGAACGAATGAGTGGGCCAGAGGCCGTTTTGACATAAATGAAAGATAAAGAGGCCAAAAGGCCAGTATGTTTAGAACCGGAGTCACTTGACTTACATTGTGTATATATATGTTAATTAGAAATATGAACTGGGCCCAAGGCCGTTCGGAATATGTTGTTCTACATATTGTTGTATCTTCTTATTTGATATTATTCACTGGGCTTTCGTTCACGCTCATTCGTGTGTTTGTAGGTGAGCCAAGAGAAGCACAACCCCGGCCCTAGTGAAGTCTGCCGAGAACAACATGAGTTTTGGAGAGTCAGCCTTGTGTCTCACGCACGAGACCCATCCTTGCCATTTTGTCACGTATTTACATTTTGTCTTGTTGGCAAGGACTTTGCATATACTTGTGTATATTTTGATATGGTTGACTCATTTTAGATGATCATGTCTGTAAAGAAATTTGTGGTACTGTATTTTGTTGTGAGTTATTAACGTATATGCGCATGGTTGTTTAAAAGTGCATATAAGCACGGCTCTATGGACAAAGTTTTTAATTATTGCTTCCGTTTGGCCCCTTTACTCTGTTGAGTTACGTCTATTTTGGTTTGAGGCCGTAGGTAATCTCAGGATTACTGGCTGGTTACGTCCTTAACCCATAGGGGCGGGTTCGGGTCGTGACAGAGTGGTATCAGAGCACGAGTTAATAACTCACACACTTGTCCAAAAGAGCAATAAGCGTCTAGAAAAGATCTAGGATGCATTCACGTGGTAAATACAAATCTGAAAGCATCAAGGATATGCTTAAGTGTTTCGATATGAACAGTTATATGCTATAATTTGTAAATTGCTTGCATGGTAAACCTTTGGAATACGTATGCTCTCTGGTATATGCATACTTGTGAATCTCTGTATTAAGTATAATGCTATGTTTGGTATAAATGAATGATTGCCTAAATTCTCCTTGAACATAATTTTGGTATCCTTAGCGGAGGCCCTCGCCCAGGGGATATAATACTGTGGCTTATGGTCATGTGGCCCTAGCCCGGGGGAAATAATACCGTGGCCTATGTATGAGATATGTTGATATGCTTGACCGACATGATATGTCACGCTAAAGGAAGTACCACACATGATTCGAATATGAGATATGAATTGTTACACTAATGTATACAACAAGTTTGTTTTGTTATAATGCACGTACATGAATATATGAACCATGAAAAGTTGTTTATGTGCATTCAATTCTGCCTACGGATGTCTACGTGAAGTATGAACATGATTTGAGTATACAATTACTTAGTAAATGTTCAGCATGCGATATCTGATAAGTATGCAATTATCTGTTATGTATGTGATTAATTGCGTACGATATGTGAAATGAGAATATAAAGACGTGCTTATGTACAAATGTGATTTTGTGTTTAATTTCGTATTAGGCATCCCAGTATTTGGTAAAGTTTGATAAGAATTTGTGTGGAGTATGGGCAAATTAAGGGCATACGGGTTGGAAGGTTCTTCCACAACCCGACTTGATAGACCGGAAAGAGTAGTACAAGAATTGGCAGAGATCTTGAGACAACAGCGTCAGTTGCCGCTACGGCAAGAACCTTTGCCACCACCAGTGTAAGAAACACCGAGGAGTTTGTTATTAGATTTTCTAGGGCTCGTTATAGATGTGGTAAAATGGACCATATGGTAAGGAACTGTCCCCGAACTGAACAACTGTGAATAAATCTTCTGCCTCAGTTGAATTCGTACCAATGGTAGGAATTGCTAATCGAGATAGAGTAATCGCACTCGTCCCAGAAAGCACTCAGAATACTGCAACCGTTATCCCAGGTATCTATACTGTTTATAAACGAATGCCTATGTGTTGATTGGTTCTGAATTAGTACATTTGTACATCTTCGCTTGGGATATTATTTGATTCGGATCGGCATATTTTTCCATATCTGCTGCACGTGTATCTAGATTGGTTAGACCCACATGATCGAGACTGTATTCATTGGAGGTATATACCCCGTTTGGGAAATTTGTGAAACACGTTTTGGGATATTGATTGGCTCTGCACATGCACATATATATATATATATATCTACACCTATGCTCAGGTTGATTTGCTATGTTACTGTCTTCAATGACTAAACCACTGGAATTGTGACTTTGTGATTGTATAATTGAGTTGAGCAACCCAAATAATAAACTCTGCAAGCCACGAGACCATGCATTTTGATTGGTAGAAAATTGACTGGATTATGTGACTATACTAGGCTCGACTCATAAACCTACGTTTTGTGACTAATTTGGAACTTTTGCGTAACAGACCCTATCTTATGTACAACCGAGGAACTCTGTTTAATGTGTTACTGTGCACCATGTGCTTATATATAAGACTTGTTTGGGAATTGCTGTATTGATTATGGTACATACCTCCTGATCTGAATAACTGCACGTTTATGCAGCTACCCCGAATTTATGTAGACAATACCACATTGTACCTAATTTGGAACACTTTGATATGAACTATTGTGATGAATGATCCTGATATGACTTTGAGAACTGATGAACTTAGGGCAGTTGAGAAACTATCAACCATGTACCTAAGCAAACGAAGTACGCCCTACAGAACCGAATGTGTCCTATTTGAGAAAATTTTTATCTGATTCGATTCGATAGAACCTTTGCCCGATATTGTTCCGATGGAACCCTCGTTTGATATGATTTGATGGAACCTTCGTCTAATTTAATTTGGCAAGACCTGTGTCGGGATTGGTTTGATAGGACCCTCTGTATGATTTAATTTTGTAAAAAGGGATTGAGGATTGCCTGTAAATAAATAGCCAGATTATTCTTGGCAGAAAAACTGATAGACCCAAAACTTGAATCTGTTTAGAGCACTTAACCTATTTGAAACACCTTTTGTGGACTATAACAGATTGCTCTAACCATAAACACCGCTGAGAACCAACCCCTAACTATCGAGGACAAATGTGTTGAAAATGAGCCGAATTGTACAAATCCCGTGATTGGATGTCGTAAGGAGTGTTGTTCCATTTTGTTTATTTGACGCTATGGGAACCGATGACGGTAGATTGATTTGATTTTGAGCAGTACTGAACTTTTGTCTTTGACTGATCAGAACATGTTTTGTAAGGGAGAGTGGTTACTTCAGAGTTATCAGATTTTGGGGAAATCAGATTACAGTGGATGGTGTTGTGTTGCTTTGATGACATTCTTAGAGTGTCCTTTTTGTGTTAGGGGACATTAAGCCTATGTAGCACCTTTGATGGGATATCTTTTTGCCACCGACGGTCTTTTACGGGTGGCTTTGACTAATCGATCTCGAGTCGGCCACCGACGGTCGTGAACGGGTGTGCTTCGATTCCGAGATGATTATTCTTTTGTTTCGTTCGGAATGACATCCTATTGTAATTTGTAGATGTTTAAACATCCAAGAAACTTTGAAAAACCCTGATTGCCCGTAAGTGCGTGAATTCAGTACGCTTTGTGAATAACTGCTTAGTGTCGTCATATCCTGTGATTGGGGCTTTGAGGATGTGTAAATTGTGTTTAACACGTGATTGATTGTTTTAGTATTACCTTTGACGCCATGGGGATTAGTATATGAATTGCCTTATGCTTTTGACGACTATCAGATAATGTGGGGAGACTCGATGGAATAGAGAATTGAATACTGAACTGAATTAGAAACTGTAAACTGTTGAATGAATTGAGAACACATGTATTATGTTAGAAATAGACTGCATCGGTGTTATTGTGCTTTACAATTGGTACTATGGGGGGGGGGGGGTACATGAGTTACGTATGTCGTATGGTTGATTGCTTCGTCATTATCCTAGTTGACTCGGGGATCAATGTCCGGATCCACTTTGAATTCCTGGAAACTTTTGATTGACCTTGGATAACTGTGAGGAGTCGTTGAACTAACCACCGGATCGGATTGTGAATTGTGGAATCATTGAAGGATGAATTGAACTTTTGTGACAAAGGAATAGACCGAACTTCTGTGATAAAGTTAGCTGGCATCTGAAATAAATATGTTGGTAACCTACCTTGAAGAGGGCAATTGGTGAAATCGTGCCTAAATATTTTCGGTGCTAACAAGTCAAAGTCGAATATCAGATGTTGGCGGAACTACTTCGACCTCTCTCCATTTCGGAATGGAAATAGGGATGTGTGACTATGAATTTCATTATGGGGCTACCTTGAGCACCCAAGATATGAGTCCTATTTGGGTTATTGTATATAGAATTATTGAGTTGCTCATTTCCTCCCCGTAAAATTTTTGTATGATGCTTGTAGACCAGCCACTGTTTACATCAATAAAATTGCTCGTTTGCATGAGGTTCCAGTATCTATTGTTTTAGACAGAAATTCTAGAATGTGTTTGAATTCTGACAAGCCTTCAAGAGGCAATGGGAATTGAATTGTGAGTCAGCACTATTTTCCATCCGCAAATTGATGTATAATCAGAAAGAATTTCTCAGATTTTGGAAGGAATGCTCCGAAGATATGCATTAGATTTTTCAGAGAAGTTGGAAAGATCTATCCATCGTTGGCAAACTTTGCTTGCTACAACGGCTCACACTCTAGTTTCGACATGGCACCATACAAGCCTTGTATGGCAGAAAAGGTAAGTCTCTGACTGATTGAGAATAGAGTGTTGCTTGATTTTGAGACTAAGTGAATGACCATCAAGAAGGATTGGAACCGTTGAATGAAAAGTGTTCCGAATTGTTTCGACTAAAGGTAAAATAAGTTTGGAGGACCAAACTTCCTAAAGGGGGGAGATTGTGATACCCCTATTCTGTATTATGCTAATTGGTCCTTAACATGAGTATGATTATGTGTTTGATATGATTTTGTGTGCCATTATGTGAAAATATGTGGTTTTGAATTTCTATCTGTTCACCGTAGGAATATCTGTTTGATTATCTACTTTGGAAATTAAATTGGAGGCCTTATCGGCCACAGAACCCGAAATTGATTACGCCATTGTGATTGACATAATTTTTAGAGCCTACGGTGAAATTTAATTGAAAATTGATTCGGGTCAGATTAAATTGATTAAATTAAGGAGCTAGTGCTCAAATTATTTAATCTTAAATAATATGACCAAGGGAGCTTCTTATTAAGGGCATTATACACTCAATGCTCCTTTTTATATTCATTTGGGCTGATTTCAACTCTTAGAAAGAGAGGGCCGGCTAGAGAGAGAAAGGGAGAGGGTTGTGCAATTTTTGGCTCAAAGCTTGGAGAATTTGAAGGCCAATTTAAGATTTGACCGTAGTTTGTGGAGATTAAAGCCTCTAGGGTCAAGCTCCAGGGTAAATCCACATGCCGACCACTGTGAGTAATATCTAAATTATGTTATTGTCCCATTTGCTTACTCTTATGAAAGTTTTGTAAAGTTCATTAATTTGAATGGTGGACAAGTTTGATATAAAAGGCCTATGAGCCAGTTTGATATGAAAGGCCTATGAGCCAGTTTGATATGAAAGGGCTTATGAGCCAGTCTGATATAAAAGGCCTATGAGCCAGTCTGATATGAAAGGCCTATGAGCCAGTTTGATATAAAGGGCCTATGAGCCTGTTTGATATGAAAGGCCTATGAGCCAGTTTGAAATGAAAGTTCGAAAGGTCGAAAGACCAGTTTGACACGAAAGTGTATATGGGCCGAAGGCCGTTTTGACACGAAAGTGTATTTGGGCCTAAGAGCCATTTTGACACGAAAGTGTATTTGGGCCTAAGCGCCGTTTTGACACGAAAGTGTATTTGGGCCTAAGCGCCGTTTCGACACGAAAGTGTGATTGGGCCAAAGGTCGTTTTGGCAAGAACGAATGAGTGGGCCAGAGGCTGTTTTGACATAAATGAAAGATAAAGAGGCCAAAAGGCCAGTATGTTTAGAACCGGAGTCACTTGACTTACATTGTGTATATATATGTTAATTAGAAATATGAACTGGGCCCAAGGCCGTTCGGAATATGTTGTTCTACATATTGTTGTATCTTCTTATTTGATATTATTCACTGGGCTTTCGTTCACGCTCATTCGTGTGTTTGTAGGTGAGCCAAGAGAAGCACAACCCCGGCCCTAGTGAAGTCTGCCGAGAACAACATGAGTTTTGGAGAGTCAGCCTTGTGTCTCACGACGAGACCCATCCTTGCCATTTTGTCACGTATTTACATTTTGTCTTGTTGGCAAGGACTTTGCGTATACCTGTGTATATTTTGATATGGTTGACTCATTTTAGATGATCCTGTCTGTAAAGAAATTTGTGGTACTATATTTTGTTGTGAGTTATTAACGTATATGCGCATGGTTGTTTAAAAGTGCATATAAGCATGGCTCTATGGACAAAGTTTTTAATTATTGCTTCCGTTTGGCCCCTTTACTCTGTTGAGTTACGTCTATTTTGGTTTGAGGCCGTAGGTAATCTCAGGATTACTGGCCGGTTACGTCCTTAACCCATAGGGGCGGGTTCGGGTCGTGACAGAAATACTGCGCCTTTCACCAACAGCATGGTCATGACACTGACCAGTGCTATAGATTGCGTCATGAGATTCAAGATCTCATTAACAATAGGGTGATCGTGCCTCCAGAGAAGCCGAATGTCACCACCAACCCACTTCCACCACATAACCAAGCTCCACCTCCTAAACGCATCAACTTGATCCAAACTGGGGTTGTGTCTTATGACCCTAGCATATATATCACACCTTCCCACCTACCCAAACCGGAGGTGTTCATTCCAGACAGCACGGACTTGCGCATGTTGGACATCTCCCAAACTCGACCAGAACCGGTGGTGGTGACTATCGAAGATAGAACCGGGATGATTGTGGGGCAGATGGAAATGGTGATTCAGAGCCTGAGTGGTCTACGAGCGTTGAGTACAACCCAAGTGGTTACATCACATCAACGGGCCAGATTAAGCCGAGGGTACAGTTGCCAGTTGGGGCAGAGATCTGTGTGGTTAGGGGGGATGGACCCAGTCAGGGGTTAGATGACTTGGCTGAGTTGGAGGAGGATATCACAAATCTGTAATTCTTCAATGAACAGGATCCGGGGGACGTGACTGTCAACTGGTTTGATTTAGATGGGTTGGCAGAAGCTATCGGATGGCTCAGCAACGAGCCAGATGTTGTCGAGCAACCTTAGCCAGAACAAGGATTGCCAAAGACGGGAACATCATCAGCGGCCGAAATGCCCGGGAATTAGGAGCAACCGCCAGAGAGCACCGGTGTTAAGAATTTTGCTCAGAACACGGGCAGTTTGAGTACAGAAGATTCTGAACAACAGGCTGCGCTGAAGCAGTTTGAGCAGGAAAAGATCGAAGATCTGGAGAGAGCCAGAAAGGCCAAAGCCCCCGCGGGGACGGAATGTGCTGTGCGCACAGAAGTAGTTGTAACGGAATCGGACAGGTGTCTGTCGGTTGCCGATGGTATGTGGTGGGAAGATGACAACCTATGTCTTGCCCACACAGATGAAGATTGGGGAGGGAATCAGCCGGATGATACCTAGTACGTGGAGGAGGTTGACCACATGACCAGGAGTGGGCGGTATTTCAAGCCCCCACACTTTGATCAACCCGAGGCGTTCGGAAAGGACAAAGAATTGGAGAGACTGAAGGAGAAACTACTCGAGGAAGAGGCTGTACTGAAACAGCTTAAGAAAATCCAAGCAGACATCTCCATCTGGAGACTGCTCATGGCCTCAAGAGTTCATAGACAGGCAGTCCTTTCTGCAATGGACATGGCCAAGCTATCAATCGACACCACGCCTGAATAGTTGGTGGGGCTGGTCTTTCTGGGGGGAGCTTCCCCGACGTTGACCTTCACTGACAAGGAACTGCCGCCTGAGGGCTCAAACCATGACAAACCACTCTACATCTCTGTCGAGTGTAGAGAGAAGTGGGTACCGGTGGTTCTTGTTGACACAGGATCTGCTATCAATGTGTGCTCGTCGAGGACGACATATGCAATCGGGTTGAAGCCCGCGGATTTTGTGCCAACTGCCTAGGTGATACGGGCATACGATAATACCAGCAGAGAGGTAATGGGGACTGTACAGATTCAGACTTAGGTTGGTCCAGGACAACACGGCATTGATTTTCATGTCTTGGACGTTCCCGCAACCTTCAATCTACTCTTGGGGCGGCCGTGCCTGCATCAGGTGAAGGCAATCTCTTCCACCCTGCATCAAATGCTGAAATACCCCCACGGGAAGGGGGTAGCCATCGTTTTTGGGAATTCTTCAATCCATCCGCCGCCAGAGGTTTCTACACCAGTTCTAGAAATTGAGCATAGCGCGGAGGATGTGTTCCTGTCAGGGTTCACCCTAGCCGAGGCCTGGGTTGTAGAGAACATTCTAGCTGTTGATGAGGGGCTATACGTCAGCGCACAATCAGTCTACCTTATGAACAAGCTACAGCACATCCCCAGGATGGGATTAGGGCACAGTGGCCGGAAAGGCATTGCAGTATCGGCCGAAGTGCCACATAACCCACATACTTTTGGTTTAGGTTATCTGCCTACCAAGGAGGACTGGATGAGGAAAGGGAAAGAGATGGCTGGAAGAGCCAGAGCCAAGCAGGCCGGGAAGCACTATGAGTTGATGCACCGACCTATCCAGGGTACCCTGAACAGACGCTTTGTCCGGGAGGGGGAGGACTTCCCGTTCTGTGGCTTCCCAAAGCCATGGTTGAATGCAGAGAGGCGGCGCTTGCCGAGATTTGAGATTTTCTTTGACTTGCAATTGTCCGGGGATGATGTTGCTGAGGAGCAGACAGACCCACCAGCTGAGGCTAAGCAGTGCAAGGAGGAGGATTCCGAGAGCACAGAGATTGAAATGGGGGTAGCACTGGCTTGTCTACTCTCAGATCCTCAGATCGTACAAGAGTGCTTGGGGGATAACTTCTCAGTGTCCATGATAGGGAATGAAGTGGCTGTGAGCCCATCTTCAAACATTCTGGATGCGTCCATCGCACCCTCCCTCGTCTGGCAATACAAGGAGGGGTTTTTATTGAGCAGCATCGGGTCAGGTAGTGAGCTGGAATCTAATTGCACCGAGTCTGTAGAGTCAGAATCAGGTTCCAGCTCGTCTGAGTCTGAGTCTGGTATTCTTGGGGGTGACAACCTGGATGCCACAGTCCTATCTAGGTCGTCTTTTTCTTTTTCCTTTGAGTCTGTTATAACAGAGGAATCAGGCGATTTGGAAGTGATTAATGAGAAAGGAATGGCTATGGCTTCCGAGTACTTTTCTATGCCCTTAATTTATTGCATTAATCAAGACTTTCAAAATTTTGATGAAAATGACAAGGAAGAAATTCTTCCGATTTTGCAATATTTGCTTGATCAGGAGCATGAGAGGTTTGTTAAACCCTTGGTTGATGAAATCACCCAAATTAATGTTGGTACTAAGAAGGACCTGTGCCTGGTCCAGATCGGGTCCACGTTGTCTTCAGAGGAGCACGAGCGCTTAGTCGCTTTATTAAAAGATTTCAAAGATGTTTTTGCGTGGTCCTATGAAGACATGCCTGGAATCGATCCTGAGATTGTACAGCACCGGATCCCTCTTGACCTAGAGGCCCGACCTGTTAAGCAGAAGCTCCGAAGGATCCGCCCGGACTGGGCTCTCAAGATCAAAGAAGAGGTCACGAAGCAAATTGACGCAGGGTTCCTGTTGGTATCTGAATACCCAACTTGGTTGGCCAATATAGTTCTGGTGCTGAAGAAGGATGGCAGAATTTTGGTATATGTGGACTTCAGGGATTTGAACAAAGCCAGTCTGAAGGACGATTTTCCTCTGCTGCATATCGACGAATTAGTGGACTTCACTGCTAGGCATGCGCTGCTCTCGTTCATGGATGGGTTTTCAGGCTACAATCAGATATTGATGGCACCCGAAAACAGGGAGAAGACTGCTTTCACTACCCCACAAGTATCCGATGTCCTTCACATTATTCACAATCTCAATACAGTATTTACATCCGTTTCCAACATACTCATATCTGTACATATATACATTCAGTACAAAGGGAAAACAACAAGTAACTAGCAACTATTTACTCAACGAATAAAGAACTCGGCCTTCCAAAACCATAGCCATCATAACCCATAGTGTACACAGATACACTGAGACAACAATGATAAATAAGTTCTGCTCTACCTGCCTTAAGCACGGTAAGCAAATGATACACCTCAAGCCATTTTAGTCTTACTTCATTTCATGACAATTCATTTCAAGTCAATTTATTGCATCTCAATTCATGAGCCAATTCATTACATTTTAGACACCCAACTGAGGCTACAACTCAATGGTTTTCAAAACATACAACACATACACATAAACACTTCAAACTTCCATTTCACGGATATTTCGTCTGTGGGCAGCCGTCAAACAGGACCCATGTATTCTTTCTCGGATATTTCGTCCACGGGTAGCTGTCAAACGGGACCCATGTAAACGTAGGCTATACAAGCACTACAATTGCCATTTTACGGATATTTCATCCGCGGGCTAGGCACCCATGTATAATTTCGGGACTTTCACCCAGGACACTCCGGCCAAGTTAATTATAATGGAGTCCATCACCTTTCTCCTCCCAAACAATCATTCATACATATGCAATGTATTTAAACACAAACTCAAATAATGGAGTACATCCGCTTTCCACTCCAAAATAAGCATACATATACAATGTATATAAACATAGTCATATTCAATGACAACCAACAAAAGATTAATTTCAATTCACCTAGTCCACATGCAATTTCTACAACAGTCATAGCTATCCTCCACCGATAGCCCAAAACATATATTTCTAAACATATATAAAATCTCCAAAATCGATAAACTATCCATATTTTCATAGTTGAGAGATGACAAATATCCAACTCCACCATTTACATTCATATCTATCCATTTCTACATCAAATACAAAAGGGAAACAAACATTCAATCTCGCAAGACTTTCAGTCCAATAACGATGATAATATGTAAAGGTTCCAAAATCCAATCTCAAGTTCATTATCAATTTACAAAGGGTGATGACTTCATTTTCTTTCAAAAAGACCACTTTTCTTTATTTTCCAATCCACACAATGCCAACCATTTTTCTAACAATTCATTCTCGTCATTTTACAAAACCAAAACCAAATCCATCCTCTTTATTTTACAAAACCAATTCCATTGGTTTCTAAACCATAACTCAACTCTACTTCACATGATTAGTCTAAAACAATACCAACACCGTGGTTACTTCTCTTTTTATTTTCTTTTGATATAAAGACAATTATACAACCCATATTAGCAAAATATAAAGATTATTCAACTTTCTCCCTTTTAAATCCATTATATCAATAATATTAAATTAGGGCTTTCCTCCCACTCTACACAAATGTAATAAATCATTTCCCAAATAACCCAATAACAAAACAACTTAACAACTCCAATCACAAATATCAAACCCTAGATTCCCTTTCATGGCTTTCAAGAAAATCCATAATGAATATGGTTTTTATGCAATAAAATCTACCACATATCTATCTATAGATGAGGTATTGGAAAGGAGCAAAGAAATCCCTACCTCTTTAAGCGAAGAGATGATAACCCAAAATTCACCGGCGACGAAACCAAGAACCATTCGGACCAAAAGGAAGCCCTTGACGAGATCTACAATCTTTCTCAAAGGACTATGGTGAAAAGATCACTCTAGGTGAGTAGATCTAGGTGCGAAAAGTCAAGTTTTAGAGGGAGAAGAGAGAAATCACGGTTTAAGAGGAAAGGAGGAGAAAAAGTAATGAGAGGAAACTGGTTTGGGTCTATTTATAGCAGTAGAAAATTGCCCTAAAGTCAATGAAAAAGGATAAGTCCAAACCTCCAAAAGTAGGGCCCATTCGAACCCCAAAATTCTGAAAAAAGACGCAGGGGTCGACCCTTCAGGTAGAGAGGTCGACCCTTCCGGTATAAAAGACAATTTGGCAGCAAGCAAGGTGGTCAACCCTTAGACACTAATTTCCAGCAACTAACACACAAATTCTGCAACATACAAGGGTCGACCCTTCCCAGATTGGTGTCGACCCTTGTAGATAGCAATAAGAGATAGGTGTCGACCCCACCAAGGCTGGTGTCGACTCTAAATTCCAGCAACACTTCTAGAAATTTCACCACAGGTAAGGGTTGACCCTTAGGAAGGCTGGTGTCGACCCTAGAATAGAATTTCTAAGTTCCCAAACAACTTTTTGACAAGAACAAGTGCGAACAACCAAACCCAATGAGTTTAAATCGAATTATACTCCTCCAAAACCAACATACAAGAACACCAAAGATTTCCAAAATAAAATAAAGGATTCAAATACACTTCCCAAAAGTTTTAAAAGGGTACAAGTTCTACAATAATAATATCATAAATCACTTCCTTTGGAGTAAAACGATAGGGTAGTGAATCACACTGAGAATTTCAAAACAATACAATCTTTCCCTGAAATTTCGTTCGGAGGAAACGATAAACCGGGACTCATGTAAACGTAGACAATATAAGCACTATTATTGCCATTTCACGGAAATTTTGTCTGCGGGATCAACACCCATGTATACACACGGTTCTTCGGACTTTTACCATGGACACTCAGGCCAACTTATTTGAACATCACAATACACGTTTCCCATATTCACCCTTTTTTCTCAAAACGAAAAACATTTCCAATGTGTAAGCGTGAGATAATGCTCAATGCATATGAATGAGAAAATAGTTTCAATTCTCCTAATTCACATGCAATTTCTACAACATTCATAGCTGTCCTCCCCCAATAGCCCAAAACAGACATTCTAAATAGATAAACAATTATCAATAAAGAGAAATTCCCCAAAATTTCAAGAGGTGAGTAATAATACATATCTAATTCCACCATCCTCATCAACATCAATCCAATTTCACAATTTCAATATCAATCTCATAATTTATATAAAATCAACATTTGAGGCATTTAGAGCAAAATCCCTTTCCTTTCCAAAATTAATCCCAAATACCAAAATCAACTATTTATTCCCAACTCAACATTATTTTCCATATCAAAATCATTGTCAAGGATCTATTTGAAAAACCCCTCTTTTGGTTTTTACCCAAAACCGTAGATTTATTCCAAACCTTCCAAATCGTAATATTATTTAGAAATAACAAATAACTAAGTTAAAATTCATAAAAAGTGTGGAAATATCTCTACCTCAAACTTAGAAGACGAGAGAGAGAGAGAGAGAGAGAGAGAGAGAGAGAGAGAGAGAGAGAGAGAGAGAGACCAAAAACCAACTTTGGTCTGATTAGAACAAAGCCCTTGCCGAGCTCTGCCTTTTTAATAAAGGGACATAAGTGAAAAGATCGATGGATCTAGGTGGATTTGAGTGAAATAGATGAGTTTTAAAGAGAGAGTGAGAGAAATTAGGGTTTTGAAATGTTTAGATAAAGAGAGAGGTGAAAAAGTGACTCAAAAAAGTGACATTATGAATTGATATACGCGCAGCTCGCTCGAGTGCAAGATGTGTCACTCAAGCGACCAGACACAATAAGTTTCACCGTTCGAGCACAAGAAGTTTCGCTCGAGTGTAGAATACAAACTACCAGTAGTTTTGCAGAGAGAAGACTGTCGCTCGAGCGAAGAATACACACTCCCAGTATTTTTGTAGACTTGCAAAAGTACTGGAGGTTCACAAAGACCGCTCGAGCATAAGAAGTGTCGCTCGAGCAAAGCAACAAAATTCTGGGCATCAACAATTTGAAAAACAAGTTACCAACTTGTTCCAAACATAACCAACACGTCCTAAAAGCCAAACTCAAAGAGAGATAAGGGGAAACAAGATATGGATAACTACATATGACAATAAAACCCAGATACAAAACATCAAATGGGTCGGGTCCAAACCGTAATTGCTATATCACATGTTAATGCACCATGTTCACGGTCATTATTAAACTTATGTAACTTAGGCCCTAACCTAAATGCACCTTGTATTTCTTAAACTTTGTTTAATGTGTGGCATGACCAATATCATGGTTATAAATTGTAAGTAAAATTTTAAATTATTAACCTAAAATAAGTTGTAAATGTATTTGTTGCAGTGTAAGTTTTGATAATCTATATAACATTTTTTATCATGTAAATATTCATAATACCTCAAATGTTATTATTAAGACAAAAGATATGAGACTTTTATGTTCATATATATTCAAGGTTTCAAATAAGGTTTAAAAAATAAAAATAAAATAAAAAACCTTACAATTTGTAATTTAAAAAACCTCTATTTTTTTTTTAGCCAAATATGATATTTACCAAAGTATGCAATAAATTTTCAGAAATTAACATAATTGTTAGATGTCTAATAGAAATAAGGATGCAGGAGACCAAAGATTAAAAATTGATCTTTATAAAAAAGCATAAACTTATAGTGAAAAAATTTATCAATGGAATTCTTCACAATTGCTCCCCATCACCAATAGTTACAATACTTGATGAACACTAACTCTAATTTGACTTGAATCCAATGACTAGAGAGAAGATTCATGGGAGATGTGAATTGTTTTTCATAATTCATGATACACAATTTTAAAATTTCAAAATTGATTTTGTGTTGTTTTCTTTTAAAATCATAAATTATGAGAAAATTAGATTTTTTTTCCCCTAATGGTCAGATGGCACACTTTTGAATTTTGAAATGAGTTAGTATACTTTCCTTTTAAATTTCATAAATCATTAGATAATTATATTTTTATTGTAACGCCCCAAGAAACTACACAATAAAAGTACACCAACCACCACTCTTTACGATGAACCGAATTAAATCTCCAACAATCACATTACATGATCAAAAGAGGTTTTTACAAAATAGTCCCACATGCGAATATACATTCCACGATTTTTAGCACATGAATCTATAGCATATAGAACATCCAGTCAAAAGTAAATAAATGCCCTCAAAGGCTACAAAGTCCAAGGCTTAAACCCGGTTACACAAACAGGTTGCTCGAACCCATATAAGTATAGCCCTTGGCTTGCAAAAATATAATCACAACAAAACAAGAGCTTTGTGCTCTCAACATACACGTCCATGCCCTAGTTTGGCAAAATCACCACATCTTTCCCTGCACCAAAATCTCATACGGTGAGCATAAAGCCCAGTAAGATACACACAACAATAATACCTCTCACAACTGAGGATACTGTAACTGCTCTAGCGCGGTAACAGCATACATGCGTCCCTGTGGCCTCTGATCAACCTGCTCATCTCTTGGAGCATAGGCCTGCTGCACTGACTGAGCCGAAGCAGCTCCCTGATTAGCTCGTTAAGTCTGAACTAAATGAGCCTGCTGGTGGCTCTGAGTCTGCCTCGACGTTGATGCGCCAGATGCGCCTCCCAACTGGAGGCAAGCTCTCCTTATATGCCCCGAATAACCACACTGAAAACAAGTAAGTCCTTGTCCTTTGTTATGAGACTAACTCTGAGATCGGTTAGGTGGTGGTGGTGGTAACATCTGCTGCCCTCCTCCCTTCTATGGGCATGAAAAGGCCTTGTGACTCGGTTGGCCACACTTGAAACATGAAAAATTACCCAGTACATTTTTCCCCAGGGCCACACTAGGCAAGGGAAAAGTAGATCTAGACTGTTGTGGTTGGGATTGGGATGAAAAGGTGGCCCTGTTCTTCTTATTGGGTCTAAAATCTCCCTGTGACTCATGGCCCCTAAACCTCGAACCCCGAAGTCTCTCCTCCTCGGCCTGCACAGTAATCTCTACATGTGTCGCCGCCTCCACAAGACGATCATAGTTTCGGATCATATTTCCAGCAACCTTGAACAAAATTTTAGTCCTCAACCTCTTCTCAAATTCTATGCAACGACGCTCTTCCGTTGCTACCAACTCCGGTGCAAATCGGGACAAACTAGTGAAGGCCGCCTCAAACTCAGCCACGGATAGGTTAAGTTGTTTGATGTCTTGAAACTCTTGTCTCAATCTCTCTCTAGCAATGGGAGGTAGATACTTGCCTTGGAAAGCAATCACAAAGGCTTCCCATGCCGGCTCCACTCTACCCTTAGCGTACTTCCACCATTGGCCCGTATCCCCTTTGAGATAGTAACTTGCCAGAGTAACTCTTAGCTCACTATCTTCGATGTGAAGCATCTCAAATGTCTTCACCGTTTGCTCAAGCCACTCATCCGCTTTCTTGGGCTCGGGGCCACCATGGAACTCTTCCAGTTTAGCCCACAAAAACTCTCTAGTAAGAAAACTCGCCCTTGTCTCTACAGCGTTCTCTTGGGCTTGGTTCTCCGCCCTCAACAAATTCATTGATTCTCTCAAAGCCCCTACAATTTCTCGGGCTAAGGCCCCCATTGCGGCTTGACCCGCCTGCTCCGGAATTCGCGCTTGCCCTATTTTCTCAGCCACATTAGCTTGGCTCGCTTCCTCGGCTGCATTAGATTGACCGTACCTTCCTCTTGCACCAGAACCTGATGGACCGTCACTTCATGTACACCTTGGCGAGGCCTACCACGCCTCCCGCCTCTACACCATGGGCTTGACCCTTCCTAACATCCTAATTAAGGAATAAAGTAAACAATTGAGCACATAAACTCAAATGTGCTCGCAACTTGCCTCAAACGCTCGACCACAACAATTTTATATATTTCTCTACCATATAAACAATTTAGTTTCATTCCACATAAGCACTTAGTCACGTAAACACATATGGATTATTCCTTTACGATGAAGTTCGTCCCACGAAACACCAATAATTCTTAGTAAAACGAGTATTGATCAGGTACATTTCTAATAAGACCTCAAGGAATTTAATAGGCGCAAACCACATCCCAAAAGTCCAATCCCATACCCATCTAATCATATAAACATGTTATCATATAGCCACAAAATATGCAACATCTCCAAATCAAGCGAAATGAACCCATTGTGGTAAAACAACCACTTCCCGTGAGCCCCAAGTATTCAAACCCAGTAGCTGTGATACCAAGTTGTAACACCCCAAGAAACTACACAATAAAAGTACAATAACCACCGCTCTTTACGATGAACTGAATTAAATCTCCAACACTCACATTACATGATCAAAAGAGGTTTTTACAAAATAGTCTCACATGCGAATATACATTTAACAATTTTTAGCACATGAATCTATAGCATGTAGAACATCCAATCAAGCGTAAATAAATGCCCTCAAAGGCTACAAAGTTCAAGGCTTAAGCCCGGTTGCACAAACTGGTTGCTTGAACCCATACAAGTATAGCCCTTGGCCTGCAAAAATATAATCACAACAAAACAAAAGATTTGTGCTCTCAACATACACATCCATGGCTTAGTTTGGCAGAATCACCACATATTTCCCTACACCAAAATCCCATAGGGTGAGCATAAAGCCCAGTAAGAAATTCTTAACAAAGTATATACATTTATATAAGTCTCATGACAATGAAATGCACATGTCGTGCTATACTTTTAAAAGAAAGTCGTGTTTTTATTTGTTGAAAAACCTTCATGCACAATGAACTCTTAACATTCCAACAATCCAATAAATTTTTATTCAAGTTTAAGGGGTAGTAAATATGACTCACGTAATCCCTAGGTTGGTGTCTGCAAGCAGGAATAACTAGCATTACCAAAACCCCCACTTTACCGGCAGCTAACCGGAAGGAACGCGGTAACTCATCCGCGCGTGTTTTCTATCTTTCACCCTGGACACTCAGCCTAACTTAATCAATTTCATCTACACCCCCTATCCGGACTTACCAACATATTTACCCCAACACAATTCAATGAAATCGTTTTCACAAACATTCCTTCCTCAATGCAAAAGCTTTCAAATATCAATTTAAAATTTGTGACAACCAAATGAATGGATATGTCAGTGCAACAATTATCAATGCCATAAAACATCCTTCCATTTTCAATTATTCCACACAATATTTCCATTGTAATCCCAATTCCCATTTCTCTCTCCAATGCCATTTCACAAGATAGCTATATATTCATTTAAATCCATCGATGAATAACAACATTTTCACACTTCATGCATTCTCAATAATTTAGTCATTTCTTAACTATGTCAACATTTTGAACAACAACTTCAAAGCCAACAAATTCATATATACCATGGAGTTTCTTATGTCAACATTCATCTCTATATTGGTTAAATATCATTTTCATAACATCACCACATTTTCTTAAAAAAATTCCAAATTTCTAGGGTTTCCATAAACTAAGTTTCCTCCTCATTTTAAATGAAATTATTTCAAGATAACTGTCACGACCCAAACTCGCCCCTAAAAGTTTGGTCCATGACCGGCCTGTACTTGGGCCTCCAAACAAAATTTCAAAAATAATATTTATTCAAATACAGGGCCTTAAGCGGAAGTAGATATCAAAATAATACTATCCATTGAGCTTGTGTCTACATGCCAGGATCATTATACCAATTATACATATACATATAAGCTAGCCCATGCCATGTAGGTATATACAAGGGTTAGTAACCAAAACTTTTACAAAGTAGCCACAGGCTTGACAAAAGCCACCAAAAACTTGGCAAAACATGTGACGTCAAAAGGGACCAACCAAAAAGCTTCAATTGTGGAGGCTAAACACAACAGACCATCGAAAAGGCTCCTGAAGCTGACCGAGGGTTGTCCTCCAAGCTGTTCACCTACATAGACACGTATAAACAAAACGCAGTGAGCAAGGCTCAGTGAATAATAATAATGTAAAGAGATTTGCGTAAACAAGCATATGTCTTAGAGAATATTTATCTAACGTTTATATGTTTCCTTCGTCATATTCCAAAACGGCCTCGGGCCAACATAATACCAAACGGCCTCAGGCCCATCATTATTAATAAACAAAGCAATCTTAGGTCCACGTCGATGCCATTTGAATCATTTCCATCAAAGCATAACCCACATGACATATTCCATTGCAATAAACACAATTTGTATCCAACAAAAATACATGAATTCCAGCACTACTCATCCCAAATATGCCATTCACAGTCATAATAGGTAACTATAGCACAATGATTCCAACATGCCAAGTACAATTAGGGTAAAATAATTCAGAAGCAGAAAATACAGGAGTAGGTATACATCGGAAAAGATGTACATCATTACACTATTATTACTCACAGTAATGGGCTTCTGGTAGCAATGGGACGATGTCCTCGTCTGACCTACAAACATAATGCACAAAGCATAATATGAGAATATAACAGATCCCTTGTTCTCTTTGATCAATTAGTTATGTTGGTTCTAAACTCATAGGTCTTTAATGAGTCATATTTCATGTCAAGGAAGATAGGAAGAAATGAAAGGAGATTGGGTTAGATGAGAAAATGGCATGAAATGGTTGGACAGAAAGTGAACAACTTTCACTAATTTGAGCATATCTATTTGTGTACTTAGAATTTGGGAGTGAGACCACCACCATTGGAAACTAGACTTTTGGGGCTTGAATTTAGGCTCAAGAATTACTTAAAACGGAGTCCGGATGCAAGAGATATGCTTATTTGAAGTTTGCTGAAATAGGGCTGTCCCGCACCTGCGGGAAACAGGTCCGCACATGCGGGAATTGAGCCGCACGTGCGGGACAAGGTGCTTTTATTTCAGAATCATTTTTGGGTGCTGGAATGGACTGCCGCACATACGGGAAGCCCCGCTGCACGTATGGCTCTGGGCAAATTCTACTGTCAAAAATGTTTGTTAGCTCTAACCCTTGTTCTTTCCATTTCTAAGCTTGGTTTCAACTCTAATCACCCAAAAACATGTAAAATTACCCCACAACATGATAAACTAACACCATTCAAGTGTAATTCCATTTCAAACAAATCAATCTTTACCTCAAGTTCAAGATCAATGCTTTATCTTTCATAATCTTTAAAGTTCTCAAAACACATTTGATTCTTGCATAATCTTGTTCTTTGGACAATCTAGAGTTCATTTCATATGGTATTCATAAGGTTGAGCTCCAATCATAAACAAAAGCATAGGACCCAAGTTCTAATTTCTTAAATTGAGCTCAATTAAATACATACATAAAACCCTAACCCAAATGGGTTCAAATCTTCCAATATCATTATGATTTCATGAAATTGATGCATTAAACATAAGGATTCAAGATAGACTTCCATACCTTAGTTCAATCTTTGCCTTTCTCTTAGCTCTCTTCAATTTCCCAAGCTTCCATGGTTGATCTTCTTCCTCTCACTTCAATCCCTTCAATTTATCTTCAAACCCCGATGAATGTTAAGCTCTCTCTCTCCTAGTCTCTCTCTGTCTCTCTCCCTCTCTCTCTCTCTCTCTCTCTCTCACGGTTCTCTCCCCCTCCCTTAGATATTTTAGACTCCAATTGATGAGTTCAATAACTCATATTATATATATATATAGATATATATATAAGCTTATCACAAGTAGGGAGAGCGAAACGCACCCTTACGAATCGTACGAAATCAAATTACAATTAAACTTCTCAGATGACTCTAAAAATTATGCTGATCATAACTATGTACTCCGTTCTAGTTTCTGAAGCCTCTAAGGCCTTCAATTCACAGTGCAAAGTTAACCACCCAAACACACCTTAACGAATCAGAGGAAATAAATTTCCAATTAATTTTCCCAAATAGCTCTAAAAATTCTCATTAACATATCTATGTACTCAGTTTCGATTTCTGAACCCATAAAGGACGTCAATTTCAGTTTTAAAGTCGTAGCTCAATAGATAATTCTTCAATTCGAAAAGATATCATTAAATTAAAGTACATCGGCCCACAATTAGTTAAAGATAATTTCCGATACGCATTTTGGGATCGTTACATTCTCCCCACCTTAAGATGTTTGGTCCTCCAAACTTGATTTACCTTGTTACAAGTCTAGTTCATAAATCTCAGTCTCCTACCATAGTCCAGTTCGTCTCAAATATACAACATCCCTCAATCATTTAACAGTTCACAATCATATACAGTCAATCTCAATGAAGTTTGTTCCAAGAATCACAATTAATTCGTCATTAATGGCTTATTGGTAACCCAATTGATAATAATGCTAAAGAACATGGAAATATGATCTTATTATTCACAACCCTCGTACATTTTAATTTATGGATCCATAAGTCATAAGTCATATAGTCCAAATGGCAAAACAACCTCTAAGGTGTTCATGAATTAATTCTCTTCAAGTATTCGAGTGCGAACAACTTATAAGCTATCAATCATGATTCAAATTCTTTAGTTTCATAAACAATCCCAAATATCAGAATTCTTCAAAGAATAATGAAATATTCACTACTTAATCATGTTTCAAATGGCACATGCATCCTACAACAATTAAACCCAAAATAAACAAATGAGTTCTAAATTAACGACTTTATGGCTCTTGCGCACTAACAAGTTAAGTCTTCACAACAATAGTCTTGGTAATTCAAAATATTTCCAGTCCATTTATTTTCATAACAGATGAGATAAATGAGGTCACCAACCAAATTTAAGTTCCAATCCTCTTGTCTCCAGTCAATATAAATATTCTTATCGATTTCTTTTACCACAAAATTTCCTTTCACAATCCTTCTCAATTTCATACTTACCTTTTCTACTTAACGGTTCTTACCAGTTGATTTTCTCATTACCGGAGTTTAACTCATTATCATATATGTACAGATTAGTAACCCAAATTGATTTAGTCACCAAAAATTATCTTGCAATATCATAATGATCACAAAGTCAATTTCATAATAGCATAACGCAATTTCACAGTAGCAACACACAAAACACACTGTCTATAAACTCATAAAATTTTGTGTTACTATCTATATAGTCCTAATTCACATAATTCCCAATATCACAACTCAACCTCAAATCTCTTTCGTTTTCCATAACTTCAAAGGAGACTAAGAATATCAAATGCAAACCTTGGTCCACAAATTTCTTTACCACATTAGTCCAAATAATAGTTCCCACACAACTTATATACCTCATTGGTAATTAACTAGGTGGGTCTAAAAGTCGAAGGTCACAAATAACTTACGTAGGCATGCAAATAATGTTTTCTTATCTTCCCAATGTTTTACATTAAGGCACTAAATCAAATCCGTATAACATTCCAATAAAATAGATCCTTCAGGTAATAAGGAGATTCCTAACACATACTCTTAGCCCGTTGATCAACTTGTTCTGTAGCTAAATGATTCAAATAAGCAAATGGACTCCAACTAACATTTTGCTCACAAATAGCTCAAACATATAAAACATCCATCGGAGTGTCCCTACTTTTCATAACATTTGACTCACATTCTTTGATTCTTTGTCAAGTTCACACTTATTTCTTCCTTTGATCTTATTTCTCATGACATGTCCACATAAATCTCATCATATTTGGAAATATTCCTTCCACCTTATCCAGGTGCCTCAACAAAGACTCAACTTCCATTTCATCCCTACTTCTCATCATCTTCTTCTAAGGTCATAGGATATAGACCGTTAACACATCGGGTATCATTTACTAACTACACCATAACACATAGCGTTGCATACTTAATCATGACACATACAAGCATACAAGCACACAAGAATATGGGTTGGGCAATTTCTTCAACTCTACTTCTTATATCAAACCATTTCCTAACTCTCAAGTCCCATACTCGTTATTAGTCATCACCTTTCTCAATTGCCATAATTCCATACATTTTATTAATCGACTACAACCTCAGTTTCCCAAAATTCCTCATGGTTTAATTTCACATGTAATCCATATAGGAACCAAGATTTAATCTCTTTCACATCATGTTCCTATAAACAAGCTGATACGACCAATTTCAATTTCCTTGTAACACCAATATTCCATATCTTTCACAACCTTAATCTCAATATTAAACTCAACACATAAACTCATTCCTAAAATTCCACATATGGGGGTATTCCACATTACACAAATCAAACTCATAAGTCGAATAAATTCCTAAGTTTAGTCAGTACATCCCGAAGTTTTATTGAATGTTCAATTCCCATTCTAATTACTACGTAACCATTGTGCTCGTAACCTATGTTAATTGTTTCATTTATGCTCATAGTCATAGCAATAGGCATCATATTAACTTGCTAATTACAGTGTGAAGCCTAACCAACCTATTATGCATACCCACAAAGTCAAACATGGAAGTTATCAATCCGCAGAGGTTCAAAAGTGTGCAATTCTAATACCATTTCGCATTAGTAATATTAAAGTGTCAAACGTAAAATCAGTCATTCTATTACCATCGCGTCTCATGCCGAGGACTATATGAATTTTTATTTCATTTATTTATTTATTTATTATTATTATTATTTTTACACACAAACATCGCATATAGACAAGAGGTTAATCCTATGGGGCTAATCAATCTAATACACGTGTCATAGATATCTGTATCCAATAATATCCGAAGCAAGAATATACGCATGCACCAGCCTAAGATCAATCAACACGTAGGCATTCAATTATGAACTGTATAAATAGCCAGAGAAACGACTTCAGTGTTCTAAGTGTTTTCTGACACGAATGTAGTCACTCAACCCTGATTAACAATTCGAGGATGATTCCTTACCATATGATCCATTGCACCACACCTAAAACAAGCCCCTTGGTGTTTCATACCACATTCATCACACGGTACTGTATTCTTTGTAGAGTTTGAAGTGCTTGTTGCTCCCGCCTTCTGTCCTTTAAATGGTCTTTTCGTTGTGACTTTCAACATATTGTAGCGCTTGACTTTCTTCGCGCGCCCCCTCTCGGAGAGGCGCGAATTGGTCCTACAGTTCGGACTCCTGTCACAGTTTTGAATCTAGTCTCACAAAATGTAATGTGAAAACTGATAAATCACCAAAGAGTCCAAATCCGGCAAATCGTTTTGGAAAATCGATTTTCAATAAAATAATGCCAAAAATGGACTGCTTTGCCAGATTACAGAGTCGCCACCTAAATATTTTGTTTTTGGAAAATTTAGGAAACCCTGACTCGTGTTGAAGGCCACGTGTCTGTCATCACCAAAGTTGCCTCGGCTCAGGAACTTGGGTATGCGAGGGGAAGGTCCTGAATGAGCACCCACGCTCGCCCGATCAAAGGATTGGCCTCTACTAAGCATGATATGTTGTTTTAAAAACACATGTGTTCTTATTCCGGTTATTAGCTATCTTTACTATGTGATGCGCACAGCATACAAGTATAGACTAAATCGCAAGAATTGGAACGAATTCAACTCATGTTTATTTTTGAAAATGATTTGAAAGTGCCACCCTCAACTGGGCTAAAGCGCGGATTTGCCACCCTCAACTGGGCTTAAAACATGATTTGCCACTTCACAAAGTGGGCTTAAAACTCACATTCGATGAATTGTCCCAATTCAAGTAATCAAGCCTTCATCCATAGGCATTCATGCAGTTAGTCATTTAAGCACATAGCCTCATGGAAAGCATGTTATCATGGCAACACTCACACTCATGCAAGGATGCTAAAGCATGAAACTTACAGTGTACTCCAAGCCAAAACAAAAGCTAGTTAGAAATATGCATGATCCTAACCATGTTAAGATGCCTAATGCAACACATGCAATAATGCAACTAAATAGGCTCGGCTATCTAAGATGGCATATGAATGCAACACTTTGATAACATGCTTTTAAACACGTATTCAAATAAGTGTATTGAAATTGCGATGCAGTTTGAATGATGCGCCGAGCCTGGTGCATGCAAGACAAATGAATAATGCAAACATGCAAGCATAAGGTATGCTAATAAAAAATGTCCCTAATCTAACCATCGAAAGCGGATAGATAAAAGGGAGAAAGACGTGAGGTTGGAAGACATGCACACACACACGCACCCTTATTATAACATTGTGCCCTCTCGAAGGAGGGTCCGAATGAATAATAGCTAAGCTAATCTAAGCTAAGCTAAGCTAATCTATGCTAAGCTAAGCTAACTAATCTAATTGATCTAATTAGACTAATTATTACAAATCAATTGAATAACTAGCAAACTCATTACTAATTATTACAACACTTAACTAATTAGCAAACTAATTAATTAAATTACAAAACCATACTAATTAATAAATAAAGCATTAAACAACACTACTTCAGCTTTGCTTCAGAAAGTTGAACATGCATGCATTCGGTTTTCGCCCTGAAAAGCCCACCGGTTTGCTCTTAAGAGGCTCTGTTTGCAGGGTTACTCCAAGAACTTCCTGCTGAACCTTACCAAACCAATGCTGAAGAATGCACCAGTGGCCTACCGGCCATGGATGCTTGTTGCTGGCCACCTGCCGGCCAAAGAGAGGCACTGCCGGCCAAGGATGAAGCCTTGCCGGCCACTGGTGTGCTAAACCACCATCCTGCAACAGAGCATAAACAGAGGAAAATGGAGGGTCTTCCAAGGGTATGTTTGTACTGTGCCCCTCCTTTTCATCTCAAAACATCAAAGGAGTGGCACTATTGGATCCAAAACCACCAATCAAGCATTTTCAATGCATGATGGCCAAGGATCCAACTTGTATACATTCAATAAATGCACAAATATGACACAAAGGACCACCACCCTATCATGCATGATCAAGAGTGATGGAGACAAAGGAGATTGGCTCATTTCATCACTATTGAGTATGAAATGGACCAATCTACTTTGTGTTCAATATAACGTCCGATTGAACACAATGCAATGCAAGCACAACATGCTTATCTTGTTCAAGTTTTACTTGTCATGTTTTATTTACACATTTTACATTACCAAGTCATTCTTTAACCGGTTAAGTCCAAGGTGAGTGTCCTCTAATGAGAGAGGGGTCAACCAAAGGATAATTTTAGACATGAGAGAGATCATGCCTTTGGCTAGGAGGAACCCTCAAAAGAGGGTTAAAGCCATTGAGCACAAGCTCTATCTCAAGCTTAAACACAATCAAAAGGTTAACCAACCCTCAAAACAAATTAAAAGTGAAGAAATGAGGGAAGTTGCAGAATTTCAGTGCTGAAATGGCATGAAAAATAATACTACAACATGCAAGCAACTCATGCACAACATGTTAAGAGCCAAAAGCATTAAACTAGTGAAGAGCACTACACTAGAAGCATGCAATATCAAACTTAAATGACCAAACCAGCCCTGGACAGAGCTAAAACATGACAAAACAGTGGCTAAAATATATTGAGATAGAAGCATGAAAGGTAAGAAAAACATGCTCATGTGTTAGGCTACAAACAAGGCTCAAGGCACAACTCTCAAAAGCAATGGAAGAGTAAAGTAAGTGAGAGTGTGACAAAGCTGCATATGGTGAAATCACATGTTAAATAATGCTATAGCATGCAATCATCTCATGCAAAACATGTTAGAAGCCTTAAAACACAAAGCTAGTGAAGGCATTTCCACTATAGCTATGCAATACATGGCTCATATGACCAAGACCACTCAAAACAGAGTTAAAGCATGTCAAAACATTAGCTAGAATGATAGGCTAACTCATTAGGCATGCTAGGCTAGTAAGCATAATTACACTACAAGTGCAAGAAGCAAGCAACAAATGCCCCAACAAACCAAAAACAGAGTTGAAACATGTCAAAATAGAGCCTAAAACATGCTTGAATTAAGCTACAAAAAGATAGAAATACATGTTTACATGTTAGGCCATCTACTCATGCAAACAAGACACAAGAAAGGGAGGCTAACCCCTTCTATTTTGGACCTCAAAACATGGTTTTTGTCACTAGAAAACCTCTGAGTTTCAGTGGTAAAAAGGCCCAAAAAGTGTGATTTGAAGGCGATGAGAAATGGTGCAAAAAGCTTAACAAGCTAAAGAGCAAAAAGGGGAAACAACCCCCTAACTCACAAAGGCTCAAACCACCACTTTTAGGACTGAAAAATAGAGCTTTTTATGTGCCAAAACCAGCCTTGAAATGGTGGAAAAAGATGGCAAAGCAAGTATGAAAAGCAAGCTTAAAGGGAGAGAGTTATACCTCTTGAAGCACAACACAATTTTAGGCAACAAAACCAAGAAAAACCACCTTAAGGAGTTCCAAGAGAGCCTCAAGCAACCTCATCCCAAAGATCAACAACTTTGCTCAAAGATGTATAGGCAAAGGAGAAGTGTATCTACACTTATATGCACAAAGGTTCAAGAGAGAGAGAAATGTACAGAGAGAGAATTGTAGAGAGAGTGACTCCTCAAAATATTTCACTCCTAAAATGTTTCTAACCTTGAAAACCATAGAGAAGGCACTCTATATACAGAAGAATGCAAGCTCAGGTCAAAAATATCCCAAAATTGACAGTTGGAACAGCTGGATTACAAATATCTGCAAAAATCTGACTTTTTCCATCGATGGCCGGCAGGGGTCCATTTCTGGCCGGCACTGATCATCAATGGCCAGCACTGCATCATCAATGGCCGGCACTACATCATCCATGGCCGGCAGAAAAATCTGCTCTCCAGGTCCAACTTCAAATGGTCATAACCCCTTCATCTAGACTCCTTTGCAGGTCATTCTTGAGCCTAAATTGAAGCCCCGAAAGTCTTCTTTCCAATGGTGGTAGACGCACATCAAATTCCTAGTGTGGAAAAAGTTATGCTCATTTTAGTGAAGACTGCTCAGTTTTGGTTTAACCGGATTCATGCCTAACTTCTCCTCAGCTAGTTTTCTTTCCTTCTCTCCTATTTTCTTCAACTCCAAACCTCTAAAAAAGATGTTTTGAAACATTTTTCAAAGATTTCACCTCTATTTTATTTATTTTCACTTTTTCCTTGCTCGTTTTAACGAAAAGAGCAACATTTAACGAAATGTGAGGGTCGGAACATCGTGGAATCATTTTTCAAAAATACTTTGAAAGAGAGGGTTTTAAGGTCTCAAAATCATTTTAGTCAAAAGGCTTTGGTCCAAAAAGGGGTGTGAGGTTGGGATTTGAAGCTCCTCTTGCCGAAGAAATCGAACCTTTGCACTGCACAACTTTTATCTCCAAATAAATGATCAGTGGCGCCCAAGTCTTAAGGGCGGTCAAAAATGGGGTGTCTACATATATTCACTTGGTGCTCTTGTAGTGAGGGCGATAAAGATTCTTGTTATGACTATAACTGATGTTATTGTCTTAAAATCTCCACTATTTCTTATACTATACCTTTCAATCTGTCAAGTTGGGTTATGGGAGAGTCCTCTAATTCATTTGCCCTTGTTTCCTTCATGGTCTAGACAAGCTCGTAAGTACAGAAATAACCATAGCTACACATCGATGTATTTGCACATAGCCACACATTTTACATATTGGCAAAAAAACATAATAAGCTTATGCATAACAGATAATTGCACATTTAGTAAATATCACATGCTGATTACGTATGAGATAAGTGCACACCTAACCATATTCGCAGTCCACATATTCACCTGATTATGAAATTGAGATACATATACGCAACCAATTATACTTCATAAGTTCACACACTTGCATCATAACAATAACAACACTTGCTTGTACACATTCACATGATGATTCATGTCTCATATTCGCATAGATGATAAGGTCAGACTCATACATATAGTTACATAACCTCCACATTCATGCTAAACGACAATCATTTTTCGACATTTATTCCACATAATTCATGTTTAATATCAAATTAGTATAATATGAGTACACATTCATTCTCGTTTCATTTCAAACGTATCCACACAATCTACATTATGTTGCCCTTCCGTTGTCCGTTCTAAATGGCACATTTCATAACCATAGGTTCTTTTCATATATTTCAGTTCAGTCCAGATATATTCTTTCAATTCACAAGCGTTCACTTCCTTGCATTTTCGGATGCCTTCACAACAGTTCACATAGTCGTGTTCATGACAATTCACATACGCACACAAGCCAATGCAATGTCCCTGAGCCTTTTTAGGACACCATATAGCTCAAATGGACTCGTGTGTGAGAAATAACTCGTGCTCTGATACCAACTGTCACGACCCAAACTTGCCCCTAAAAGTTTGGTCCATGACCGGCCTATACTTGGGCCTCTAAACAAAATTTCAAAAATAATATTTATTCAAATATGGGGCCTTAAGCGGAAGCAGATATCAAAATAATACTGTCCATTGAGCTTGTGTCTACATGCCAGGATCATTATACCAATTATACATATACATATAAGCTAGCCCATGCCATGTAGGTATATACAAGGGTTAGTAACCAAAACTTTTACAAAGTAGCCACAGGCTTGACAAATGCCACTAAAAACTTGGCAAAACATGTGACGTCAAAAGGGACCAACCAAAAAGCTTCAATCGTGGAGGCTAAACACAACAGACCACCAAAAAGGCTCCTGAAGTTGACCTAGGGCTGTCCTCCAAGCTGTTTACCTTCATAGACACGTATAAACAAAACAAAGTGAGCAAGGCTCAGTGAATAATAATAATGTAAAGAGATTTGCGTGAATAAGCATATGTCTTCGAGAATATTTATCTAACGTTTATATGCTTCCTTCGTCATATTCCAAAATGGCCTTGGGCCCATATGAGGCGGAATGGCCTAAGGCCTAACGCGTTACAAAACGGCCTCGGGCCTAACAGAATACAGAACAGCCTCGGGCCCAACATAATACAAAACGGCCTCAGGCCCATCATTATTAATAGACAAAGCGATCTTTGGTCCACGCCGATGCCATTTGAATCATTTCCATCAAACCATAACCCACATGACATATACCATTGCAATAACCACAATTCGTATCCCACAAAAACACATGAATTCTAGCACTACTCATCCAAACTATGCCATTCACAGTCATAATAGGTAACTATAGCACAATGATTCCAACATGCCAAGTACAATTAGGGTATAATAATTCAGAAGCAGAAAATACAGGAATAGTTATACATCGGAAAAGATGTAAATCATTACACTATTATTACTCACAGTGATGGGCTTCCGGTAGCAATGGGACGATCTCCTCGTCTAATCTACAAACACAATGCACAAAGCATAATATGATAATATAACAGATCCCTTACTTGTTCTCTTTGATCAATTGGTTATGTTGGTTCCAAACTCATAGGTCTACAATGGATCATAATTCATGTCAAGTAAGATAGGAAGAAATGAAAGGAGATTGGGTTAGATGAGAAAATGGTATGAAATGGTTGGACAGAAAGTGAACAACTTTCACTAATTTGAGCATATCTATTTGTGTACTTAGAATTTGGGAGTGAAACAACCATCATTGGAAACTGGACTTCCGGGTCTTGAATTTGGGCTCAAGAATCACTTAAAACGGAGTCCGGATGCAAGAGATATGCTTATTTGAAGTTGGTTGAAACAGGGATGTCCCGCACCTGCGGGAAACAAGGCCGCACGTGCAGGACAAGGTGCTTTTATTTCAGAATCATTCTTGGGTGCTGGAATGGACTGCCGCACTTGCGGGAAGCCCCGCCGCACATGCGGCTCTGGGCAAATTCTGCTGTCCAAAAATGTTTGTTGGCTCTAACACTTGTTCTTTCCATTTCTAAACTTGGTTTCAACTCAAATCACCCAAAAACATGTAAAATTACCCCACAACATGATAAACTAACATCATTCAAGTGTAATTCCATTTCAAACAAATCAATCTTTGCCTCAAGTTCAAGATCAATGTTTTATCTTTCATAATCTTTAAAGTTCTCAAAACACAACCCACAAATACATTTGATTCTTGCATAATCTTGTTCTTTGGACAATATAGAGTTCATTTCATATGGTATTCATAAGGTTGAGCTCCAATCATAAACAAAAGCATAGGACCCAAGTTCTAATTTCTCAAATTGAGCTCAATTAAATACATACATAAAACCCTAACCCAAATGGGTTCAAATCTTCCAATATCATTATGATTTCATGAAATTGATGCATTAAACATAAGGATTCAAGATAGACTTCCATACATTAGTTCAATCTTTGCCTTTCTCTTAGCTCTCTTCAATTTCCCAAGCTTCCATAGTTGATTTTCTTCCTCTTACTTCAATCCCTTCAATTAATCTTCAAACCCCCATGAATGTTGAGCTCTCTCTCTCCTAGAGAAACTTTGCCTCTCTTACTCTCTCTCTCTCTCTCTCTCTCTCATGGTTCTCTCCCTCTCTCTTAGATATTTTTAGACTCCAATTGATGAGTTCAATAACTCATATCATATATATATATATATATATAAGCTTATCACAAGTAGGGAGAGCCAAACGCGCCCTTATGAATCGTACGAAATCAAATTCCAATTAAACTTTCCAGATGATTCTAAAAATTATGTTGATCATAACTATGTACTCCGTTCTGGTTTCTGAAGCCTCTAAGGCCTTCAATTCACAGTGCAAAGTTAACCACCCAAACACACCTTAACGAATCAGACGAAATAAATTTCCAATTAATTTTCCCAAATAGCTCTAAAAATTCTCATTAAAATATCTATGTACTCAATTTCGATTTCTAAACCCATAAAGGTCGTCAATTTTAGTTTTAAAGTCGTAGCTCAACAGATAATTCTTCGATTCGAACAGATATCATTAAATTAAAGTACATCAGCCCACAATTAGTTAAAGATAATTTTCGATACGCATTTTGGGGTCGTTACAATAACACTTCTCTACAACAATATAACTCAAAATCTCAAGGATTTTTAGAAAACATTTTGGAAACCCATTTTTAAAATCATTCACAACGCATGAGTTCAAACCCAAGTTCAATCACCAAAAAATAAAAATAAAAATGAAATAAAATAAAATAAAAAGAGTCCCAATAACACATAATTTGTAAAAATGTATATATAACTCAAATAAAAATCCCTATCTCCAATTCTTGAAGGAAAAGAGATGCAAGCCCCAAAATCAATGGTGTCGAAACTCGATCTCCACAGCACACAATGTAGCCCTTGAAGAGTTCTCCAACTTTGATCAAGCAACTAGGGTCAAAATGTTAATGGATTTGGAGAAATCAAGAATTTAATCTAGTCTGGTGTAGGAAATGTAGAGAGAATGGAGACAAAAGTGTTTTAGAGAGAGAGAGATGTGTAAAAGTGATATACACTTAGTCAAAGAAGAAAGAAAAGCAGATTTTTCGGACTCAGCTTTATTCCACACGTGCAGGACCCATTCCCACATGTGCGGCACCCCCATCCGCACATACGGCTCTCACCCTCGCACGTGCGGCACTCTCTCCTATACTTCCTTCCGCACGTGCATATAATGCAGTAGCCAACCCAGAATTTCTCTTCCTCACCGCACATACGGCCTCTCTTCCCGCACGTGCGGCCCAAGCCCCTGCACGTGCGGCCCTACCTTCTAGTCAGAATTTTTTACCGGCAGCACTGAAAACAAATCTTGGATCTAACCTCATGCCTCCCGAAACATGAGGAACTTGACACCGAAATAAATAAGAACGTGAATCTTGAGATGAGTTTTCAAAAATAACGAACCCAAACAGTTGACAAGACTTCAAATTAAACCCAACACTCTAACAAGTGTAAACCCAACAATAACCAAAGAAAAACGAGATGGTTACGTACCCAGTCATCACATTTATTATTGAAAAAGTGTTACCCAATAGAATTTTTTTTTAAATTTCTAATAATAAATAAAAATTAAACAAGAAATTTAGTATACGGGTTTGGAAATAAATAAAAATAAAATAATTTTGATTTTTTTAAATGTAATTTTGAAAGCTCACCATATTAAATTTTGAAATGAGCATTATTTTAAAATTTTGAAAAAATTCTATATTAGTTGTAACATAGATAATGTGACCATTTGAAAGGTTTTATAAATTTTAGATTTTACTAAATTGTTTATCATATTTAATAACATATGATTTTAAATCTCGAAATGGAAATATATATATTTCAAAATAATAAATTTTGGAATATTTAGAGTTTTTTATGATTATAATTAGATTTTTGGTCAATTACTTCCATATTAGTGGCACACAAATTTAAATTTTAAAATAATTGTGCATTTTTTCCTTTAAGAAATCGTAATTAATGGAATAATTAAAATTTAATTGTTATGGTCAAATTAGAGTTAACCAATAGAATTTTTTAAAAATAAAAAATAATTCGATTTTAGTGAATTGTTTCCATATATAGTGGCACACAAATTTAAATTTTGAAATAGTTGAGTATACTTTCCTTTTTAAAATCGTAACTTATGGAATAATTAGAGTTTTATTATTATGATTAAATAACCAATAAATTTTTTTATTATTTAAAAATTAAAAAAAATATAAAATTTAGTTTGAGGGTTTAGAGCTCCCCACAAGCCTTTTCATTATAAATCTCTTTTTACTTATATAATATATAGATAGATTCTAACATAAAGTCAAAAAGATTCCCTTAAAATTGTCAACATGTGGCCTCGTTTGGGAACATTCATTTTAGTTTAAAAATCAAAAAATTATTTTCTTTCCATATTTTAATACAACAATGCTACAGACCTCAAAAAACACAACCCCCACAAACACCACTCACCTGTGATTTAACTAGGAAGGAAATGAAAAAAAACAAACAAAAATACATGATTAGTGCACATTATTTTAGAGGTCATGAGGATCCTAACTTTGAGAATCCCATACATTTTTCATTTTTATACATTTTTTCATTAAAAAATTATCCAAAATGTATTAATTTTTACCCATCATATTTTAATTAAAGTCAAAAAGTTAAATGAGTACGTCAAGAAACATGAAAACTCATAAGAAAAAATTACATTTTGAAGGAACATTATTTGCCATAGTCAAAAAGTTGAATGAGCACGTCAAGCAACCATGAAAACTCATAAGAAAAAATGACATTTTGAAGGAACATTTTTTGTTAAAGTCAAAAAGTTCAATGAGTACGTCAAGCAACCATGAAAACTCATAAGAAAAAATGACATTTTGAAGGAACCTAATTAGTTAAAGTCAAAAAGTTCAATGAGGACGTCAAGCAACCATGAGAACTCAAAAGAAAAAATGACATTTTGAAGGAACATTATTTGTTAAAGTCAAAAAGTTCAACGAGTACGTCACGCAACCATGAAAACTCATAAGAAAAAATGACATTTTGAAGGAACATAATTTGTTAAAGTCAAAAAGTTAAATGAGTATGTCAAGCAACCATGAAAACTCAAAAGAAAAAATGACATTTTGAAGGAAAATTATTAAGTGCCCCAGGGGCATGACGTGTTCTTATTCTAAATAAATTAATAATGGTTTTAGTTTCTCTCCAGCTTGTGATTAGATTGGAGGGTATTATTGGACTCATGGGATCCACCACAGATCCTGTTTTGATAATTTGAACAGTTGAATATGTAGAAATCGTTGAGTACTATATAAATTAAAAAAATCACATTGATCGAATATCAATAGCTACGTGATCAAATCAGTTTTGTATAAAAAAAAATAGACGGTGAAAAAATAAACGATTGACAGAAATCTGATCTGTTGAAATAGCTATCGATATCCGATTAACGTGATTTTTAATAGGCATATAGTATTTGACAAGTTTTATACATTGAACGGTTCGAATTATCGAAACGGGACCCATGATAGGCTTCCACACCCCCAACAGCACCTTCCAATCCGATCATGGCCTGAAGGGAAGCTAATCCCTTAATAATTGTCATGCTCTCTTAGAGCTCGTTCGGGAAGAAAAAGTCCGGGACTTTTTGACTAAAATAGCCACAAAAAAATAAAATAGACTAAAAAGTGAATAAGACAAATATCACATCCAAACCATAATCATTTTATTTTTTCTCTCACAAAGTCAAAACAATAAAAAAAAAAAAAACTCATCTTAAACGAGACTTTTTAATCACAAACTAAAATAACGAAAAAATCAAAAAATAAAAAAGGCAACCCATATTCTAAACCAACCCTTACTGTTTCATATCACCGGGTCATCATCACTTCTACTTTTTGATGATTTGTTATATTGATATTTTAGATCTCTATGTGTAGATTATGAAATTATAAATAAAAAATCTAAATTGGTGTGATAATTGTAATTAGATAATTTTATTTTTTTAAAATAAAAAATAGATAATATATATGATTTTTAAAATAAATCATTGATTTTTTAGTGATAAATCTGGTAAAATAATGTAATTAAAATTATTAAAAAGACCTAATAATTTTTTTTTCTCTAACTGATCTATATATAGAAATTTAAATTTTAATAGATAGAATCATCAAAATGGGATCATGTAAACTTACAGACCCGACTGAAGGTCCAGTCCTTATAGTTGTAGAGAAACAACTTGTATTTTTTCTTTATCATTTATATCAATGTGACAAAAAGTAAACTCGCGTGTTTTGAAATAGTACATGAGTTGTCCCCACATTTTTTCTTTGTCGTTTATGTAACACCTCCAAAATACACACTAGATATAACTCAAAAATATACATTGATATTCGCATGTATCAGAGTGGAAGTCCCTTCATTACACGAAGTTAAAGATACAAAAGAGTTTAATACAAATAAATGCCTTCTTGGCTTACACATTTCGAAGCCTTAACTTGTTTACAACAAAAGTGAGCTTCGTTCTTTGCATATTTAGCCCTAGGCTATACAAAATAAACAAAATATGAAGCTCTTGCTTTCCAAAGGTCCCTCCAATGCTATTGCCTTGGTAGAGGCATACCATCATTACCTGAAAATGTTATTCCCAAATAGGGTGAGCCATAGCCCAGTAGAAATCATTTAACACAGTGTATGAAATTTAACAAATGTATAAGTACAAGTGCATAGACAATGCTTGTGATAAAACTTTCCACAATTTTATATATATTCATAAGATATCAATTTCAAACCTTAATCCATTTACTTTCAATCCACATTTCGATTACTTATCTTTCTCAATTCATGAGTCAATTTTCATTGTTTCACAACAATCGAACCGAGACTACAATTCAATTATTTTCAATTTATACAACACATATGCATAAACACTTCAAACTTCCATTTCGCAGATATTTCGTCCGCGGCAGCTGTCAAACGAAACCCATGTAAATGTAGGCTATACAAACACTACCATTGCCATTTTATGGATATTTCGTTCGTGGGCTAGGCACTCATGTATAATTTCGGGACTTTCACTCAGGACACTCTGGCCAACTTGATTATGATGGAGTCTATCCCCTTTCTCCTCCCAAGCAAATCATCCATACATATGCAATGTATATAAACACAAAATCAAACAATGGAGTACATCCCATTTCCACTCCTAAATAATCATAGATACGCAATGTATATAAACACTGTCATATTCGATGACAACCATCAACAGATTAATTTTCATTCACCTAATTCACATGCAATTTCTACAATAGTCAAAGCTATCCTCCACCGATAACCCAATACAGTTATCGCTAAACAGATATTAAATCTCCACAAATAATTTATTCAAAACTTCTAAAAGAATGAGTTATTGCATAACCAATTCCACCATTCATATCATTACTGTGAGGGGCCAGAGGGCTGTTCTTGAAGTTCTTAACTGGTTTTAAGCTCAAAGAACCAGCTGGAGCATTGTTTGTGAAGGAGGTCTACAAGGGTAAGAACTTCACCCTTTATTCTCCATTTTTGCACAGTCTTTTAGCCTATCTTGCAACTATTTTTAGACTTTGTATATAACTAATAAAAGTCTTTTTTTTGAGTGCTTTAAATAGTTGTTTAAGAGTGTTTTGCTGTTTGGGGTTGTTTCACCCCTCTTAGGGCTTGTTTAGCCCCATTTTGTGCTATTTTGGTTGAGCTCCGGGACCACCTTGTTTGGGCCTCCTTACCACTGCAATCTTGAGGAATTTTAGTGGTGAGGATGGTGCCTTAAGGTCCTAAGAATGAGAGGGCCACCCCCTCTCCTTGTTGTCCTTGAAAAGGACCTTTTTAAGCCTCATTAGTGAGCACCTTGTTTAAGTGTATGATGGACATGCCTTAGCTGTTATTTGTGCTTGTTATGTCATAATATAGCTTTATTTTTACTTGGTTTAGGTACACCATGCTTGCTTAGCATATGTGTCTTGTAATGCCATGAATTGCCTTAACATGCTTTGTGCTTTGAGCCTTGTTCTAGCATGTTTTTGGGCAAGCTTTGTGAAGCTTTTATGCTTGTTTTGATGTGTTAGAGGTCGGTTTTTGGTCATTTGAGTTGTCCATGCTTTGCTTTGTATAGCTACCATGCAAACTCTCTCGTATGCCTTAAGCATTGACCCCTCTAGCATGCCATCTTTGCATCATTTCAGTGGTTTAGAACCACTTGTCATGTCATTTCAGTCCTCATGGTATGCTTGTATGCTTGCATTTCATGCCCCTTTCATGCTTTAAAAGGTTAGTGTTTCATGCTCCATGTTTGTGCCGTTGTGTATGCCTTTAGGATTAGATCATTTAGATGTCATCTAAGTAGTTTTTGGGGCTTACTCTTGCATGATTTAGGACTGTCTTAGTTCATTTTGGTCATTTTGCTTTATATGTCCTGTGGCCATGGTTTAAGGCTTTGGGCTTGCTTGCATGCTTAGCTTGTCTTGTTTACTTGGTTTGGCACCTTTATAACATGATTTTCAGAGCTTTCTATGCATGCCATTTGTCCATGTTTGCACCCTCTTAAGTGTGCTTGAGAGTTGTTTCTATATGCCTAAGTGTTGGTCCTTGTGTACATGCATGTTTGCATGTCATTTTGCCTCCATTCTTGAGCATTTTGGCCACTGTTTTGGGCTTAGTATAGAGCTGCCCAAATTAGTTTAAGCCCACTCTTTACATGTTGCTATATGTCTTGCACTTTGCATGCTTTGATTGCATCATGTCTTGCATGTCCACTAGCTTGCATACTTGTTGATTGCTTGCTTATTTGCATTGCCATGTTGCATACTTAGTTCATATGCTTAGGTTGCATTTGGCATGCATGCTTAGCCTCTTGAGTTGAGTATGATAGAGGTTGAGCTCCTCGTTTGTTTATGTGCATTTCACTTGAAATCAAAGTGCATAACTTGGTCTCTTGGGCCATCACGCATGAAAATGCGCGATTGGTGGTCCGAGAACCGAGAACCATGTCCCTTTGAGTCATAAACATGATAAGGGATGTGTTGGTGCACACATTTGCTTGAAATGCATTGTTATGCCTTGTTTTGCCCTCTGCTGCTGTCAAAACAGGATTCTGCAGGAAGGTTTGGCCGGCCGGCCATCTTTAGTGCCGACCGACCAACAATTGATGGCCGGTGATCATTTCCTTTGGCCGGTGACCATTTCCCTTGGCTGGTGACCATTTCCCTTGGCCGGTGGTGTCTCACAGGGTTCATAGAGTGCACCTTGGGAATTTTGCAATGATCAGAGAAGGAAAACAGTGTAGATAGAGGCAACTTGTGCATAGCAGTGGACTTCCGAGCGGAGCCGAGCACACATTGCATTGGGCCCTCTTCCCGAGGCTGTTTACTATTTTATTAGATTAGTTAATTTGCTTAACTAGTTTAATTGATCTGTAATATTTAATTAGCTTGTAGGTTAGTTAAATCTGTATTATTCTTTCGGTCCCTCCGAGCGAGGGCATATTTGTAATAAGTGTGGGTGCGTGTATGTATGTCTTCCAACCCCCACTTCTTTCTCCCTTTTACTTACCTGCTTTGATGGTTAGTATTAGGGCATGTTTAATTTAGCATCCTTATGCTATACATGCGTGCATCATTCATCAGTATTGCATGCACCAGGCTCGGCGCATCATGCTAATTGCATTGTATTTCAATTCCAAATTGAATACGTGCTACTTGTTGCATCCCACATGCCATCCTAGGATTAGCCAAGCCTATTCTAGTGACATTCTGTATGCGTTGCATTAGCCATTTTAACCTGAACTTGGATCATGCATGATTGCTAACATGTTTATTGTTTTGGCTTGGAGTACACTGTAAGTGTTTTATGTTTTAGCATCCTTGCATGCGTGTGAGTGTTAACATGACAGCATGCTTACCATGTGGCTAGATGCTTATGTGATATAAATTGCTTGAATGCCTGTGGGTGAAGGTTGGATTGTTTGAGTTGGGATAACTCATTGAAATCCGTGTTTTAGCCTACTTGAGAGTAGCAAATCTTAAATCATTTTCCAAACAAACGGATGTGCAATGCTTCGTTCCAAATTAGGCGATCTAGTCTATACTTTTGTGTTGTGCGCATCACATAGTAAGATTAGCTAATTAATCGGAATAAGAACACATAGCGTTTTGAAAATAAGATATCATGATTAGTAGAGGCCGATCTTCGGATCGGGCGAGAGGGGGTGCTCATAGCTGACCTTCCCCAATCGTACCCAAGTTTCCGAGCTGAGGCAACTTTGGTGATTACGGACACGTGGCCCTAGGCAAACGAGTCAGGGTTTCCTAAATTCCCCCATAAAAAATATATAGGTGGCGACTCTGTATCTGGCAAAGCAGTCCATGTTTGGCACTTCTTTACAAAAATCTGTTTTCTCAAAACGATTTGTCGGATTTGGACTCTTTGGTTCAGATTAAGAACCGTGACAAATTGAGTCCGAACTGTAGCACAGAGGCCCTCACCCGGGGCGCGTCTACAGGGATGACCTCTGAGAGCGGGTGGTCGAAGACCTCGAGTTCGGAAGCAATATAGTGATAGGGACTCTGACTCATTATCCCCAGAGCCCAAAAAGAAGGGACGACTTGAAACTACCCGCTCCTCTGAAGAGAGTCCACGTGTAAGGCATAAGTGAAGACGAAATGGTTCGGGTGAAGAAGACCAGCACGATCCCTTCGTGCGACAGATCGCAAAGGCAGCGCTACCCAAGAAATTCAAAGCTCCGTCGTTCACCCTTTACGACGGGAAATCGGACCCCACTGATCATATCCGTCATTATAAGCAAGCCATGACGCTGCATGTAGACGGCGAGGCTCTCATGTGCAGAATATTTCCAAGCAGTTTAGGGCCATTAGCCGTCAGATGGTATTATAAGTTGGAGCCGGCGTCGATTAAGAGTTTCCATCAACTACAGAAATCCTTTAGGGCAAGATTTATCACCAACGAGGTCCAGCCGAAGCAAGCCAACTCTCTTTGGGCAATGCAGATCCAGCCGGGAGAAACCTTACGAGCGTATTCGGCGCGCTATTGGGAATGCTTTAATCTTGTCGATGATGCTTGCAATGAATCCATGGCCATTACCGCCTTTAAAATGGGTTTTCATCCTGATAGTGCTCTCCGCAGTTCCTTGACTAGAAGACCCCCCAAAATAGTCTGGTCGTTGATGAAGAAAGTTGAGGAATACTGCAAAGTGGAAGATGACGCCTTGCGGGTTAAAGTCGGAAACATGGCCAACAAGATGGCCCCTTCTGAAATTGCTCAGCCGTTAAATTCTGTACCACCTCAGAGCCCTAAACCACGGCATCGGGCTAAACGAGACAAGAAATGGGATTCTCTCTGATCAAGCGACCAATGCCCCCACGAAGCAAATGAACAGCTACAAGTCGATAGCAGGCGCACAAGGCGCATAGACAAAAAATATACGGAGTTGTTAGAGCCGATCAGCGCAGTAATGTCCAAAGTCCAACACCTTCTGTTCTTCAAATGGCCGTCCAAAATGGTGGGACCTCCCGACACGAGAAGATGGGATAGGCGGTGCGAGTATCACAAGGATCACGGCCATGATACTAAGAGTTGTTATGCATTGAAGGATCACCTGGAGGAATTTGTACAAGATGGTCGGCTACAACAGTACGTCCGAAAAGGCAACTCAACCAAAGCAATATCCTTACGACAGGATTCACTTCCACTCGGCGTGATCCACATGATATACAGCCTGCCAATGTCATCCGTAGTGCATACAATTCAGTCGAATCCCGACCCTCAAAATCAACTCACTCCGACTAAACGGCCCCATCAAGCTGCGAGCATTGCTTTCGATGATTCAAATTTGGCCGAAGTGACACTTCTCCACATCGATTCCTTGGTAATCGAGTTACGTGTAAACCGATTCACCGTTGAGCGCATACTCATTGATCCGAGGAGCACATTAGAAGTTATGTATTACAAGACATTCACCAAACTCGGCTTCTGCGAATCGGATCTTTCTCCAGCTCCTTATCTATTATTTGGCTTCAATGCTAATCCAGAATACCCGTTGGGGAAAATCACACTACCCATTCGAGCAGGCTCCCGAACAGTGGATGTGGAATTCTTGGTCGTCAAGCTGCCATCGCCGTATAATCTCATCATGGGGCGAACTTGGTTGCATACTATGCAGGCCGTGCCAAGCACCTATCATCAACTGCTATGCTTCCCGACAGAACGCGGCATTGAGCAAATCTATGGCTCCCAAAAATTGGCACAAGCATGTTATCTCCTTGCTGGAAAGACGCCAAAAGAGTTGCAAGTGAATTCTATGGAGGTGCCGGATCGAGAGAGCCTCGACGATGTTGGGCGGCTCCCAAGTGAAAAGGCCACGGAAGCTCTAGATTGAGTTGAAATTGACGGAAACCCAGACAGGTTCTTCATGGTCGGCGCCTCCCTGAATCAAGCCGACAGGCAGCAGCTAATTTCCTTCCTGCTCGGCAACCTTGATGTATTTGTGTGGACTCCATATGAGATGCCGGGTGTAGATCCGTCTGTTTCACAGCACCATTTAAATGTTGACCCTAAATGCAAGCCGATTATTCAGAAAAGCCGGCGGTCAGCCGCAGAGCACACTGCCGCCGTTGTTGAAGAGGCTAACCAGTTGCTTGATGCCGGGGCAATCAGGGAAGTGACCTACCCTACATGGCTCTCGAATACTGTGGTTGTGAAGAAGAAAAATGGGACTTGGTGAGTCTGCGTTGATTTCACGGACCTAAACAAAGCCTGCCCCAAGGATTATTTTCCCCTTCCCAGAATAGACCAACTTGTAGATGCGACGACACACCATCAGCATATGAGCTTCCTCGATGCTTACAGAGGCTACCATCAAATTGCCATGCATCCGGAGGACCAAGACAAACTGCATTCCTCACCCCAAGAGGAACCTATTGCTATAAAGTTATGCCTTTTGGGCTGAAGAATGCAGGGGCAACTTACCAAAGACTAGTCACTGCCATGTTCAAGGAGCAACTCGACCACACTATGGAAGTGTACATTGACGATATGATGGTCAAGTCCAAAGAAGAGCAAACTTATCTAGCCGATCTGGAAGAGACATTCGGCATTTTACGCAGATACAAAATGAAGCTGAACGCTTCCAAATGTGTGTTTAGGATTGGCTCTGGAAAATTCTTGGGTTACATTGTTGTAGACACCCCATTTTTGACCGACCTTAAGACTCAGACGTCACCGATTGAGCGCTTGGTGATGTTGCATATTGTGCTCGTTCTGAGGTTGCGGAGTCCCGGCTACGAGCCTTGCCTCTGGACTTCCGGACTCTCTTGTGCTTTGCCTCAGTTTGCGAACCAGGCTCGGTTTCCTCTTCCTGAGGGGAGGGAGAGGTCTAATAGATCATCTCTCAGTGGCCGTAGGCTACGTTTTGTGGTCACAGGCCATTTTTCCCATTTCGGAGCCCAGTTCCCGGTTTTCGGAACCGTCAGGCCGTGTGCCTCGATTCGGGACTGCCTAACCATCTCCGATTGCCCCAGTTTTTGGCATGTATCCTATTTACTCCCTTTCGAGGCACACTGTGGTCCGAGAGACCAACTTCGTGGTCGAGCACCACTCCCGGTGCCTAACAGCCCACTTTCGGGGCCTCGAACTGCGTGTTTTGGCTCCCGAACATTCATTATACATTTTTGGGCTCCGACCCAAACTTGAGATGGTCATATTTTGAGGTCCTTTTCATGTTTGATTAAGGACCTTTTGTTGTTTGACATCTCCATATACCACTTGCTTCTTTACCCCTCATTTTTCCCCTTTTCTTGCACGGTATTTTAGGCGTACTTGTGGGCTGTGTTGGACTTGGTCGTAAACTACAAAGTGTCTTATTTTGAGCCCCTCTTCAACTTTGTTGAAGGGCTCTCGGCCATTTGAGACCCGCAGCTATCACTTACCCCTTTAGCTCACCTTTTGGCCATTTTGGGGGGAAATTTGAATTTCATTTCCCCCCCCCATTTTTCCCCCTCTTTTCTACACGTTTTTTGCCTATATATGCAGCATCCCAGGTCTGTAAAAAGGGTTAGAACACTTTTGTTGGAGCTCCTATATTATATCTCCCTCTCTCTATAATTCCAAGCTTCAAAATCCTTAAGTTCCTACACCCATTTACACTATAACCCATAGCATCACTCCTCCTTACTCCATTCCAGCAGATTGAGGGTCATTTCCAGAGGCTAGGAGCTCTTCTTCTTGGTTCAAAGGTTGCTAAAGTTTGGTTCTACAAGGGTGAGTCCCATTTTCCCTTTTTCTTGCATTTTTTTGTTCCATTTCTTAGGCCTATTTGCTTGTTGTTTCAAGCTCCGACCAAAACTGAAAAGGTCATTTTTTTGAGCTATATTCCATGTTTCATTAAGAGCTCATTACAGTTTGAAGCTTCATTTTGACACTTGCTTCATTATCCTCTTGTAGGCCTTTATTTTGCACGATTCTTTTAGCCTATGTGTGATCTGTTTTTGAGCATGATGTAAACTGTAGTTAGGCTTATTTTGAGCCCTTCTTCAACATTGAAGAAGGGCTCAACACTGTTGGGGACCTCCATGTATGACCTACTTCATTACCCCTCTTTGGTCCCCATTTTTGCATGTTTTTTTAGCCTATCATGCTTCTGTTTTTCGGCCATGATGAGAACTAAAAGTGGCCATATTTTGACCCCCTTGACATGTTTCATTAAGGGTCTTTGGCTGTTTGATGCATGTTTTGTATACTTCATGTTATAGCCCTTGGTTGGCCTTAATCTTGCATTGCATCTTTAGCATGTTTGTATACTGTTTTGGGACTTGTCATCTACTGTGGGTAGTCATATTTTTGACCCCTATTCAGTGTTGTAGAAGGGTCTTTTTCTGTTTGGGCTTTGCATCTACCACTTGCTTCATTGCCTCCCTTGCGGAGCCATTTTTGTATGCCATTTTAGCCCTACCTGCGCTTGCTGTTTGACCATGCTTTGTACTGTAAAAATGTTTGTCTCGGGGCTGTCTTGCTTCTTTATTCACACTTCGTGTGCAAATAATGCATGTATTGCATAGTTGTAGGCCATTTCATATGCCTAATTTTGAGTTTCGGGATGCGTCTCATGTATCGGGTGCCATATTGACATGATTCGGGGCTGTTAAGCATTATGTTTCAGTGATTGAAATTCATATGTTTGTATGCCATGATCCATGCCTTGCCATACCTTGTTAGAGTGGCATTCGTGCCTTAGGTCCGGTCCTCGGTTTGCGTGCATACGTGCACGCATTTCGAGCGTCCCATTTTCATCTTATGGCCTCTCATGTGAGTGTGGCTGAGGTCCACTCACATTGGTATAAGTCCATCTTGCATTGTGTATGCCATGTCTCAATGCGTTGTGCATGTTATGTTGTTAGCATTGTGTGTGCCATGTAGTTGCATTGCATGTTCATATGTTTGCATGCCCATGTTGCATACTAGATCACATGCCTAGGTTGCATTGCATTGGCATGCATGCCTTGCCTCTTGATCAAGTGATAGAGGTTGGGCTTTATGTGTTTGTTTGATTTGCATGACATTTGAAATCAAAGTGCATACTTGGTTTCTTGGGCCATCACGCATCGAAATGCGCAATTGGTGGTCCGAGTATCAAGGAACATACCCCTTTGAGTCAAAATCATGATAAGGGATGTGTTGGTGCACACATTTGCTAGAAATTTCACGCCATACACTGTCTGTCTGTTGTTGCTGTCAAAATTGTCCTCTGCAGGAATTTTCTGCCGACCGGCAGTATAGAGTGCCGACCGGCACTTTATGGGTAGTCGATAACCTCTCAAGCAGCCGGTGGTCATTTTAAATGGCCAGTGGCCATTCCATCCAGCCGGTGGTGTACAACAGAATGCAAGGAAGGTGTTCTGGGACTTTGGCAATTTTTGGAGAGACAGGGCAGTAAGAACAGAGACAGCAGTGGTATAGTGCGGATTTTCCGGGCAAGTCAGATTCGAGCATGCATCATTCGCGCATCTCGAGGCAGGGCTGAGGCCCCTTTCTTTTTTATATATTGAATTTAATTTGATAATTAGAAATTTTGTAATAATTCATTTATTCTGTATTTGGACTGTACTATTTGGGACTGTATATTCTTTTGGCCCCTTCGTGTGAGGGCATATTTGTAATAAGTGTGGGTGTGTGTGTGTATGTCTTCCAACCCCCACTTCTTTCTCTCTTTCACTTACCTGCTTTTAATGGTTAGTATTAGGGCACGTTTATTTTA